>JAVJAP010000229.1:0-430000 GCA_034770075.1 Aralia elata | reverse complement strand
ACGAAAATTTTTCCCGCCAATGAATTAGCAACGAAATGTTGCAACGACTTATGAATTTCGTTGCCAAAAGTGAAAGCTCGACACAATTTGCAACGAAGGACAAATCGCGTTGCTAAACATATACTTTTAGCAACGACTTATAAAGTCGTTGCCCGAAAAATCGTTGCTAAAGGCCCATTTTTTTGTAGTGTTGATTCATGCTTTAAAACACATCAAACAAACATTTTAAGCCGATCAAAAGCTCTAACAAAGTAGCTTGTCAGACTGTTCTTGATTGCCAAGAACAATTTGCTATTTTGGCTTAATTTTCATATCTAGATGTTATGTAAACGTGATTTAACCGCCCATATCACTTAATTACATGTTAATAAGTATTCCTAAACACTAAAACATAACATCAAATTCAAACTTAAAGATCTAGCAACAAATTAGGGTTTATGCACCTTTTTCTTCAAATTTTGATTCCTGGCTTTTGATTCTGAACTTATGGTTGCTGGGGCTTGTTATGGTATGATTCTAAGTGTATAAGCTTTGTAAATTTCGTGGCTTAGCTGACCAGCATCTCATTCTATTTATAGCAACTCCAATTTAGGGTTTCCTAGGATTATTTTCTAAATCTTGCCTCCAAAAATATCTAAGCTTGGGACTTGTGTTGCTCTCCATCTGATCCCAACCACCTACTTGTGCTGGAGTGTGCCAAGCACAAGCTTGCACATTCCTAGCTTCATTTTCATTGGCTAAGATTTTATTTTTGATTTATTTTACTTACTAATTAAAATTAGATTTTTGTTAATCATGTTTATGATGTTAATTTAAGTTTAGTAATACCTTAATTAGGGTTATATATCATAATTAAGGTTTTACATTTCATAATTTAGGTTTTAGATAACCTAATTAGCATTAGGGTTTCATAATTATGGTTTAGGGTTTCTAATTCCATAATTGGGGTTTTAATCTTTCATTTAAGGTTTAATTTAATCTTAATGATTCATAATTAATATTATGATTCATTATTAAGAATCTAGTTATATCAATTAAGATTCTAGTATTGCAATTAGGATTTTAATTGATCAATTCGGACAATTATTACTGATTAGGGTTTTCAAATTAGGGTTTCTGTTTCACTTTATTATTCTAACCCTAATTAACTTATTTTAGATTTTTATCAGTTAATATAATATTATATTAATTATGAAGCACGACAAAGTACTTCGTCATTTCCAAGCACGACACAGCAGCTTGCAAAAATAATTTGCCGAGACACTTCTCGGTGAATTCGCCGGAAGCACGATAAATCATTTTGTCCGATTAAGCACGACACACCTGCTTGGTGAAATTTTTTTATTTGACCTAATTGTTTAATAAAATACACAATCACATAATACAAAGTCAGATCATGAAAATTCATTTATTAAACACATAATTTACATATACAAATCTTATTAGAGTTCAGAATATTACATTCACCCCCACTAATAAGAATTTCGTCCTCGAAATTTACAGTGCAGACTATGAAAATAAATGTGGGTCGTGGTCTCTCATTTTACTTTCAAGCTCCCACGTAGCTTCCTCGATATTCTGATTTCTCCAGATAACCTTAACCGAAGGTATCTTTTTATTTCATAGATTTTGTTCTTTCCTATCTACGATTTCAATAGAGATATCTTCATATGATAAATCCTTCTCGATTTGGATGGGCTTGTAATCTATAACGTGTTTACAATCGGGTTTGTATGGTCGTAACACGGACACATGAAACACATTATGAATATGTTCTAGCTCAGGAGGCAAAGCTACCTCATAAGCTACTTCACCTATTTTTCTCAATATCTAAAATGGCCCAATAAATCTCGGACTCAATTTGCCTTTTTTGCCGAAACGTATTTTTCCCTTCCACGGAGATACTTTTAAGAATACGTGACTACCGATTCGAAATCTTGTAACTTCCTGTGTTGATCAGCATATTTCTTCTGTCGATCTTGAGATGTTTGTAATCTTCCCCGTATAATTCGAACTACCTCAGCAGTTTGTTGAACTATTTCAGGTCCTAGCATTTGTCGTTCTCCGACCTCATCCCAACATAAAGGCGTCCTACATTTTCTCCCATACAAAGCCTCAAAAGGTGGCATTCCTATGCTGGAATGGTAGCTATTGTTGTAGGCAAATTCTACCAAAGGTAATTGATCTTCCCAACTTCCCTTGAAATCCATGATGCAAGAGCGCAACATATCTTCCAATGTCTGGATGGTTCTCTCACTCTGACCGTCAGTTTGTGGATGGTATGCTGTACTTAGTCTCAACTGAGTTCCTAAGTTTTTCTAGAGACTTGTCCAAAAATTCGAAGTAAATCGTGGATCTAAGTCTGATACTATAGAAACAGGGACTTCATGTCTAGAAATAATTTCGTTGATGTAAAGTTTAGCCAACTGGTCAAGACTGAAGTTGATTTTGATGGGTAGAAAATGAGCTGATTTGGTAAGACGATCTACAATTACCCAAATGGCATTGTGACCTTTCTGTGTATTTGGGAGACCAACTACAAAATCCATGGTAATATGCTCCCATTTCCACTCAGGAATTTCTAAGGGCTGTAACAATCCACTTGGTTTCTGATATTCAGCTTTAACCCTTTGACACGTTAAACATTTACTTACCCACTCCACTATCTCTCTTTTCATGTTAGACCACCAAAAATGTTGGCTCAAGTCTTTATATATTTTTGTACTCCCTGGATGTACAGCGAATTTAGAACTGTGGGCTTCATTCAGTATTTCGTCTTTTAGCTCTTGTACTGAAGGTACCCAAATTCTATTTTCGTATCTCAGTACTCCATCCTTATCCACGCTAAACTTAATATTCTTTCTATGAGTCATTTCTGCCTTATACTTCTGACATTCTGCATCAGTCTCCTGTAGTTCTTTGATTCTATCCAATAAAGTCAAACTACCCTCCATGACGAATAACTTCTGGGTAGAGTTAACTGGAACTCCACCTCAATCTCAAGTTTTCAAACTCTTTTATCAGTACCTCGTTATTAGTCATCACATTCAATTTCTCTTGGTTCGTCCTACTTAATGCGTCTGCTACAACGTTGGCTTTCCCTGGATGATATAAGATCTCACAGTCGAAATCTTTTATCAATTCTAGCCATCTCCTTTGTCTCATGTTTAACTCCTTCTGAGTGAATATATACTTTAGACTCTTGTGATCTGTGTATATTTCACACTTCTCTCCGTACAAGTAATGCCTCCAAATCTTCAAGGCAAATACTACGGCGGCTAACTCAAGATCATGCGTAGGATACCTCTTCTCATAATCTTTAAGTTGTCTTGATGCATATGCAATCACCTTCCCATGTTGCATTAACACACATCCTAACCCCTTGTGTGATGCATCACTAAAACAACGAGACCTCCTATATCATCTGGTAAAGATAATACTGGTGCCATACTTAACCGCTTCTTCAACTCTTGGAAACTTTCTTCACATTTGTCTGTCCAGACGTACTTTACCGTCTTTCGAGTCAAATTGGTTAGCGGGGTCGCTATTTTTGAAAAATCTTGTATAAATCGCCTATAGTACCCTGCTAAACCGAGAAAACTTCTTACTTCTGTTGGAGTTGTTGGTTGTTCCCAGTTCACAACCGCTTCTATCTTAACTGGATCCACCGCTATTCTATTCTTGTCAATCACATGACCCAAGAATTGGACTCTTTCCAACCAAAATTCACACTTGGAAAACTTTACATAAAGTTGTTCCTTACGTAATATCTCTAATACGCTCCTTAAGTGTTCAGCATGCTCCTCCTTTGTTCTCGAGTATACTAAAATATCGTCGATGAACACTATGACAAATTTGTCTAAGCATGGTTTAAACACTCTGTTCATCAAGTCCATGAATGTTGTCAGCGCATTTGTTAATCCAAAAGATATCACAAGAAACTCATAATGTCCATAGCGTGTCCTAAACGTTGTCTTCGGCACATCTTCTTTTCTTACCTTTAATTGATGATAACCTGATCGTAGGTCGATCTTCGAAAAGTGTTCGGCCCTTTTCAACTGGTCAAACAGATCATCAATTCGTGGTAAAGGATATTTGTTCTTTATGGTTAACTTATTTAATTCTCTATAATCAATGCATAACCTTAACGTACCATCCTTCTTCTTTACAAACAATACCGGCGCTCCCCAAGGTAAAACACTGGGTTGTATGTACTTTTTGTCTAAGAGTTCCTGTAACTGTACAAGTAACTCTTTCAACTCTATAGGTGCCATTCTGTACGGTGCTTTGGAAACTGGCGCCGTATCCGGTGCAAGATCAATAACAAATTCGATCTCTCTATCCGGAGGTAGACCTGGTAAGTCATCTAGAAACACATCCGAAAATTCTCTAACTACAGGTATTTGATCTAACTTCGCTCCTTCCTTTTGATTATCTACTATGTATGCCAAATAACCTGTACAACCCTTCCTAAGCAACTTCTCTGCTTGCATTACTGTCAAACATCGAGATCGCTTAGGTGAACAACCACGGTTGAACACTACCTTTGACTTCGACTCAGTCAATAGGTTTACACGTTTCAAATGGCAGTCAATCATTGCATTATGACTAACCAACCAATCCATTCATAAGATTATATCAAATTCCCCTAGTTGTATAGGAATGAGATTCACAAGAAACTTGTGTCCCTTAATCTCTACGGCACAATTCTTATATATGGTTTTGACGGGAATTATCTCATGGTTTGCGATTTTCACATTAAAAGGTATGTCTAAATCTTCGCATTTCATTTTCAAGTTTTTAGCAAAGTTATTAGACACGAAAGAACAAGTAGCACCAGAGTCGAATAACACATATGCATTTAAATTGTCGATAGGGATGATACCTGTCACCACGTCGTGCGAAGCAACAACATCCCTCCCCGTCATACTAAATGTCCTGGCAGTTGGACGACTCTGTCCCCCAGCTCCTGCTACTGTTGCTTTGGGGTTATTGTTTGGGACTTGGTTTCCTCCCCCAGATTGGTTTCGATTCCTCAGGCAATTCCTAGACACATGCCCAGTTGCACCACATGTGTAACAAGTAACATTTGGGTTACCCTGACGAGTATTATCATTACTCTTTTTGGGACAGTTAGGGGAGTAATGTCCCTCTTGTCCACAATGGAAACAAGTAATCACTCTCTGGCGACATACTCCCAGGTGATTCTTTCCACATATAACAAAACGTACCATCTTATTATTATTGTTCTGGTTTTTGTTGTTGTTGTTGTTGTTATTGTTGTAATTGTTAGCCCTCCTTCCAAAGTTTGTAGGAACAGTGGCATCCCACTTCCTCTTGTTATTATTAGTACCCCATGTACTAACTTCTCCTTTAAATTTCCCTCCTTTATTCAGACTCCTCTTCTCCTTATGAAATTTTATCAAAGCTTCATTCTCATTTTCAGCTATGATAGCTTTCTCGAGTATTTCAGGAAAAGTTTTTACTTGAAACACTGGTAATTTACTACGAATTTGGGGTTTCAATCCCTCTTCGTACCTTCTAGTCTTCCTTACCTCTGTATTAACCTGATATGGGGCAAACCTAGCTAATTCATTTAACTTAGCCGTATACTGGGATAGAGTAAGCTCCCCTTGTTTCAACTCTAGGAATTGTACCTCCATACGATCCTGCATTGATGGGGGAAAGTAATTTTCGAAGAATAGTTCCTTAAATCTAGTCCAAGGAATTATACCTTCACCTGCACGAATCCTAGTATTTTCCCACCAATGGTTCGCCTCACCTTTGAGGAAAAAGGTGGCAAAGACCGTCTTTTGATCTTCGCCGACATTGGTTACCACAAAAACCTTCTCCATTTCAGTAACCCAAGTTTGTGCCTTAATAGGTTTTGCGGCTCCCTTAAATTCAGGCGGACCTACCGGTTTAAAGTCTTTGAACATAGTACCCTGTGGATTAACTGTGGTAGGTTGATGTGGTGGATGATTTTGTAATGCTCCTAAGAGGATATCTACCAATTGTTGTGTGGGGTTTGTTTTGTTAGGCTCAGTTCTAGCTTGGGCTCTCCTTCCTGATGCCATGATTCTATAAATAAAGAAAAGCAAGTATAAATACAAAGATATGCTTACATAGAACTAACAATTTGATTGTACAGACACAATTTGTATATAACATGCAAAACAATTACATATTCGACTAGTGGTTTATACTACCACTAGTTAGTACAAGGAACTCTCTATTTTACAATCTCAAAATTTGTATATTACAAACTACGAAACATACACTAAGTACTATACTAATCTGATCGGTCACGTACTCCCTTATAAGCATCCCGTATCATATGACCAACCACCGCTCTATCGATCATATAATCATCCTTCTCCTCTTTTACCGGATACCTAAACACCCTTCGTTCTAGGCCCTCAAATGCAGTCTTACACTTCTTGTCAGCTCTGTACACCTGCATTTTGCATCCTGCTTCTCCCTCTAAGTGTTCTGAAGAAGGGTCCTCAGACGACGAGTCGTATCTCTCTCACTCTCCAGTAAATCTGCAGCTATGCCTGTCCGAGAGTTAAAAGCCTCTAACTCAGAGCACCTTACTGGCGCTCATTAAGTGTAACCCCAGAGCTTATAGGACTTTCAACATCATTTAAATACCCTCATTTAGATGTATAGTTCGTATAGATACTGTACTTACCTAGTACAATTATGCTAAATAAAATAAAGATCAGAGTATAACGCAATTGATAAAATAAAGGATCATAATATATTACATATCATTTGGTTTGATTACATTGTTCTCAGTACTAAGTTATTACAACAAAAGTCTTTAAAAGACTTAAAGTATTCAAAACAGTAATTAAAACTAATAGACATGTCCTTTCCCTTTGTCTGTACCAGAAGTTCTGGGATTATCATTTAAAGCTGCAAAGAAGATATGCGCAAGAATGAGCTACAAATGCTCAGCAAGTTCATTTAAAAATGTAAATACAATGTGTTTGATTTGAAAGTTGTCAGGTGATGTATAATTGATACTGAGGGTTCTGTACCGGAACCATATATTTCAATTTGTTCTGTTAGTCTTCAATGACTTAAAACCTTTTGAGTTCGGATATCTTGTAGGTGATCAGCCTCACCAATATCCTAGGAGTATGCATATCATCCTACCACATTTTGGTCAATTTAAGTTAATTGCCAATTTTGGTCAATTTATTTAATTGCCAATTTAAACCTTATTTGAAGGTTTGTCGGACCACCTTCCATCCACGGTGTCCCTTTTACTCAGTATAGATGTCATACCAAAATAATTTGGCTTGACACAATAAATTTAAGCTCAAACAATCAATAAATGATTTCATTTCTTAAGTTATGCTGAACAAGTAGCAATAACTTCACAATAATTGATAGCAAGACATAAATGAATTGCTTAATATAAGTTGAGAAAAGTTAGGACACTTGCCTTAGCGTAGTTCGTTTTAATTTAAGACAGTTGGTCAACGTACGTAATCTACGTATACCAATAATAAGCGTTAGCATTTATATAAACATGTATTACGCTAGTCTAGACAAGTTTCATTAAGGTTCGACGTTGATTCGGTATTTCGGTCGCGTCCTTAATGGCTAAAACATATAGATTGTTTGATAAAACTTCATTTGGAAGCTTAATTATTAGTCTAAATAATTTAATTATTATTTATAATACTTTTAGAAGCTTAATTTTATTTTTAAATAATTTTTATAAGCTTGGAAGTATTTTTAAATAATTTTACAAGCTTAAGAATATTTTTAAATGATTTAATTATCACTTAGAATAATTTTAAAACATTTAATATGTTATCTAAATAATTTATTTGTCATTTAAAATATTTTTAGATACCTAAAATATTATTTAAATGATTTATTTATCATTTATATTATTTTTAGAAAGATAGAATATTATTTAAATGATTTATTTTATCATTAATAATATTTTTAGAATTTATTTTATCATTATAATAATTTAATTATTACTTATAATAATTTTCAAAACTTAATTTAATATTTAAAAGATTTAATTATCATTTAAAGTAATTTTTAAATACTTAATATATTATTTAAATGATTTAATTATCATTTATAATATTTAAATATTTAATATTTTATTTAATTATTATATATAATAATTTTATTTACCTTAATATCATTTTTAAATAATTAAAAGAATTATTAAATGATTTATTATAATAATAATTATTATTTAATTAAATTAAATAATAATTTAGAAATATATAAAAATATTAAAAATAAATTTTTATAATTAAAAATGAATTTTTGAATATAATTATTAATTATTAATAATTATTTATTATTTATTTATTATTTTATAATTTATTTAGTTAATTTTTATTAATTTTTTTATTAAAAATTCGTCGCTAAAGGGCTTTGGCGACGGTCTGCTTAGTTTCTTAGTTTTCTGGGTTTGTACATGAATTTCGTCGCTAAAGGTGTTCTTCATGAAGAACACTTGGTCAATGTCCAACAGTGACTTTTGACCTCAAATTAATTCCAACTGGGTTGTTGTTTGTGCTTGATTTTTGTTTGTTGTTATAGCCAACATGGTAGGGTATAACGACATGTTGAATTTCATCTCAAACAACATCAATTGATGCTCTAAAAATCATGGTCAAACTACCGGGTTCAAACTGTTCTTGAGTTTCTGGGTTACCCAGAAACTCAGTCGGTCATGGTCAGTCAACGCGATTTGACCATTAATAACTTTGATTCTGTGTTTGCTAAATGTGTTTTGATGCTTCAAGATTGTAGTTTACATACCAAATAACATGTTTAAAACAAGAAACAACATATTAAATATCATCTAGGCATGATCTGGGTTGTTCAAAAGTCTGACATCAAACTGTCAGACATTCATATGATTTCTGGGTTACCCAGAAATCAGTCTATCATGGTCGGTCAATGGGT
The DNA here is from genome assembly GCA_034770075.1 of Aralia elata. Classification (NCBI taxonomy): domain Eukaryota; kingdom Viridiplantae; phylum Streptophyta; class Magnoliopsida; order Apiales; family Araliaceae; genus Aralia; species Aralia elata. The sequence continues at coordinate 421,045 of JAVJAP010000229.1, read as the reverse complement.
TTTGACCATCCATAACTTCCATCCTAGAGATAATTTAACCATTATACAAGTTGGATCTTAAAGCTAACATGGCATACTATTGATTCATGCTTTAAAACACATCAAACAAACATTTTAAGCCGATCAAAAGCTCTAACAAAGTAGCTTGTCAGACTGTTCTTGACTGCCAATAACAGTTTGCTATTTTGGCCTAATTTTCATATCTAGATGTTATGTAAACGTGATTTAACCGCCCAGATCACTTAATTACATGTTAATAAGTATTCCTAAACACTAAAACATAACATAAAATTCAAACTTAAAGATCTAGCAACAAATTAGGGTTTATACATCTTTTTCTTCAAATTTTGATTCCTGGCTTTTGATTCTGAACTTATGGTTGCTGGGGCTTGTTATGGTATGATTCTAAGTGTATAAACTTTGTAAATTTCGTGGCTTAGCTGACCAACATCTCATTCTATTTATAGCAACTCCAATTTAGGGTATCCTAGGGTTATTTTCCAAATCTTGCCTCCAAAAATATCTAAGCTTGGGACTTGTGTTGCTCTCCATCTGATCCCAACCACCTACTTGTGCTGGAGTGTGCCAAGCACAAGCTTGCACATTTCTAGCTTCATTTTCATTGGCTAAGATTTTATTTTTGATTTATTTTACTTACTAATTAAAATTAGATTTTTGTTAATCATGTTTATGATGTTAATTTAAGTTTAGTAATACCTTAATTAGGGTTATATATCATAATTAAGGTTTTACATTTCATAATTTAGGTTTTAGATAACCTAATTAGCATTAGGGTTTCATAATTAGGGTTTAGGGTTTCTAATTCCATAATTAGGGTTTTAATCTTTCGTTTAGGGTTTAATTTAATCTTAATGATTCATAATTAATATTATGATTCATTATTAAGAATCTAATTATATCAATTAACATTCTAGTATTGCAATTAGGGTTTTAATTGATCAATTCGGACAATTATTACCAATTAGGGTTTTCAAATTAGGGTTTCTGTTTCAGTTTATTATTCTAACCCTAATTAACTTATTTTAGATTTTTATCAGTTAATATAATATTATATTAACTCCGAAGCACGACAAAGCATTTTGTCATTTCCTAGCACGACACAACAATTTACAAAAATAATTTGTCGAGACACTTCTCGGTGAATTCGCCGGAAGCACAACAAATCATTTTGTCCGATTAAGCACGACACAACTGCTTGGCGAAAATTTTTTATTTGACCTAATTGTTTAATAAAATACACAATCACATAATACAAAGTCAGATCATGAAAATTCATTTATTAAGCACATAATTTACATATACAAATCTTATTAGGGTTCAGAATATTACACAACAAGTACAACAACAACAACAATAATAATAACATGCGAAATAATTAACGGATATTGAATAATTGAAGATTCAGCTTTTGAGTCAAGAATGTAAGACAAGATTCAAAAGAACGTCTGAGGGTCTTAAGACCACGAACTATGTCCCAGGTTATCAAGTATTTCTACTTTAAACCTTTAACAGTCATAAGACTATATGGACCTTGCTTCTCGTGCTCAGGGGGATCAGCCCTTTGTACCATGTATGTGCACAACATCTTAACGCTAACGCATAAATAAAATCCCCTGTATAAGGGTTGTTCATCTCAGTTTGACATCGGAGTCCGCACCAAAAGAAGTTTGATTTGGATTTACTTCAATAATGTTTTTAGAATTTAGAACGCTCATCAACTATGGACTAGTCGAATCAATAAGGGTTCGCTAGTCAATCAAGGTTTAAAAGGTGTAATTCGAGAATCAAAGCTATATCTCACAAAAGGTACAATTGAATAAGTTCTATATAACTGAAACATTACAAAGAGAAAATTAAAACGTCTCATTGAATCCATGAAATTGAATGGAATAGGAACAATAACTCGCTCGAGTAAATAATAGCATTATGAAACATATATGATAAGAGAATTAAGTTCAGGAACTTGCGTAATTGAAATCAAGGTAGAAAACTTGCATAAACGTAAAAGTAAGGATAAGATACTTGCCTTGTGCGTAGACTATAAATTTATGACTCAGGTTCTTTAAATCAACCTATACATTCGGTTTATAAAGCAATAACAATAATTAGTTACAGTATTATAAACAAGTCAGGATTCATTCTCATCCAAAATTTCTATTTTAATATCTCAGTTGACACCAGGCAATCAGTGGGTATATGCCTACCACCCATTACAGTATTTTAGTATTCATTTTATACATTAGCCTAAGCTTTAGGTATGTCTACGATTTCATACGATGATCACAAAGAAAGAATAAAATTTTTACTCTCTTCTTTTTACATTTTTTTTAAGTTCCCGTCGGGGCGAGAAAATCCTTCACAAACTCTCGCCGGGGCGAGGAATTCCTTCACAAAACTCTCGCCGGGGCGAGAAATTCCTTCACAAAATTCTCGCCGGGGCGAGCTCCCGCCGGGGTGAGATATTCCTTCACAAAATTCTCGCCGGGGCGAGAATCACGAATTCCAGTTTCTGCAGTTCGTGAAGAACGCAGAAACAGGCCAATTCTAATCGTCAAATTAAACATACTCAGACACTATAATTCATATATAATTGTTACCCAAGCCTTCTAGCATGATTCTAGCAACTTAAATTGCATAAACCATTAATCTATGTATCAAAATTGGTGTTTCTCTCATTTTATCAAAGCTTCTACGAAATCAATAAAATCACACATAGCAGGTTCGTTAAAACACCAAATTGAACCGTTTAAAACTTGTTTTCTTCATTTATACATGCATAAACAAAATAACTTATCAATTCAACCCATTAACATGCAAAACAAGTATTAACTTCATACATTTAAGCCATGTTCATAACTAACTACTCTATAACTTCAGGACTTCATTTAAACAAATAATCTCATGGATTTAATTACTATAAATCACATACAAACCATATAAAACACATTTATGCATGCTTTCAAACGTCTAATCATTAATTTATAAAATTTAGCCACAAAATTTAGTTTACAGAGAATATAGAGAACTCAAAAACATACATTCATGGAAGAACTTCAAAAATATAAATTAAAACTTAAATTAGAAGAATTACCTTCAATTAGATGCTTAAAATATGCAGGATATTGTCAAGATTTCTTTTCAATTCACAAAATTCTCCCTTTCTCTCTTAAGTATTCTCTCTGGCTTAATTTTCAGAACTGAGGCAATAAAACACATACTATAGAACTGACGCAATATGGATGTCAGTTAATCCCATAATGGGTTAACTGACTCCAACTCCCCTTAAGGCCTTGTTTGGCTAACACATTTATTCTCCCTTCTAGTTTATTTTAATAAATAGCTTATAATATAGTTCATGTCACATATTTAAATTAATTAAATAATCTCATTTAAATCAATTAAATAAAATAGAATACTTCTACATTAAATCACTTAAATAAAATTCTCATTTATTAAATATGATAAATTATTAAATCTTTAATTAATAATTAAATTAATTAGAAATAACATTATACTTATTTAAATAATGTATTTAATCAAATAAATTCAATTAAATACATACTTTAAATATAAAAATTCTCCACATTAATTTAATTAATGTAACACATATAATTAAATTAATCTACCACAATTTCATCAATTAATCAATTAATTCAACAATCAAATCATCGAAAAATATTTATTCAATACAATAAATATTTTTAAATTAAATTACAAAATTCTCGTTAGTCACAAGAATGCTCGTATCGCACACTTAGAGGAGGAGAATTCTGTCCATCAGGAGATGGAAGATCAGTATAAGGCAAAGGCGTACTCGCTACAGTTCTAGATAGCTGAGCTGAAAGCTCAGATTCAGTAGTTAGAGAGTGCTATACCCCAGTTAAGCCCCACAGTGCTACAGTTGGTGTTGCAAAATAGTTAGTTGAGGCAAGCATTAGAGCAGGCAGATGTTAGGGAGGTGGAGCTGCAAACAGTTCTACAGGCTGTTAGGGCTGAGCGAGACTTGGAGCAGGTAGAAAGGATTCGGATGCAGGAGTTCTGGGTTCGCGCAGCCACAAAGGTGGATGTGCTAGAGGGAGAGATTCGAGATGGATCCGCCAGGATCGATACCTTAGAGTATGCCATATATACAGCAGCAGTTTAACTCAACAACAGTTTGATCGTCACTTAGAGAAGATGGGTATTAGATACCATGGCGATTGGCTTTAGTGCAAGTGGGAGATTGAAAGTAGTATGCACACAAGCCAATCATATTTGATATGATGTAGCATATACTTTGTAATCTTATTCATTTATTAATAAAAGAATTGATTTTCTTAAAATGCATTTTATATTATCTACATGGTGCTGTTATATTAAACGTGATAAACCCATAGTTTTGAGCAATGCTTTTAGAATCATTATGATGATCATGCTAATGAGATCTAAATTCAGGAAAGCTCATAAACTAAAATTGTTCCTAATCGTTGGATTACTAAAAAGGGGATTAGTGAATCCGGATAGATTAGTACATACGTTGCTTGCTCTTAGGAAGAGGATGATTGATCTCATAATCATTTTTGTGGAGACACTAAAGCAAGTATGTAGGTGCTTATTGGAGAATAAGTTCACTAAACGTGGCTCGCTAAGGAATACCTAATGGAGTTTTACTCGCCTGTCAATAGGAATTCCTCTAGTAATAGTAGTACAAGTGATCCTTAGACTTAAGATCATCATAGTATCTTGTGTATGATGAGTTATAGTTTGACATGTCCCTTAAGACCTTTTGGGTATATCAAAGGGTAGGATTGAGTATAATTAGTTGTACATGAAGATAGGTGAATGATCAACAAAGAATCTACCTTATTTAGTAAAAGATGAAATGTCATATGTGATTCGATAAATGACAACTCAGTAGTCCTTGGCCAAGGCAGAATGAAATTAGAAAGAAGTTTCTAATTTGCATTATTTAGAGTTGTGCATTTGGGAATCGAAATACATATAATTAAATAAAATAAGACTTGACAGTAAATTCATGTCTTATATTTAATTAGGACGTTGAATGGTAGAAGGATTAAATTGTACGGTAACTATGCACTGAAAGGTTCTTTTGTGATTAATGTTGAAATCTATATTATCTAGAAAGTCGTGGATCGCTAAGGGGGCTTACCCTTATTGTAGAATAAATATTATTTATTTAAATGAATTAAATAGTTTAATTTATTTATTTAAATAAGATTAGAATTGTTCTAATTGATTTATTCACAACCGGTTTAATATGGAGAACCTAAAGGGTCACACCGTAAAAGGAAAATATTTATTTAAGAAGTAAATGGCATAATTGTAATAATAAGTTAAGTGTATTTAATTTAATCTATAGAGATAGAATAAATTAGATAGCTTAATATTTATTATTTAATATTTTGGAAATATTAAATATAAATTAATAAGATGAGTCTTATTATTATTATTACTATTACTATTATTTAATTTCTAATAGGGATTGAGAATTAATTAATAGAAGTACTCTCCCATGAATTGCTAATTGGATTAGGAGCATAATTAATTAAAAGAGTTTAATTATAATAGAAATCCTAATCCTAAATAGTTTAGGGAAGGGTTTTCCTACATCTATAAATAAGAGGAGTCTTATCATAGATTAGGGTTACACACTCTTGCATTAGATTGTGGAGAGTACTTACAATTTCTATAGAGATAGAAACTAGGGTTTTGTCAATACCCAACTTCTTGAATACCTATTCTTCCTTGGTGGATCACCTCTAGAGGCCAAACACTTAGGTGGCTAACGTTAATCAAAGGAAGGAATCTCATCGGTGGAATTCGAGGAGAACACGAAGGACTAAGAGTTGAACTTGTACCCGAGGAAGCTTTGAACTACGAGGGTATAAGTCTTATTCTCTTTCTCTTTCGTTTAATTGATAATTGAACACAAGGATAAATCATGGTGATGGTTTGTATGAGAATTTTAAAATCCGTTTTATCACGCTTCCCCTTTCCCATCAACCCCAACAAAGCTTCCGCCCCTATTTGTGTAATTTGATTGCATGCTTGCGTAATATACAAACCTAACAGTGGTATCAGAGCCTAATCTTTGTGTTAATTATTGATTTTGATGATTCCATGTATGAATTGATATGCGATACGATCGGATTTTGGGCTGAGAAAAATTTTCTGAATCTGCGTCGAGGCGCGGCCGCGCCGCTTCCAGTTCATTCTGGAGCGCGGCCGCGCCCTAACCCACTAAAACGTTTTTGGGGGGGCAGCGCGGCTGCGCCGCTCCTAGTTCAAATTGGAGCGCGACCGCGCCGGTGTCCAGACTTTGGAAAATTTTTGTTTTTCTCAATTAACATAAATGGTTTATTTAATTGATAAATGTTTAAAATAAAAGAGTTTATTTTATCTGGAATAGGATTTCAAATTGCTAAAATTAGAGGAGTTTAATTTGGATTTGGTTTTTGATTAAAATAAAAGAGTTTATTTTGTTTCAAAACTAAATATTAGTAAAACTTTTGCCCATTAATTGATATCAATGCATATATGAAATGGTTTTATTATTCATGAGATGAATGTTATTTATTGATACATATAGAGATATGTATGATAATAAATAGGGATTGATTATGGACTATTGACCAATGTGTGATTGGATTTATTTTAGTGGATGTTTGAATGTATGGGTTTTTATAAATGGGGTCTGCGTACCTCGTCTTCTCTAATTTTTCTTAATATAAATTCTATCTCCCTCCTATATACTTCCCCTTGACTACTGATCAAGGTTTTTATTTATTGTAAATAGGAATAGTTAGAATTAATTTTGAAGAATTGGAGACAAAGGAGCAAGAAGCGCTTGAAGACCCGTTTGTATTGGAGCCCGGGTTTAAATGTAATAGTTATATTTAAATATTTTTCTTGCACCCTAGGTTTGACCTTTTGGTTCACTTGGTGGCTCTAGTGAACCAAACTAGAATAAAAGTCCATAATCAATCCGGGTAGAATATAGTATTCTATATGTGCATGCTTGATATATATATATATATATATTATATTATCCAACATGCTTCGCATGTAAAATAATATGACGTGTATTTTATATATATATGTGCATGCGTGCTAATCAAGATGAGACTAATAATAACAAACCCCTCAAAGGAATCATATTAAGTCCTAAGCGTTCAAAGATATTTGGAATATTGAACGTCGCCTTCTAGCATGGTAAAACAATAGAGTATTAAATATTTAATATGAGTTTGTTGTACACACACAAGGCGAGTATTAAATATTTAAGATGTTGTTTTATCTCATTTGATGCTTATTAAGGAATTGAACATTACTGCTTTGTTGTGCACATACAAGGGCGGTCTTTTTCTCTTCACATATATGGAAGTGCTAGGTTGGACTTAACTTAGATTATTTTAGTTCAGATGTGCACACTGTAGACACCCAAATTTTGCGTTCCCTGTACTAACCTTGACAGGAAGGCAAAATCGTCAATTGAACCGGCTTGCGGGAGTGAAGAAGTGGGCCCAAGGGCGAGCGCCCGACACCACCGCAGGGATTGGCAATCAAGGCTGATGTGACAATAAGGCCATCCGAGACAGACATCCCCGAACGAGGTGGCGCGTCTCCCGGAGATTCCCGGACTGCAAAATACGAGCCCTTCGACGGAAATCAACGGTATGGCGGAAATCGAGACAAGGTGCGGAAAATGAGAAAATCAGCACAGTCAGCCGCAGATCAATCCGCGGCCAAGGACGGAACTCGAGACGGCACGGGACTCGAGCGCACGGGACTCGAGCGCGGCTGGGGGGAGAACCAAGGGCCAGCCGCAGATCAATCTGCGGCCAGCCGCAGATCAATCTGCGGCTGCCCTTGGCAGTCCCTTATCAGGCCAGTTCGCATACAGAAACAAAAGAGGAGAGGAAGAAGAAAAATCCAGCAGCAGCAGCTCGGAAATAGGGAGAAAACAGCAACAAAATAAGGGCAATTAGGAGAGAAAAAGAGTGAAAAGAGTGAGGAATTGTACCAAGTTTGTGAGATTATATCTTATATTTTCTACTCTACTCAATACACAAATTCCTACATATTGTGGGGATCATTTTGCAAGGTGAAAATCTTTTGTTTTAACATTCGCTCGTACCATTTTGATAGGCTCTTATTATCCGAGTCCTCTTAAATGTATCCTTTTTTTTTTGCGTTGTATTGTGAAATCGCGGATTAGGGATTATTAGTGAGGGTTCCATTGGAACAAAATTCTTCCTAATAACCCGAGGATATCCAACGGGTGGAATTTCTAGCTTGTTTATGGTGATTGCTTGGATGTAATTTAGTTAGACTATCATTTTCGGATATCATGGTGTATTAGGCTATCCGTGTTGTTTTAGTTTCGTAGACTTCGTTTTGCGGGTATGTAGTAATCTTGGGTGTGAGCCTAGGAATGCGACCCCGTGGTCCAAATCCGATGATGGACGTTTTGATATATGTAATGGATGCAAGGTACTCGTTTTGTTGTAACATGTAATCGTTGGGCCTTAAAACGTCGCTAGAGCGAGAATCAGGTTTAAGGCCCCGTGATAGTGAAATATGTGATTGTTGGCGTTAGGGGATATTTTGATGGCTTACATGCCCATGAATAGCCCCCTACGCGTTTGATATTTAGTTCGATTTGTAAACACCCAACAAAAAGATTTCAAAGCCAAGACAATAAAGATTTTGCTAAAATTAATCAAAGTAGGATATTAGCATCACGAGGCTAAAAATTGGAAGTGTTAATGAAAGTCGATTCCTATTTTACGAGAAAGCTAAAAGGAAGTTGTTTCCAAATGTCACAAAAAATGGTTTTATAAAGAGAAATAAACGTTTTACTAAACCTTGATACATAGGGCGAAAGAGATTCTAGAAATTGCCTATCATTTAGGAAAGCAACGTATAAATCTCGATTCCTATTTTGGCTAAGGTTTAACAAACTCGCGTTTTACCAAAACAAACACTTAATAAAAATCTCATAGCTTTTCTCAATTTAAAATCAAATCTTTCTCAATAAGAAAATAAGGTTTTCTCGTAAATACCGAAAAGACATTTTTTAGCATTCTCAAAATTAAAGCACGATTTTTCCTAAAAAAATCCAAATGATTCTTTCATACAAACTCACCACAACTTTCATTTAGGCACACACACACACACACACGCACGCATATACGTTTCATGAATTAAAGGATAGGAAAAGCATCAAGATTGCGGTAACCGTATTTCACGGAAGTCGGGGGGTGCCTAACACCTTCCCCTCGCTTAAGCAAGCCCCCGAATTCTATGAATCTCGATTCGCAGACCATTTAATTCGGAGTCACATATGAGCCAGCGATTTATAAAAAACGAAAATTCGGATGAGTTGGTACATCCATTTCAAATATACCAACTGGCGACTCTGGTTAATTGGCTCATCATAAAAAAACGATCTTTCAAAACCCCGTCGACATCAAGGCCGACCTTTTCCCAAATCACCTAAAACCGAAAAGGCTAAAAAAGGAAAAGAAAAAGAGACGATAAAAACCCGGCGTCGACAGCTGGCGACTCTGCTGGGGACATTAGAGGGCTTAAGCCGCGTTTAAATCTTGATGCTATCCTATCCTTTAAAATTCATAAAATGTGTGTGCGTGCGATATGTTGATTTTTTACTTTTGTTGTGTGAATGCGTGTTTTGTCGAATAAATGAATGATTTGAATGGAATTGCTTTACTTTTGAGTAATCATTTGCATACGGTGAGGACGATGAATGTGAATGTATGTTGAGAGAGTACCTCCTCCTGAGGCGAACCTGTCGGTTGCTTATTACTGGACTCGAAGGGGCTGCTCCCCGGAGATGGCTCAGGAAACGCACCACCCAAATCCGCTCCAATCGAAAGGGGCTTCAAACGAGTAGATTGCGAAGATTTGGGGACCTTCATGCCGAAAAGCCCGTGAGAGTAACCCTAGGATAGGTCATCCTCAGATTAACCCAACGCAGGAAAAGTCTCTTCATGCCTTTTTACGTTTATATGTCTAAATGTCATGATCTCATTTCATATTCATATATCCCTTTCCTGTGTCAAAAGAGATTACTAACCTCTGTGAATTGCAGGGAATAGTTGGGGAAGCATAATAAAGCATGTTTAGCATTGGTTATTGCATTAAAGGACTACTAACTTTCTGTTTTACAGGGAAAGATTAAAAAACCCAAAGCACAAAAAGTTAAAGCTTTTGCATGCATCCATATCCTTTCATTTCCCCGGTCTAAACTTCGAACCGTTGTTTTGTAGGATTGCTCCTCAAACCCGTTCGCAGTCTAAGAAAGCCCAAAATTCTACATCTGAAATGGCTGATCTTCCTAATCATGGTTCCATATCTCGGGAAGAGTTTGATGACTTCAAAAAGCAGATGATGGAAATGGCCACGATGCTAAAAGAGCAGTTCCTACTCAGACAGGATCCGCCAAGCCAAGGACCACATAATATTCCACCACCAGGGGGTGACCAGAATCCTCCTAAAAATATTGTAAACCTGGGTAGGGATGACCAACCCCAACTCAAGGACGAGCCAGTCATTACAAGGGCCGTTCCCATACCTAACAAGACAGTGATTACTATCCCAGAGGAAGGGGACACTGACGACCTTCGGAAAAAAATGAGACACATGGAGGAGACCATCCAATCTCTACGAGGCATAGGCTCCCTGGGGAGGGTCAATTACTCGGATCTGTGTGTTTTCCCCGGAACCAGATACCCAGAAAAGTTCAAAGTCCCCGAGTTTGAAAAATACAATGGAAAGGGAGACCCCTACACGCATTTGAAAATATACATTGGAGAACTCGGGTCTTATGCCGAGGACGAGGGTTTGAGGATGCAGCTATTCCAGAAAAGCTTAACAGGGGAGGCGAGGATCTGGTATGCCCGCCTTGACAACGCCCGAATCCACAACTGGGAGGAATTGGCCCATACTTTCTTAACCCAATACAGCTTTCAGGCCCAGATGGCCCCTGACAGGTACCAAATGACAAAAGTTAAGAAGCAGCCTAGGGAGTCCTTCAGGGAATATGCGCAACGATGGAGGGGCATGGCCGCGCAAGTGAACCCCCCGATGAGCGAATCGGAGATGGTGATGACTTTTGTGGACATTCAGGAAGCACCGTATTATGAACGAGTCATATCGGGGATTGGTAGGCCTTTCGCCGAAATGTTAAAACACGGAGAAATGGTGGACATGGGTTTGAAATCCGGCAAAATTCGGGATCTCACGGCTTTGGAAACGGCTGCAGAACAGATCCAAAGCGGTAATTACGGCAGCACTTCCCGAAGGGTGCAAAAGAAAAAAGAGGAGGACGTTTCCCTCATCCTTCAGGGCTCGTCCAAAAAGGCAGAAAGCCATCTTCCCGTACAGGTGCAGAGGGTAGGGCCATCCCGGCAGCCCAACTTCACAGATCAAAGAGCAGAGGGACGAAGGAGATATGAGGCCTCGCAAAATCGAGTATTCACCCCGCTCGGGGAGCCACTTGAACGAGTATTGGCGGTATTAGTAGCCCAAAAGAAAATAGTTGGTCTGGCACCACCGAGTGACCCAAAGGGTAGAAGGTTTGACCCGAGCAAGCGATGTGCATACCACTCCAGTTCCCCTGGCCATGATACACAAGACTGTTGGACGTTGAAGCATCGAATCCAAAACCTGATTGACAGTGGGGAAATTGTGGTGGAACAGCCAGACTCCCCGAATGTTAAAGCAAATCCCCTGCCAAGACATGATGGAGGGGGGGTCAATATGACGGATGACAGTGAAGTCGAGGGGCCGTCAAGGCTGAACTATGTGCAGAAAATGGATGAAATGACCAACGTGATAAGCAGTCATGGGAATGCACGGGGAGCGCCCATTCGATTGATGGGTGTAAGTGGAAATACCTCGGAGGGACCCGTCAAATTGGTGGCACCGAAACCCATCATTCTGGCAGCAAGACCGCAAATCCCTATCAGTAGTCTAAAGACGGTACCCTGGAATTATGGGGGAACGCCAGAGGAAGCGGCCAGTTGTGCTTCTGTGACGACAAAGCGGAACCCCTTATACCTTCCCGGGCGAGTCCTTGAGAGCCAAAGGGAAAAAAATGAAGAGATTTCCGAAGAAAGGGCCATAGAGTTCTTAAAAAGGATGGATCACCCGGAAACGAGGGGGATTCAGATTTTAAATGAGGAGTCAACCTTAACATCAGTCATGGACCTGGTGTTGTCATCCAATAAGCATTGCAAAACATTGACAAAGGTTCTGGAGGAGGCATACGTGCCCAAGGAAATTAGTGAGGAAGATTTCGGCCAGCTGGTGGGCCATTTGATGGAGAGCGACGTGATATCCTTTGCAGATGAGGACATACCCAAGGAAGGAAGGGGACACCGGAAACCGCTACATATTGCGGTAATCTCCTCGGGGTATATCATGAATGGGGTATTGATTGATGGGGGATCGGCATTGAATATTTGTCCCCTCAGCACATTGCAGAAGATGAACATTAATCCTAAGCGCCTACGGGTCAGTCACGTGGTGGTGCGAGCTTTCGATGGTTCCCGAAGGGATACAATTGGGGAAATGGAATTACCAGTGGAAATAGGTCCCTGTACTTTTGATATATCTTTCCAGGTCCTGGACATCACCGCCAGTTATAACCTGCTGCTGGGGAGGCCGTGGATACACATGGCCGGGGCAGTGCCTTCTACGCTCCATCAACAAATCAAGCTAATCATCAATGGGAATCTGATAACAATCTCGGCCGAATGTGATGACCCTTCTCCTCCCAGGGGTGGCCTACCAGTGATCAATGTGGATGAGTCGGCGGCACCAGCCAGCTTTCAGGCACTAGAGATTAGCACTCCCCAATACAGATGCTTGGGGGCTCCAGCCGTGAAACCAGGGGTCTCTCCAGAACTTACTTTTGTTGCAAAGGAAATGATAAGGATGAAATTCCAGCCTGGACAAGGGTTAGGAAGAAGCAGTCAAGGAATCACCAAGCCCATTCAACTGCCCCATCAGGTAGGCAAGGCAGGTTTGGGATATCATGGAGGTATAACATGGAGAAGCCGTCAGGGCATGGACCCGATTCGATTGAGTGGCAGCCCGGTGACCCCGGTCAACAATAAGCAGGGGACTAGCGAGCCTGTGACTAGAGCAGGGGGTGAAGATTTGGCCCCCACAAATGATGAATTAGCCAAAAGGGAAAGTTTCCTACAGGAGATCGCGGAAGAGTTCGAAACCCAATGCTATATCCCCGGACAATTAATAAGCAATGAAGAGGGGACGAATGTTGCCGCACCAGGAGCCCAACAAAATGTGCCTATCAATGCGATTGGGCAGGGTTGATTATTCCTAAGGGGGGTATGAAGGGAGACTCGGGCGATGTGGCCATGGTCATCGGGGAGGTGTCCGGTATAAAGCCACCTCTCATCAAGCACATATCGTCTGACCTGACCATCGACAATTGGACCGTGAGGCCAATAATATCCAAACAAGGGTAAAACCCGACGTCAGGGTGGTAGACCCCAGAGGATGGGGGAACGAAGAAGTTTGATATTTTGTTGTTGTTTTATTTCTGCATAATTATGTCGTTCCTTCGTGTTATTTGAAAATGCGATCGTCGTGGAAAATGATTTATATATGACAAGTATTTTGTTTCATGTCAGGTGTACCAAATTGAATAATCCTTGCCTAACAAACGATCTTTCAAATTTGAATGAGGATTATGATTTTGACATTGAGCTGGATTTCGATTTGATGGGCATTGAGCAAGACGAGACAGATTACGACGATGCGCCTGACGAGATCAAAGGATGGGTCGAGGATAAACCCAAACCCAATTTGGACCAAACCATCACCATTGATATTGGAACCCCAGACAAGCCAAAAGAACTCAAGATAGGGATAGACCTCACCACCAGCCAAAAAGTAGAAATAGCTGAGTTGCTAAGCCAATATGAGGATGTCTTTGCCTGGTCGCACGAGGATATGATCGGATTGTCCACCGACATCGTGGTCCACCGGTTGCCCATCAAGGAGGGTTTCAGGCCTGTCAAGCAGAAGCTAAGGAAGTTGAAACCTGAGTGGAGCTTAAAGGTGAAAGAGGAGATCATTAAACAATTCCGGGCCGGAATCATTATGGTGTCCACTTACCCGGAATGGCTATCCAATGTAGTCCCAGTGGCTAAACCTGGAGGAAAGGTGAGGGTATGCGTAGACTACAGAGATCTAAACAAGGCCAGTCTCAAGGACAACTTCCCGGTGCCTTTCATACACATCCTGGTGGATAACACAGCCCAGTACGAAATGTACTCTTTTGTGGATTGCTTCGCAGGATATCATCAGATAATGGTGGCGGAGGAAGATCGGGAAAAGACAGCATTTATCACCCCTTGGGGCACTTTCTGCTATAGACGATTGGCTTTTGGTCTCACAAATGCAGGGGCTACCTATCAGAGAGCTATGATGGCCCTGTTCCATGATATGATGCATAAGGAGATAGAGGTCTACGTGGATGACATTATTGTGAAATCGAAGGTAGAGTCTGATCATATAACCCACCTCAAAAAGCTGTTCGAGCGGCTCAGAAAGTATAATTTGAAACTCAATCCAGCCAAGTGTGCTTTCGGAGTACAATCGGGTAAGCTCTTGGGATTCCTGGTTAGTGATCGGGGCATTGAGTTGGATCCGGCAAAGATTAAGGCCATTGTGGATATGCCGGCACCTCACACAGAGAAAGAGATAAGAGGATTCCTGGGAAGAATAAACTTCATCAGCCGTTTCATATCCCACTTGACAACTACGTGCGAGCCAATTGTGCTTCCCAAGAATGGGATGAGCAATGTCAGAGGGCCTTTCAGACCATTAAAAAGCAGCTGACTGAGGCACCGGTGCTGGTACCCCCAAAGGATGGGATCCCCCTGTTTATGTACATATCGGTCAATGCCATCGCGATGGGGTGCATGCTGGGACAAAAGAATGAGGCAGGTAAAGAGCAGGCCATCTATTACCTCAGCAAGAGATTTAGCCAATGTGAACAGAATTACACTCCCATCGAGAAGACCTGTTGTGCTCTGGCCTGGGCTGCAGGGAGATTACAGCATTACCTCCATGGGCATACTACGTACCTGATATCGAGAATGGATCCCCTGAAATATATTTTTGAAAGGCCCATGTTGAATTGTCGACTATCAAGATGGCAGTTAATCTTACAGCAGTTCGACATGGTATACGTAACTCAGAAAGCCATGAAGGGGCAAGGAATTGCAGATCAGTTGGCCGAGACGCCGTCGGGAGGGGTGGAACCGTTAGAAACTCCTCTACCGGGCGAAGATATATTTTGGGTGTCAGATACGAAATGCAATGATGAGGGACAATTCTGGAAGCTGTATTTTGATGGTGCCATGAATGCTGAAGGGGCAGGAGCCGGAGCAGTCCTGGTCTCTATCACCGGAGAACAATACCCCGTGGCCACTAAATTGCAGTTCAGTAATTCGAATAATACAGCTGAGTACGAGGGATGTATTTTGGGACTCCGTTTTGCCGTTTTGCACGCGATATGGGAGTGAAGAGACTGGCGGTGTTTGGGGATTCAGAACTGGTAATCAGACAGGCGATCGGGGTGTACAACACGAAAGAGCTCCGGTTGCTCCCATACCACCGATGTGTTGTCCAATTAATGCAAGAATTTGAAGATATCGCTTTCCGACATATTCCCCGTGGACGGAATGATTTTGCCGATGCATTGGCAACTTTGGCTTCCTTGATCCATATCATCAAAAGAAGGGACGCTCCACAGATTGATATAAGCAGTACAGAATGCCCCGGCATACGAAAGAGAGCATGTTGCAGTATTATCAGGCGAGGTGGTTCTGCCAAAGCAGCCTTGGTATCACAAACAACATAAGGGAATATCTAAGGGATAGATCCATTCCTGACCAGGCGAGTCGAACTGAGAGGATGAGAATTCAAAAAATGGCGATGAAGTTCTACTTGAGTGGGGATTCACTCTACAAGAGGGATGCTGGTTTGGGACTGTTGCAGTGCGTGGATGAGACGCAGGCCCAAAGGATTATGAACGAAATACATGGTGGAATGTGTGGGCCACACATGAGTGGACCGATGCTGGCCAAAAAGATTTTGAGAATAGGGCATTATTGGTTGACCTTAAAAGCTGACTGTGATGATCATGTCAAACGGTGTTACCAATGTCAGGCGCACGGTAATGTGATCCATACGCCCCCCAATGAACTGCACTGTATGACCTCCCCGTGGCCATTCTCAATGTGGGGGAATGGACGTGATCGGACCAATAGAGCCCAAAGCAAGCAATGGGCACCGATTCATCTTCGTCATGATCGATTATTTCACCAAATGGGTAGAAGCAGCCTCTTTCCCCAAGGTCACTCAGGAGGTTATCGTTGGGTTCATCAGGAATAATGTCATTTGTCGATACGGGCAACCTGAGGTTTTGGTCTCCGACGATGCTAAGAATTTGAACAACGCCCTCATGAAGGGATTGTGCGACCAGTTTAAGATCAAGCACCTCAACTCTGTCATTTACCGTCCCAAAATGAATGGGGCAGTGGAGGCTGCCAATAAGAACATCAAGAAGATCATGGCAAAAATGTCTGCTAATCATCGGGGATGGCCAGATCTGCTACCCCTCACCCTACTGGCATATCGAACATCAACGCGTACTTCTACAGGGGCAACCCCTTACGCTTTGGTGTATGGAATGGAGGCCGTCCTGCCAATTGAGGTTGAGATGACATCCCTCAGAATAATGATCGATGCTCAGATAAGCGAGGAGGATTGGATGCAAGATCGATACGACCAGTTGGCCCTAATTGATGAAAGGAGGGTGGCTGCTGTTTGGCACGGTCAGTTATATCAACAAAGGATCTCCCGATCATATGACAAAAGGATAAGACCTCGGAAATTCAAGGAGAATGACCTGGTGCTAAAGAGAGTCATGCCTTGCCAAGACGAAGCCAAGGGGAAGTTTGCCCCAAACTGGGAGGGACCTTTTGTAATTAAGAAGGTGTTATCCGGAGGAGCCCTCATATTGCAAGAAATGGATGGTGAGACATTTCCACAACCCCTAAATTCTGACTCGGTGAAGCGATTCTACGCTTAAATCATCAATTTCCTTTTTCCTTTGAGGAGCGAACTACGTAGGACCTGATCTCCCAACTTGTGGGGGTACGTAGGCAGCCATTATGGCGCGGTCCGATCCATAAAAAAAAATAATCCTTCCCCTAAAACAAAGTCAATCCCCACCAGCCAGATAAACCTGCCTAAACCCTCAAAACTTTCCCGAAGCCAGCCAACCAATCCTTTCTATACCAAATTGACATAACCCTGATCAAACCAAACAGTTAGCCAAAGTCTGAAACTCAATCCAATGAAATCGACAGGGGTACGGCCATATCTGTCAAGTCTCCATCAAGACTTGAGAAGAGAAAGAAAGCGAAATGTCAAAATCATGATCAACCGGATAAAATGATGATCCAATGAAGGGCAACGATACAACAAAGAGGGAAAATGACTAAATTTAAATACCTGTTTACATATATGAGTCTTTTGTTACAAGATTTCCTTCTCAATAACCGACGAAATTAACATAGTCTATGCAGGAAATAAAACAATCTACAAATCTGCAACTAACTGAAGCAGGATGGATAGGGTGGTGGATAGATCTGGGGCATCAGCATCCCCTGAAATCTGCTGTCCCATCATGTCGATGCGGTCCAACAAGGCAGCGGCCCGGCTGATAGTCCCAGAGTGTGGCATCTATGACTGTCCTAGCCTGAAGAGCAATGACATCTCTATCAGCTATGGCAGCATCTCTGGCTAGAATAGCAGCATCCCTCTCAGCAATGGCGGCATCCCTCTCAGATTCAATAGCCATCAAAGACAGTCGGATCCGGCTATGTTCAGTGTCATGACTAGGGAGAGAGTCGGCTGAGATCGAGTGATGTATGGTATCGTCTGGGAAAGTCACTCCAGAGTCATCAAAAGTCACAGTCTGACTCACACCAACCGCATCCGAATCTCCACGCAACCATTGCACATAAGCGAATGTCTGGATGGGGCAACTATCATTATACTCGGCCAGGATCCTACGAGGCCAAAGATCATATACCCGCAGTAGATCTCTCTCTGTCTGGGATGATATAGGGAATCGGTAGTCGGCCGCGCCCGTGAAGAGGTGGAAATCCTGTGTCTGATCAAACTGCCTCCATCGCCGCCATGGGATGATAAGTCGTCACAATAACCCCCCTCACGCCAGCGATGGGAAGGACGTCCAGGTCGGGCACATGAGTCAAGAAGCTCATAAAGGATCAACAACCCGCATAAACCAGCCGATGACAGGGATCCGCGATGACCGACAGAAATGCTGTCCAGGAGGCCGCATCAGTACAGCTCACAGGACGAAATGAAAACTGCGTGGTTATGTCATGACTGAAGCAAAACCCTTGGCGACGGAGATGGCCGATGGGACTAAGATGACTCATGAACCACACATACAACAAAGTCGAGCTCCCTCGGAATACTCTGCCTCGGAAGGACTGACAGTATGAGGCTGACATGTAAGTATCCGCCAATATCATGGGAAGAATGGTGTGATCCTCTTGAAGAGCCCTGACGGCCGCGACTACCCGCATGTCCAAATGATCAGGTCCCGCGGGCAAGTACAGAACTGAGATGATACAGGCCATCAGAACGTCTAGCCTCAGAACGCCCCAGCGCTCCTCCGATACAGAAAAATCCCCAGGAAAGTGGCGAAAACTGTTAGGAGAGCCGAATCGGTCAATCAAAAAATGAAGAGGAACCAGGTGATCTAATGTGATCGCCGATAGCAGAACCGCCCTCCGCAACCCAGTAAAAGTCAAGAACTGACGGCGCATGGGACCAGACGTGACCCGGACACAGGGTCTATCCAAAGGCAGGCCGGTGAAACGAGCATACTCCTCAAGGGTGGGGGTCAGCTCTACTGTCCCTAGCCTGAACACTTGACGAACAGGGACCCAATATCTCAAAATACCATCCACAAAGCCCGCTGGCACCTGAAAGGTTAATAAGGACCGAGAATGTCCCAAAAGACCATCTGCGATGACCCTGTCGGCCGGCGATAAACCGTCCAACCAACGGAGGAGGCTGCCAAGCAACCCTATAGGAGGAATGGAATCCAAGCATACCACGACATCTGAGGACGTCATCTGTGAAAATAGTATCAAAAGGACCATACAGGGGTCATTTTCTATCCATGAATAAAAAGCATGCATCGTACAGTCAATAATAAAGCATATGAATTTCATGAGGATAAAAGATAAAGAACTGTGCATAAATAAATAAATGAGTTCAGTACATAGTGCATGAAATGAAAAATAAATCTAAACAGGTACAGGTACGAAAAGCCCTATCCTATCCTGATCTAGATAAAGTCAATCTCATCTATGAAGGCGGGATCCTAAAACTGATCCCCCGGGGTCGCCGAAGTCGAGGGCCCAAAGTTCATGTCGGGGATGTATGGCCGCGCGGTGGCATCAGATGAGCTCGGCCCCGCATCATAACCCGTACCATCAGGATCATAGGTGTAAGCATCCTCTGGAGTCCGGCCCAGCACCCGAAGATATAGGGACAACTGGTCTACCTGACGGGTCAGAGTGGCAATCTGCTCGGCATGGGTAGGGCTCCGAACGCAGGCTGCCCAGTCAGTCATCATCACCGAGCCAGGGACCATATCCCCGAGGAAGAATGTGGCCCGGGTCTGAGGACCGATAGTGCGGGGCACCCACCAAGTACGGAAAGCATCACTCGTACTGGGACTCGTAGAAAGCATCCGGCCGTCCTCCCCTGCAAGCATGATCCCTGAGGGCTGAGAGTCCAGCGGCCAGGAGGTAGTGAAAGGAAGGGAATGCGGGATCCGGATCTCTCCTGTGACGCACCTGAATGCGCGCTCCCCCAGATACATCACCCATCCTCCAATACTCTGCAAAGTGAGGCGACGGGTGGAAAGCTCGAACTCCGGACCAGAGGGGTTCCCAGCATCAAACCCCTCAGCCAAATGCTCGGAGAGGTAGGGAATCCAGACGACATCTACCGCAGTGATCAGCTCCAGCTGGATGCGGCAGTGTGCAAAGCTGCCTGATATCGGGACCTCCTCCAGAGTGCTGTGATGCCACCGTCGGCCCCGGGGATAAGTATCAAGGCCGAGAGTAGTGACAGGCCTCAGGCATGGAAGACGCTCGTAGGCCCAGAACTGCGAACAGAAACAGTGAAAGGCATGAGTAACCGACAGACGCATAAAGAAAAGAAATGAATTGACGGGAAATACATTAAGAAAAAAAAGAAAGAAGTCTCACCAGCAGAAAATGATAGAATCCGAGCCAAGCGTCTGTCTGGCCCTCTGAGCGTAGACGCATGCCATGGAGGAAATAGGCAAAGGTGAATGACCCCCAGTCATAGTCACCGATGCGGTCCACGTCTCTGACCGCTCCTACGACGCTGAAATGAATGGTGGAGGAGTTGTTCCCCAGAAAACAACCCCTCATGATGGTCAGGAACAGGCGTCGTAGCAGAATGTCCCTGGTGCCCTGATCCGCTGGAATGGGCAGTGCGTACAGACCCCTAACAGCATCGACAGCCAAAGCACCAGATCGAATGCTACGGGCCTTAAAGACCCGATCCTCAGCACCGAAGCCCAATAAAGCCCGGACCTCCACAGGAGTGATGTCGAGATCTAGAGGAACGCGGGACCCGGAAAACTCTATGCCCGTAATGTATCTCCAATCCCAGGGGGTCAACACAACCTCGCAGTCCAGAAGGTGAAGAGACTGCGTCTGGTGGAACCAGCGCTCTGATAAGGCCCTCATGTAACCCCAGGGGCATTGCCGGGGAATGATGGTAAAGAAGTGACGAAAGCCCCAAGAATCCACCACCGCCCGGTAGTCACTGTGCAAAGCCGTGTAAAGGGAGTAGATGTTGAACCAGTTGCCCCTCGGCTGAGTAAACTCGGGTACCTGGGGCAATCACCAATGGGTCAGTCCGGATAAAAGGAGAATTGGGAAATTGAGAATAAAATCAGAATAGAACCGAATATACCTCGTTAGCCACGAGAGATGCCGAGGGATGACGACTGAGATCCCGACCCAATAGATCGGGGATCTGCACAGATGCGCCAGACGGGGCACTATGAGGAGCTGGAGCCGGTGTGCTGGAGGATGGTCCCTCTGTCGCGACCTCTGGAGGAGCAGTCTCCTCAACGTCCGGATGAGCAGGACGAATGACAGCCTCCGCCAAGCGGCGAGCCTGACGGGTCCGGGGAGGAACAGGAGCAGGTGCAGCCCTACGGCGGCGAACACCCGAGGTCCGGGACACGGAGGAGCTACTATGAGCATCGGGATCCATAGCTGGAACAGAATAGGCAAGGAGGAAGGTAAGTTCCCTTTTGAATTATGTCACGAATATTCTAAATTCCTACCCACATCATATAATTAAGGCAACATGATGCATGTTTATAAAAAAAAAAAAAAAAAAAAAAAAAAAAAAAAAAAAAAAAAACAAAAAAATCGGCAGAGTTCCGTTTGTAAAATGGACATCCCAGGCATAAGCCAAACGTGTTTTCAATCAATCCAAGTATCGAACAGATCAAAATTGCATTCATACGTGTAGTTACAGCATGTAAAGTACATTAATGCATGATTTTCTTGCAGAAAAGGAATAACAGTATGTGGGACCATATCATGAGCATAAAATAGGACTCACACAAGTGCTACATAGCATGTATATATGATAATACATAACATAACATTGTAAAGCATACATTTCTATCTCTAAACATGCAAATAGCCAAATGTATAGCCAAATGTTGACGAAATTGAAAAGTGAACGGTCAAAGTGTTACCTGTAGCGCGTAGAACGATCCTACCGGAGCAGTTTTTGCAGAAAAGTTGGGAAACTCGACAAAAGGTCCTTGCAAACGAGCAAAATCGCAAGAATCTATGTGGGGTACGAAGTTGAAAGTGACAGATCTGGAAGTGGCGAGCCGCCTAAGAACCCGATCTTGGCCGCAGATCAATCTGCGGCTGGCCGCAGATCCATCTGCGGCTGGCCCTGGTGGGTCCCCTTGGCTCCCTTGCAACCGTTTGATGTGTCTAGTGAAAATGAATTACGAAATGGGTGACCGGCGACGATACCCGGCCCCGACGAGACAATCGACCGGCGACGATAACCGGCGATTACGATGTGGATGTCCGGCGACGAAAACCGGCTCCGACAAGATAACCAACCGGCGACGATAACCGGGGGTTACGAGATGGGTGACCGGCGACGATAACCGGCCCCGACGAGAGGATCGACCGGCGACGATAACCGGCGATTACGAGTGGATGTCCGGCGACAAAAACCGGCTCCGACAAGATAACCAACCGGCGACGATAACCGGGGGTTACGAGATGGGTAACCGGCGACGATAACCGGCCCCGACGAGAGGATCGACCGGCAACGATAACCGGCGATTACGAGTGGATGTCCGGCGACGAAAACCGGCTCCGACAAGATAACCAACCGGCGACGATAACCGGGGGTTACAAGATGGGTGACCGGCGACGACAACCGGCCCCGACGAGAGGATCGACCGGCGACGATAACCGGCGATTACGAGATGGATGTCCGGCGACAAAGAACCGGCTCCGACAAGATAAACCAACCGGCGACGATAACCGGGGGTTACGAGATGGGTAACCAGCGACGATAACCGGCCCCGACGAAAGGATCGACCGGCGACGATAACCGGCGATTACGAGATGGATGTCCGGCGACGAAAACCGGCTCCGGCAAGATAACCAACCGGCGACGATAACCGGGGGTTACGAGACGGGTGACCGGCGACGATAACCGGCCCCGACGAGAGGATCGACCGGCGACGAGGATTTCAAATTGCTAAAATTAGAGGAGTTTAATTTGGATTTGGTTTTTGATTAAAATAAAAGAGTTTATTTTGTTTCAAAACTAAATATTAGTAAAACTTTTGCCCATTAATTGATATCAATGCATATATGAAATGGTTTTATTATTCATGAGATGAATGTTATTTATTGATACATATAGAGATATGTATGATAATAAATAGGGATTGATTATGGACTATTGACCAATGTGTGATTGGATTTATTTTAGTGGATGTTTGAATGTATGGGTTTTTATAAATGGGGTCTGCGTACCTCGTCTTCTCTAATTTTTCTTAATATAAATTCTATCTCCCTCCTATATACTTCCCCTTGACTACTGATCAAGGTTTTTATTTATTGTAAATAGGAATAGTTAGAATTAATTTTGAAGAATTGGAGACAAAGGAGCAAGAAGCGCTTGAAGACCCGTTTGTATTGGAGCCCGGGTTTAAATGTAATAGTTATATTTAAATATTATTCTTGCACCCTAGGTTTGACCTTTTGGTTCACTTGGTGGCTCTAGTGAACCAAACTAGAATAAAAGTCCATAATCAATCCGGGTAGAATATAGTATTCTATATGTGCATGCTCGATATATATATATATATATATATATATATATATATATATAATATTATATATATATATATATATTATCCAACATGCTTCGCATGTAAAATAATATGACGTGTATTTTATATATATGTGCATGCGTGCTAATCAAGATGAGACTAATAATAACAAACCCCTCAAAGGAATCATATTAAGTCCTAAGCGTTCAAAGATATTTGGAATATTGAACGTCGCCTTCTAGCATGGTAAAACAATAGAGTATTAAATATTTAATATGAGTTTGTTGTACACACACAAGGCGAGTATTAAATATTTAAGATGTTGTTTTATCTCATTTGATGCTTATTAAGGAATTGAACATTACTGCTTTGTTGTGCACATACAAGGGCGGTCTTTTTCTCTTCACATATATGGAAGTGCTAGGTTGGACTTAACTTAGATTATTTTAGTTCAGATGTGCACACTATAGACACCCAAATTTTGCGTTCCCTGTACTAACCTTGACAGGAAGGCAAAATCGTCAATTGAACCGGCTTGCGGGAGTGAAGAAGTGGGCCCAAGGGCGAGCGCCCGACACCACCGCAGGGATTGGCAATCAAGGCTGATGTGACAATAAGGCCATCCGAGACAGACATCCCCGAACGAGGTGGCGCGTCTCCCGGAGATTCCCGGACTGCAAAATACGAGCCCTTCGACGGAAATCAACGGTATGGCACGGAAATCGAGACAAGGTGCGGAAAATGAGAAAATCAGCACAGTCAGCCGCAGATCAATCCGCGGCCAAGGACGGAACTCGAGACGGCACGGGACTCGAGCGCACGGGACTCGAGCGCGGCTGGGGGGAGAACCAAGGGCCAGCCGCAGATCAATCTACGGCTGCCCTTGGCAGTCCCTTATCAGGCCAGTTCGCATACAGAAACAAAAGAGGAGAGGAAGAAGAAAAATCCAGCAGCAGCAGCTCGGAAATAGGGAGAAAACAGCAACAAAATAAGGGCAATTAGGAGAGAAAAAGAGTGAAAAGAGTGAGGAATTGTACCAAGTTTGTGAGATTATATCTTATATTTTCTACTCTACTCAATACACAAATTCCTACATATTGTGGGGATCATTTTGCAAGGTGAAAATCTTTTGTTTTAACATTCGCTCGTACCATTTTGATAGGCTCTTATTATCCGAGTCCTCTTAAATGTATCCTCTTTTTTTTGCGTTGTATTGTGAAATCGCGGATTAGGGATTATTAGTGAGGGTTCCATTGGAACAAAATTCTTCCTAATAACCCGAGGATATCCAACGGGTGGAATTTCTAGCTTGTTTATGGTGATTGCTTGGATGTAATTTAGTTAGACTATCATTTTCGGATATCATGGTGTATTAGGCTATCCGTGTTGTTTTAGTTTCGTAGACTTCGTTTTGCGGGTATGTAGTAATCTTGGGTGTGAGCCTAGGAATGCGACCCCGTGGTCCAAATCCGATGATGGACGTTTTGATATATGTAATGGATGCAAGGTACTCGTTTTGTTGTAACATGTAATCGTTGGGCCTTAAAACGTCGCTAGAGCGAGAATCGGGTTTAAGGCCCCGTGATAGTGAAAATATGTGATTGTTGGCGTTAGGGGATATTTTGATGGCTTACATGCCCATGAATAGCCCCCTACGCGTTTGATATTTAGTTCGATTTGTAAACACCCAACAAAAAGATTTCAAAGCCAAGACAATAAAGATTTTGCTAAAATTAATCAAAGTAGGATATTAGCATCACGAGGCTAAAAATTGGAAGTGTTAATGAAAGTCGATTCCTATTTTACGAGAAAGCTAAAAGGAAGTTGTTTCCAAATGTCACAAAAAATGGTTTTATAAAGAGAAATAAACGTTTTACTAAACCTTGATACATAGGGCGAAAGAGATTCTAGAAATTGCCTATCATTTAGGAAAGCAACGTATAAATCTCGATTCCTATTTTGGCTAAGGTTTAACAAACTCGCGTTTTAACCAAAACAAACACTTAATAAAAATCTCATAGCTTTTCTCAATTTAAAATCAAATCTTTCTCAATAAGAAAATAAGGTTTTCTCGTAAATACCGAAAAGACATTTTTTAGCATTCTCAAAATTAAAGCACGATTTTTCCTAAAAAAATCCAAATGATTCTTTCATACAAACTCACCACAACTTTCATTTAGGCACACACACACACACACGCACGCATATACGTTTCATGAATTAAAGGATAGGAAAAGCATCAAGATTGCGGTAACCGTATTTCACGGAAGTCGGGGGGTGCCTAACACCTTCCCCTCGCTTAAGCAAGCCCCCGAATTCTATGAATCTCGATTCGCAGACCATTTAATTCAGAGTCCCATATGAGCCAGCGATTTATAAAAAACGAAAATTCGGATGAGTTGGTACATCCATTTCAAATATACCAACTGGCGACTCTGGTTAATTGGCTCATCATAAAAAAACGATCTTTCAAAACCCCGTCGACATCAAGGCCGACCTTTTCCCAAATCACCTAAAATCGAAAAGGCTAAAAAAGGAAAAGAAAAAGAGACGATAAAAACCCGGCGTCGACACACACACTTGACCATTATAATCTAAGAGGCAAAATACAAGGAGTTATATAGTGATGTAATTGACAATAGTTGTCTACCTATTTATTTATATATAGTTTGTTGTGCACACACAAGGCTATATACATTTGAAATGGGATCCTTAATCTCACTAGCAAATCTTTAATTAGATTTGCCGAACTATATGTTGAGGGTAATATAGTTTGATGAAAAAGTGAGAGATACCAATTTAATATAAAGACCTAATTTATTTTGGTAATTAATTAAATGAATGTATGCTAAAATGTTGTCTATTTCACATGCAGAATTTAAAAATGTCAAGCTTACTATCACTGCGTAGCATACTTGATGCTAACAAACTGACCTGACCGAATTACACGGACTGGTTAAGGAATCTGAGAATTGTTCTTACTGCTGAAAAGATTTCTTATGTCCTAAATTCGCCAGTCCCTGCAAATGTAGCAGAAACAACCTCTGAGGAAGAGATTGCTACTTTGAGAAAGTGGCAAGATGATGCAATTTTGGCTCAATGCATCATGCTCGCATCCATGAGTAACGAGCTTCAGCGTTAGCATGAAACTATGGATGCTCCTACTATATTGCTGCAACTCAAAGAGTTGTATGGTGAGCAAAGTAGGACTGCTAGATATCAGATTTCTTAGGAGCTCTTTCGATCTCGTATGACCGAGGGCACTGCTGTTGAGACTCATGTCCTTAAGATGATCAATCTGATTGAACAACTAGGACAACTAGGGTTCGTGATGGATGGGGATTTAAGTCAAGATTTGATCTTGCAGTCACTCCCGGACACCTTCTCACAATTTGTTGTGAATTTTCACATGAATAAGTTGGACGTCAGCTTGCCTGAGTTACTTAACATGCTGAAAATTGCTGAAGGTCACTTCTCATCCAACAAGAACCAAGTCTTACTAGTGGATGATTCTTCCAAGAAAAGGAAGAGGCCCAAGGTATCTTCTAAAAAGAAGAAAAACAAGAAGGCTAAGGGCAAGGCAAAAAGAAAGGATAATATGAAACCTGATCCAGATAGCAAAGGAATTTGCTACCATTGCAATAAGCCGGGACACTGGAAGAGGAACTGCAAGCAGTATCTTGCGGACCAAAAGAAGCTTGGAGAAGCTTCGACTTCCGATCTAGGTTTGTTCATGATTGAAATTAATTTTTCTGAAAGTCAAAATTCTACTTGGGTATTGGATACCGGCTGTAGTTCTCACATATGTAATAATATGCAGGGACTAAGCAGAAGTAGAAAGCTGAACAAGGATGAAGTCGTCCTACGAGTGGGAAATAGAGCAAAGGTTGTTGCATTAGCTGTAGGGACTTATTGTTTAGCACTGCCTTCGAGAAAGTTCATTAGTTTATATAATTGTTATTATGTTCCGACACTCATTAGAAACATTATTTCAATTTTTGTATTGGATATGGATGATTTTGATATTATAATAAAGAACAACAGTTGTTCTATTTATAATAAAAAAAATTTATATGGTGTTGGGAACCTACTGAATGGACTTTACATACTTGACTTGCATGAAAATATACTTCAAATTGAACAAAATAAGAAAAGAAAAAGAGATGATGTTAATTATACCTTTATGTGGCACTGTAGACTCGGTCATATCAATGAAACAAGATTATCCAAGTTGCATAAAGATGGGCTTTTAGAGCTATCTGATTACGAATCATATCCAACTTGTGAATCTTGTCTCATGGATAAGATGACTAAATCTCCTTTTAGTGCAAAAGGAGAAAGAGTTACAGAGTTGTTAGCGTTGGTATACACAGACGTATGTGGACCTATGATAACGAATGCACGAGGAGGGTATTCTTATTTTATTACTTTCACTGATGATCATTCTAGATTTGGATATGTGTATTTAATGAAATACAAATTTAAATCGTTTGAAAAGTTCAAAGAATTCAGAAGTGAAGTAGAGAAGCAAACTGGTGAGAGTATTAAGATTCTTCGATCGGATCGAGGAGGGGAATACTTAACCAATGAGTTTCTCAATTGTCTCAAAGAGAATGGTATAATCTCACAATGGACTCCACCAGGGATGCCACAGTTGAATGGTGTATCTGAAAAGAGAAATCGAACATTGTTGGACATGGTTCGTTCTATGATGAGT
This sequence comes from Aralia elata, assembly GCA_034770075.1. NCBI lineage: Eukaryota > Viridiplantae > Streptophyta > Magnoliopsida > Apiales > Araliaceae > Aralia > Aralia elata. The sequence goes on along the minus strand of JAVJAP010000229.1, from coordinate 392,759 downwards.
TTTACCTACATTCCAGTATCCTTTTAGGGTTATGCCCTAGAATCGGCTGCATACCTACTTAACAAGGTACCTACCAAATCCGTCCCAAAGACCCCATATCAGATATGGACAGGGAGGAAACCTAGTCTTAAGCATGTTAAGACTTGGGGTTATCCAGCTTATGTCAAAAGGTTTGAGCATGATAAGCTGAAGACTAGATTTGACAAGTGTAGATTTATGGGATATCCTAAAGAAAGTTTAGGATATTATTTCTATCATCGTACTGATCAAAAGGTGTTTGTAGCGAAACACGCTGCCTTCTTGGAAAAGGAGTTTATCCTTGAAGGGGTCAATGGGAGTAAGATATATCTGGAAGAAGTTCAAGAACCACAAAATACTTTGGATCAAAGTCAGGTACCTGACCAAGTAGAAGAACCTACTGTACCACTACCTATTTGTAAATCTGGAAGAGTACCGAAGATACCTGACATGTATGGATTCATCATAGAGGATGATGATGAGGTACGCATCATAGATGATGATGATCCATTGACTTACGATGAGGCTATGAGTAGTGATGACTCAGAGAAATGGCTAGAAGCCATGAAATCCGAGATGGACTCCATGTATGCAAACCAAGTATGGACTTTGGTTTCACCACCTGAGGGCATTAAGCCTATTGGGTGTAAATAGGTCTTTAAGAGAAAGACTAGAGCAGATGGCAAGGTAGAGACCTATAAGGCGCGACTAGTTATAAAAGGTTTCAAACAAAGACAAGGAGTTGACTATGATGAAACGTTCTCACCAGTAGCTATGCTCAAGTCCATTCGGATTTTGCTTGCAATTGCAGCTTATTATGACTACGAGATCTGGCAAATGGACGTGAAAACGGCCTTCCTCAATGGAGAGCTTGAGGAGAATGTATATATGATACAGCCAGAGGGTTTTGTTTCAACGGTTAGAACAAACCAAGTCTGTAAGCTACAACGATCCATTTATGGATTGAAGCAAGCTTCTCGAAGATGGAACATCCGTTTTGATGAGATAATCAAAAGGTTTAATTTTATCAAAAATGAGGATAAACCTTGTGTGTACAAGAAGGTTAGTGGGAGCGTTGTATCATTCCTTGCATTATATGTTGATGATATATTACTGATAGGGAATGATGTTCCTATGCTACAGTCGATCAAAATTTGGTTATCTAAACACTTCTCCATGAAGGACTTGGGTGAGGCATCCTATATTTTGGGGATAAAGATCTATAGAGATAGATCTAAAAGGATGCTGGGCTTGACCCAAGGATAGTACATTGACTCGATGCTAAAGAAGTTTAGCATGGAAGATTCCAAGAGAGGTCTCATGCCGATGAGCCATGGAATACATCTCTCCAAGAAACAGGCCCCAAAGACACCTGAGGAGAGAGACCGCATGAGTAAGATTCCTTATGCTTCCGCAATAGGATCTATCATGTACGGTATGATATGTACTAGACTAGATGTCGCTCATGCACTTAGTGTAACAAGCAGATATTAGTCGAATCCAGGAGAAGTGCACTGGAAGGCAGTGAAAAACATCCTGAAGTACTTGAGAAGAACTAAGGATGTATTTCTAGTCTACGGTGGGTCTGAGTTGAAACTAGAGGGCTATACAGACTCAAGTTTTCAAACGGACCAAGATGACAGTAAATCCGTTTCAGGGTATGTGTTTACCATAAACGGTGGCGCAGTGAGTTGGAAAAGTTCCAAGCAGCAAATAGTTGCTGATTCAGTGATAGAGGCAGAGTACATAGCTGCAAGTGAAGCTGTAAACGAAGCTATTTGGATGAAGAAGTTCATAACTGAACTTGGAGTGGTTCCTAGCATTAGAGGAGCCGTACCTTTATTCTGTGACAACAATGGAGCTGTTACGCAGGCTAAGGAACCCAGGTCTCATCAGAAATCCAAACACGTGTTGCGGCAGTTTCATTTGATTAGAGGGATCATTGAAAGATGAGATGTCACCATGGAGCGTGTGGACTCTCAAGACAACATTGCAGATCCATTTACTAAAGGTTTAACTCAACAGCAGTTTGATCGTCACTTAGAGAAGATGGGTATTAGATACCGTGGCGATTGGCTTTAGTGCAAGTGGGAGATTGAAAGTAGTATGCACACAAGCCAATCATATTTGATATGATGTAGCATATACTTTGTAATCTTATTCATTTATTAATAAAAGAATTGATTTTCTTAAAAGGTATTTTATATTATCTACATGGTGCTGTTATATTAAATGTGATAAACCCATAGTTTTGAGCAATGCTTTTAGAATCATGATGATGATCATGCTAATGAGATCTAAATTTAGGAAAGCTCATAAACTAAAATTGTTCCTAATCGTTGGATTACTAAAAAGGGGATTAGTGAATCCGGATAGATTAGTACATACGTTGCTTGCTCTTAGGAAGAGGATGATTGATCTCATAATCATTTGTGTGGAGACACTAAAGCAAGTATGTAAGTGCTTATTGGAGAATAAGTTCACTGAACGTGGCTCGCTAAGGAATACCTAATGGAGTTTTACTCGCCTGTCAATAGGAATTCCTCTAGTGATAGTAGTACAAGTGATCCTTAGACTTGAGATCATCATAGTATCTTGTGTATGATGAGTTATACTTTGACATGTCCCTTAAGACCTTTTGGTATATCAAAGGGTATGATTGGGTATAATTAGTTGTACATGGAGATAGGTGAATGATCAACAAAGAATCTACCTCGTCTAGTAAAAGATGAAATGTTCTATGTGATTCGATAAATGACAACTCAGTAGTCCTTGGCCAAGACAGAATGAAATTAGAAAGAAGTTTCTAATTTGCATTATTTAGAGTTGTGCATTTGGGAATCGAAATACATATAATTAAATAAAATAAGACTTGATAGTAAATCCATGTCTTATATTTAATTGGGACGTTGAATAGTGGAAGGATTGAATTGTATGGTAACTATGAACTGAATGGTTCTTTTGTGATTGATGTTGAAATCTATATTATCTGGAAAGTCGTTGATCGCTAAGGGGGCTTACCCTTATTTTAGAATAAATATTATTTATTTAAATGAATTAAATAGTTTAATTTATTTATTTAAATAAGATTAGAATTATTCTAATTAATTTATTCACAACCGGTTTAATATGGAGAACCTAAAGGGTCACACCGCAAAAGGAAAATATTTATTTAAGAAGTAAATGACATAATTGTAATAATAAGTTAAGTGTATTTAATTTAATCTATGGAGATAGAATAAATTAAATAGCTTAATATTTATTATTTAATATTTTGGAAATATTAAATATAAATTAATAAGAGGGGTCTTATTATTATTATTATTATTATTATTATTATTATTATTATTATTATTATTATTATTATTATTATTATTATTATTATTATTATTACTATTACTATTATTTAATTCCTAATAGGTATTGAGAATTAATTAATAGAAGTGCTCTCCCATAAATTCCTAATTGGATTAGGAGCATAATTAATTAAAAGAGTTTAATTATAATAGAAACCCTAATCCTAAATAGTTTAGGGAAGGGTTTTCCTACATCTATAAATAAGAGGAGTCTTGTCATAGATTAGGGTTACACACTCTTGTATTAGATTGTGGAGAGTACTTACAATTTCTACAGAGATAGAAACTAGGGTTTTGCCATTACCCAACTTCTTGAATACCTATTCTTCCTTGGTGGATCACCTCTAGAGGCCAAACACTTGGGTGGCTAATGTTGATCAAAGGAAGGAATCTCATCGGTGGAATTCGAAGAGAACACGAAGGACTAGGAGTTGAACTTGTACCCGAGGAAGCTTTGAACTACGAGGGTAGAATTCTTATTCTCTTTCTCTTTCGTTTAATTGATAATTGAACACAAGGATAGATCATGGTGATGGTTTATATGAAAATTTTAAAATCCGTTTTATCACGCTTCCGCCCTATTTGTGTAATTTGATTGCATGCTTGCGTAATCTACAAACCTAACACAGGGGCACAACCAGCACCCCAGCTAGTGCATCATTTGGCCAACTTTAAGGATTTCAAACTGGTTGGACCACCCGAGTTCAAGGGAACTCTCGACCCAATAGAAGCCTAAACTTAGATCGAAGAGATAGAGAAAGTCTTTGAGGTCGCACGAGTGGCTGAGGAGCAGAAAGCTGGATTCACCACCTTCATGATGAAGGGCGAAGCTAATTATTGGTGGAAAGCTAATAAGGGACGGGCATGTATTTGCCTAAATCTATGCTAGCAAAAATACGCAAGTATACGCGGTCTACAAGTAATAAAGAGTAAGTAAAGTATTATTCCCACGAGGAAATTATGCAATTTATAATAATAAAAATCAATTCTATACTAACTCAATTAAAGTAAACAAGAGATCAATTGTGTAATGGTGTAAAACTTTAATGAAACTAAGTAAAGAAATTTCGAAAATAGATATTATTGGAAACTTAAGATTACAATTTCACATTTTGCTTCATTTAAATCCATATACTTCCTATTAAATTATGATACATACTTCAGATTGTTAATCAGGAACTCATCATTATCTAAAACCACTTCTCAGTGTATCCTAGACAAATCAACCCAAATCTACAAGGTTAGAATTAAGTTGAACATCCTAAATAACTAATACACTATATCTTTATGTGAATTACAATTAAAAAGGATTTAAGGCTCAGGTTCCTTATCAGATTACATGCGGTGTGTAGGTATATCTCTATCCTAAACACAAATTATGAGTCCCAAACGTAAGTAGAAAACATAATCACGTGCTATTATGATCAGATCTAAACCTATAATTCATCTCTCAACTTCATATAGATTATCACGGTAATTACTGGCCAGGTAATTAAACAATTAAACTCAAATTATAATAGACAATCTGAAGATACATAGCAATAATTAACCAGGAAGCATATTGATAAAAACTACACAATAAGATCCATTGCAATCTTAAAAGAAAATTAGTTCATAGCTAAACTGAAATCCATAATCCACAAATTAAATAGCATTCAAAATTACAAACTAAGAGATAGAGAAGAGAAATAAAACTCTGAAAGTAGCCTCCAATCTCTCCTTAGCTCCTACAATGATTTCTATGTGCTATCCAAATTGCTTCAAGTCTCCAATTGATTACAAATTAAGAACAAGTCTCTTAATTCATAGATAAATAAAAACTCCTTAAAACTAGCTATTTATAGTGCCTCCTAATCGTCCAAAACCACATAGAAGAGATAAGTTTAATTACAAATCAAATTCCATTTTAAAACTTAAAAAGTCAAACTTCACCTCCTAGTCAACTTCCGACCTAGCGCGGCCGCGCTAGGTCCCTGCACAAGTCCAGTGCGCCCGCGCAGTCCTTCAGCCGAGCCCCAATCTGGCAACCAGCACGCGTGTGCAGCTCTCCTTAACATTAATGGCGCGGCCGCACAGCTCTTCAGCACTTCAGACTTTGGCTCTTCAGTACTGCAATTTCCATCAACTTTGGTTCAAATGCAAAGTACCTATAAAAACACAGAAAACACATGAAAAGTAACTAGAACTCAAGGATTTCAACAATAATACAGTCAATTGGTATCCAATTCGTAGGTACGAAACCTATTCATCAAATACCCCCAAACTTGAACTATTGCTTATCCCCAAGCAATGCAACACAATGCAAAAGAACAAAACACAATGAATGCACACTTAAACTAACAATCCTATGAATCCAACCAACAAGTAGGTAACAAATCACTCCAAGCCTCTGAAATATCCCTAAAGAAACTCAACAGCAAATCAAAGCAATATAGAATACTGACCCCAACCAATCAGATAAATCAACTGGTCATCACCCAAGTTGTGTGTGTGTGTGTTCCGTAATCATTTAACCCAACTGCAATTCAAATTTAGCCACATAAACACATTTCTAACAAGAATATGTCAATTTTCATTCAATTTCCGTAACAATGCCAAATCCAGTTAAAATAGAGCAACAACTAAGTATAAAGGCAAGCTGAGGTTTATTTCTACTCTAATCCTAGCACGAGTGCATTTTACGCTCCATCTCGTGTTTATGCTTTACAGTGCAATGCCAGACTCTATTAGGCTTTTCAAAGGCACCCATGTAGCGAGTTTTCAATCAATGACTCCCAAACCAAATGGTTTTAGGGCACTAGGTGTTAAGACACCCCTAAGGATCTAATTACCAGAATGACAAAGGCCACATAGTCCAACTATTCAAAGCATTTATTCATCATTCTTTTTTTTTCTTTTTCTTTTTTTTTCATAGCTAATTACCTCATAGATACCCCCAAACTTAAGCTTTTACCAAATTCTCACCTTCATTGCAAAGTCACTGTTTTCTTTCTTATAGTTCCAAGAATATCCCAAATTAGAAAAATGATTATGTAACCCTTGAACTATAGCTGAGCAAAACAATCCAATTAAGTGCTAACTGGTAACTTAAGTTTCAGACAACCATAACTATCCTCATGATTAGAGCAATGTCTCACATATTAATTATCAATGCTGTTGAAGCTAACAAATAAACACGACGACTTCATCATTGGCCTGGTCAATAGCAAACTACTCAACAATTGGATTCATGCAAAACTAACTAAATGCAAACACGTACTAAACGTTATGCACAACTAAACAAAGCATAGCTAACACATAAAACTAAACCGCCCAAACTCATGATAGATAATGCCCTCATTGTAAAATTAAAGCACAGGGGGAAAGAGAGAAACTCCCCTAAGTAGCAGCATCATCATCTCCCGCACTAGGCTCGGGAGGAGTATCAGGCGGAGGGTAAGAACTGGTAGAACCAAAGATAGGAAACTGAATCTGCACACCCAACTGACTAAAAGCCTGCGTCAATGCTCCAAAAAAGACTGTAGAATAAGTCTGAAAATCAGCATGTAAAGAATCCATCCTCTGCTGAAGACGACGCATATCTCGCTCCTGATGGGCATACATCGTGGTCGTCACTGGTACTGAAGCCTCCGCTTCCTCTTCTGCTTCCTCCTTATCCCCCAAAAGAAATCCAAGCCTTCTAGGATGAGACTTGCCACCATCCCATACTACGTACCGCTTGATGTGATTATGATCTATATCCTTCATTTGTAGCAATAGAGTCTCGTTCTCCCATGTAACCCCAGCCGCTAGACAAAGACGACTAACAATTGAGGCATGTAGGATTCCTCCAGAGGTACTCCCTCGCATAGATCGCAACATGGATGAGTAAATGAGGGCTCCCACATCAAACAATTTACCCTTGAGAATCCCAAATAGCAGTATAGCCCTCTCTTTTATTACCTCATTCTGATGCCTCGTAGGAAGCATACTCGTACATATGAAGCCATACCACGCCTTGGCATAGCGATTTAGAGCAGTGTGTGGGAAGTGGAGTTTCTGGGTAGTTTCGACCTTGGTAGTTTGTATCGGGCTTGCACATCACGAAAACAATTATATCCAAATCAATATCAGAACTCTTGTAGGCCAATTATTCAGAACCGTCTTCAGGGAGTGTTGGCAATCGATACAAATTATTGATGGCCTTCTTATCATATCCCACTTCCATGCCCCGCACATAAGATATTCCGTTCTGGGTTTCACGGGCATTGGCATAAAATTCACGAACAATTGCCATCAGTGCAGGCATAGGTGAATCAACAAACAGTGCCCAACCATGCTGTATAATCTGTCTCTTTATCATACCATCTTCATCACTCGGCTTCAATCCTCTTTCCACAACAAAATTCTTTCCAAGCCAGACATCCAAATAGTTATATTGAGCGGAAAGATTCATAAACCTATGCGTGTCCAACACGTCCCTAGCCTCAATTTCCTCATCACTACTACTCGATGAGGAAACCAAATGTGCTCTCTTGGATGCCATTCAAATATATTTCACAATGTAACAAATCAGCTATAATCACAGAACTCTAATAATGTACCCCAAAAAAAAATCCCAAGTACTAGCAATCGGCATTGGAAAGATAATAGAAAAGGTGTATGGGTAGAGAAGTAATGGTAGAATAGGAATAGAAGTAGGAAGAGTAGGTTAGGGTTTGATTAGAGTTGAAGTGATGAAGTTTGGTTTGGATTAGAAATAGGAGAATGGGAGAAGAAACTTGAAATTGGTTTATAATAGGAGAATGATTTCGAACGGCTGATAAGTCAAAATAAGTAGGGCAAATTCGGGTTGGGTTTTAAAAATTAGCATCTAGGTCCAGGTCGCGGCGCGCCCGCGTAGTGTGGCAGTACAAAAACGGTGCGCCCGCACAAAAGTGGCAGAGAGCCCAAAATTTTACTCTGGCAGACTGCGCGCCCGCGCCGTTTTTCCTTGTAATCCTGGCACCGCCGCGCTGCCCTGCATCTTGCTGTTGTTATTCTTTTTCCTCCTGGCTTCATGACCACTAGTTTGACAAGATGCAACCTGCAAAAGCAATGTTCATATATTATATTCCTAAAACAATGAATTAACTACTCTAACTCCTAAAAAATAAATAAATAAAATAAACAATAAATGGGTTGCCTCCCATTGAGCGCTTGATTTTAAGTCTTTCAGCCTGACTACTCCCTGTTTCATTCCGGATTGGAGAGAGGATTTCTGGCGATCGTAATCACCACCCCAATAATGTTTTAAGCGCTGTCCGTTGACTTTGAATGGCTCGTTCAACTCAGTTCTTTCTATCTCTACTGCACCATGCGGGGAGACTTGTTGTATAATGAATGGGCCCGACCATCTTGATTTTAGCTTTCTAGGAAACAATCTTAGTCTTGAATTGTATAGCAGCACTGCTTGCTCCGGTTCAAACTTCCTTTGTATGATCTTTTGATCGTGCCATTTTTTAGTTTTCTCTTTGTAGATTCTGGCATTCTCATAGGCTTGCAAGCGAAATTCATCCAGTTCATTGACCTGTAACAGTCTCTTTTCGCCTGCAGCTTGTAGATCAAAATTCAATTTCCAGATAGCCCAGTACGCTTTATGCTCAAGTTCAACTGGGAGATGACATGCTTTACCATACACAAGTTGGTATGGTGACATCCCAATCGGAGTTTTAAACGCAGTCCGGTAAGCCCAAAGAGTGTCATCTAGCTTTAATGACCAATCCCTCCGATTTGGATTCACCACCTTCTCAAGAATCCGTTTCACCTCTCTGTTCGAAACTTCTGCTTGGCCACTTGTTTGGGGATGGTACGCAGTTGCAATTCTATGCTTTACCCCATATTTGGCCAAGAGAGTTGTGAAAGATTTGTTGCAAAAATGGTTCCTTTGGTCACTAATGATTGCCCTCGGTATGCCAAATCTTGTGAAGATGTTTTTCTGGAGAAATTTCAACACCACCTTGGCATCATTTATTGGTAAAGCAACTGCTTCTACCCATTTCGACACGTAATCCACTACCAGTAGAATGTATTCATTGTTAAAGGATTTTGGGAAAGGACCCATGAAATCCATACCCCAAACATCAAAATTTCAACTTCTAAAATCATGTTTAAAGGCATCTCATTACGTTTTGATATGTTACCCATCCTTTGGCATCTATCACATCTTTGTACGAATTGATGGGCATCTTTGAACAATGTTGGCCAGTAAAATCCTGCTTGTAACACCTTGGCCGCTGTTTTCTCACCTCCATAATGTCCTCCATACAATGAGTCATGACAATGATGTAAGATGCTATCTGTTTCGCATTGTGGAATACACCGTCGTATAATCTGATCTGCGCACTGTTTGAATAAAAACGGCTCATCCCATATGTACCTCTTAACATCATGTAAAAACTTCTTCTTCTGCTGATTTGTCAAATCTGGGGGATAGACGTTGCTCACTAAATAATTGACAAAATCTACATACCATGGAATCTCTGAGTTTATCACCAACAATCGTTCATCTGGGAAGTATTCATTGATCATTGTTTTATCATTCTTTGCATGTTCCTCGTTCTCCAACCTTGATAGATGATCCGCCACTTGATTTTCTGTCCCCTTCCTATCTCGGATTTCCAAGTTGAATTCCTGGAGTAGAAGAATCCATCTAATTAGCCTCGGCTTCGCATCTTTCTTCAAAATTAGATATCGTATAGCTGAGTGATCCGTGAACACCACCACTTTTGTTCCGATTAAGTACGAACGAAATTTATCAAAAGCATATACTACCGCTAGCAACTCCTTCTCGGTAGTCATATAGTTGAGTTGGGCATCGGACAATGTTTTGTTAGCATAATAGATGGCATGAAAAACCTTTTCCTTTCGTTGACCCAGAACAACCCCAATAGTATAATCGCTAGCATCACACATCAACTTGAACGGCATTGACCAATCTAGTGCTACTATCACAAGCGTTGTGGTCAATTTCTTCTTCAACACCTCAAAAGCCGTCAAACATTCCTTGTCAAACTTGAATGGAATATCTTTCTCCAATAGACTGCATAAAGGCTTAGAAATTTTAGAAAAGTCCTTTATGAATCTCCTATAAAACCAGACATGTCCCAAGAAGCTTCGAATGCCCTTAGCTGTAGTTGGTGGAGGTAGATTTTCAATTGTCTCCAGTTTAGCTCGATCTACCTTTAACCCTTTTGATGACACCTTGTGCCCAAGAATGATCCCCTCTTGCACCATAAAGTGGCATTTTTTCTCAATTAAGCACTAAATTGGTTTCCACGCATCTTTTCAAAACCAGGATCAGATTTTACAAACAACTATCAAAGGAATCACCAAACACTGAAAAATCGTCCATGAATACCTCCATATTATGTTCAATCATGTCTGAGAAAATAGCCATCATACATCTTTGGAACGTCGCTGGTGCATTACATAATCCAAAAGACATCCTTCGAAAAGCGAAAATACCATAAGGACAAGTGAAGGTAGTCTTTTCCTGGTCTTCGGTGGCAATCACTATCTGATTATAGCCAGAATAACCATCCAACAAGCAATAAAACTCGTGTCCAGCTAGTCTATCTAACATCTGATCAATGAAGGGTAGAGGAAAGTGATCCTTGCGGGTTGCTTTGTTGAGTTTTCTATAATCCATACAAACCCTCCATCCGGTCACTGTCGTTGTCGGTATCAATTCATTATTTTCGTTTTCCACAACCGTCATACCACCCTTTTTAGCCACGCACTGTACTGGACTCACCCAGCTGCTATTAGAGATAGGGTAAATGATACCTGCATCAAGCCACTTCAAAATTTCTTTTTTCACCACGTCTTTCATGATTGGGTTCAGCCTCCTTTGTTGCTCAATTATTGGTTTGGCATCGTCTTCCAAAAGGATCTTATGCATATAAAATGAGGGGCTAATTCCTTTAATGTCCGCGATGGTCCAACTAATTGTCGATTTGTACTCCCGAAGAACTCGTATCAATTTACTTTCCTGCAATTCGTTAAGTACCGATGCAATGATAACAGGCAAAGTAGATGATTCACCCAAATAAGCATACCTGAGATGATTAGGTAGTGGTTTAAGCTCAAGTGTTGGGGGTATTTCTAGAGATGGCTTCAATCGCTCAAAGGGTTGCTCTGTGCTTTTCAATGGTTCGAACGGAATGTTGAATTCGTGTACCCTAGGCAATGCATCCAACCTCTGAAGATAATCAATAATCTCAGCATCATCTAAATCTTCCTCCCCTAACAAGGTAGTCTCCAATGGATCCCTAATCATCAGCTTCAAATATTCATCATCCACAACTTCTTTCACCATATCCATTCTGAAACACTCCTCCTCGTCCATAGGAAACCTCATAGCCTTAAACACATTAAACTTCACTTCTTGGTCTTGAACCCTCATAGTTAATTCTCCTTTCTGCACATCAATGAGTGTTCTACCGGTTGCTAAGAATGGTCTCCCAAGTATAATCAGAATGTCCTTGTTTTCTTCATAATCCAATATGATGAAATCAGCTGGAAATATGAACTTATCAACTTTAACAAGTATGTCCTCCACAATTCCTCTCGGGTATGTAACAGACCTATCTGCTAGCTGAGGAGATATGTTTGTAGGTTTCGGTGCAGGTAGACCCAACTGAGAGTATATCGATAATGGCTTAAGGTTAATACTAGCTCCCAAATCACACAAACATTTATTAAATGACAAGTTACCAATGGTGTAAGGAATAGTAAAGCTGTCAGGATCTTTCAACTTTGGTGGCAATTTCTTTTGGAGCACCGCACTACATTCTTCAGTCAAAGCCACTGTTTCATAGTCCTCAAGCTTTTTCTTCCTTGACAAGATTCCCTTCATGAACTTAGCGTAACTCGACATCTATTCTAAAGCTTCTGCAAATGGTATGTTAATTTGTAACTTTTTGAAAATTTCGAGGAACTTGGAGAATTGCTTATCTATCTTTTGTTTCTGAAGTCTCTGTGGATATGGAACTGGGGGATATATCAATGGTGGTGTTGTTTGTTCCTTTTCTTTTTCTTTTTGTTCAATTTCAGACTTCTTTCCTTCCTCCTTTGAAAGCTCTGCAATTTCATTTTCTGGTGGACTGCGCGCCCGCGCTGTGTCCCCATGTACTTCCGGCGCGGTCGCGTCTGTTGGCAGCAATTGTTTTTCGCTTCTTAACGTGACAACTTGGCATTGTTCCTTCCCATCTCCTTTTGGATTAACTTCAGTATCACTTGGGAACGCTCCTTGGGGTCGACTATTCAAAACATGAGCTAATTGTCCCAACTGATTCTCCAGATTTCTAATTGACACTGCCTGACTTTTCACATTCATATCTACTTGGTTTAACAGCTTATCCTGATCATTCATTCTCCTCTCGGAAGCTATAATAAATTTTGTCAAGCAGTCCTCCAAACTTGGTTTCCTCTCTGCGTGTTGTGGAACTTGATTTTGAAACCCTAGGGGATTTTGTGGTTTTGGAGGTTGATTTTGAGCTTGGGTATTGTTGCTCCACGAAAAACCCGGATGATTTCTCCACCCCGGATTGTAAGCATTTTGGTAAGAGTTTGGTCGTCGTTGGTAGTTACCCACAAACTGCACTACTTTAGGATTAGTGGGACAATAATCTGTGTGATATGATCCCGCGCATAGCTCACATACATAAGCAACTTGATGAGTTTTTGACTCTGCCATAACATCGATTTTTTTAGACATAGTTGCCATCTGAGCTACTTCTAAAACCCTGGCTACCTTGTGCTGATTCGTTTTGGAAGTCGGCCATTAATAATTGTTGGTAGCCATTGTCTCCAACAGTTCATAAGCCTCATCAAACTTTTTATCCATAAGTGCTCCTTCCGTGGCTGCATCTATGCTAGATCGAGTATTACCACTTAACCCATTGTAAAACGTCTGAACCTGTAGCCACTTGGGTAGTCCATGGTGTGGGCATTTTCTCAATAATTCCTTGAATCTCTCCCAAGTCTCATACAGTGACTCTCCATGTTGTTGCTCATAAGTGGAAATCTCATTCTTCAATTTGGCAGTTTTAGCTGGCGGAAACAATTTCGCCAGAAATTTCTCAGCTAAGTCATCCTAGGTCGTGATGGATCCCGGCGGTAGCGAGTGCAACCAACTCTTTACTTTATCCCTCAAAGTGAATGGGAATAGACGCAGTCTAACAGCATCATCGGAAATATTGTGATATTTGAATGTATTACAAATCTCAAGAAAGCTCACCAAATGTTCATTTGGATCATCATTGGCCAACCCCCCAAATTGCACCGAATTCTGGATCATCTGAATTGTTCCCGATTTGATCTCAAAAGTGTTTGTAGTGATCGTTGGCCTTGTGATGCTTGACTTGATCTTATCTATCTTAGGCATGGCATATTCCCTCAATGATTTATGCTCTTCGTTATCTATGTTCACTCTCTCAAGTGTCTCTTTGCAGAATTTCCTCAACTTGCGTAACTTGTTTTCAAGATCGTCTTCACACTACACAAGTTTTGGTTGTTTTGATCTAGTTTGCATAAACGAACCAGATTCACCTGAAAAAGAAAATAAAAGAAAAAATAAAAGTGAATATTGTTTAACTAAAATTGAATCAATTAAACTGATAATTAGAAATTATAAACACAAAAATTTCCCCGGCAACGGCGCCAAGAACTTGTTTACCTAAATCTATACTAGCAAAAATACGCAAGTATACGCAGTCCACAAGTAATATAGAGTAAGTAAAGTATCGTTCCCACGAGGAAATTATGCAATTTATAATAATAATAATCAATTCTATACTAACTCAATTAAAGTAAACAAGAGATCAATTGTGTAATGGTGTAAAAACTTTAATGAAACTAAGTATAGAAATTTCGAAAACAGATATTATTGGAAACTTAAGATTACAATTTCACTTTTTGCTTCATTTAAATCCATATACTTCCTGTTGAATTATGATACATACTTCAGATTGTTAATCAGGAACTCATCATTATCTAAAACCACTTCTCAATGTATCCTAGATAAATCAACCCAAATCTATAAGGTTATAATTAAGTTGAACATCCTAAATAACTAATTCACTATATCTTTATGTGAATTACAATTAAAAAGGATTTAAGGCTCAGGTTCCTTATCAGATTACATGCGGTGTGTAGGTATATTTCTATCCTAAACAAAAATTATGAGTCCCAAACGTAAGTAGAAAACATAATCACATGCTATTATGATCAGATCTAAACCTATAATTCATCTCTCAACTTCATATAGATTATCACAGTAATTACTGGCCAGGTAATTAAACAATTAAACTCAAATTATAATAGACAATCTGAAGATACATAGCAATAATTAACCAGGAAGCATATTGATAAAAACTACACAATAAGATCCATTGCAATCTTAAAAGAAAATTAGTTCATAGCTAAACTGAAATCCATAATCCACAAATTAAATAGCATTCAAAATTACAAACTAAGAGATAGAGAAGAGAAATAAAACTCTGAAAGTAGCCTCCAATCTCTCCTTAGCTCCTACAATGATTTCTATGTGCTATCCAAATTGCTTCAAGTCTCCAATTGATTACAAATTAAGAACAAGTCTCTTAATTCATAGATAAATAAAAACTCCTTAAAACTAGCTATTTATAGTGCCTCCTAATCGTCCAAAACCACATAGAAGAGATAAGTTTAATTACAAATCAAGTTCCAATTCAAAACTTAAAAAGTCAAACTTCAGTTCCGGGTCAACTTCCGACCTAACGCGGCCGCGCTAGGTCCCTGCACAAGTCCGGCGCGCCCGCGCAGTCCTTCAGCCGAGCCCCAACCTGGCAACCAGCGCACGCGCGCAGCTCTCCTTCACATTAACGGCGCGACCGCGCAGCTCTTCAGCACTTCAGACTTTGGCTCTTCAGTACTCCAATTTCCATCAACTTTGGTTCAAATGCAAAGTACCTACAAAAACACAGAAAACACATGAAAAGTAACTAGAACTCAAGGATTTCAACAATAATACAGTCAATTGGTATCCAATTCGTAGGTACGAAACCTACTCATCAGCAGGCGATGGAGTCATTTCATGGGCCAGATTCAAGGAGCTATTGTTCGAGAATTACTTCTTGGAGAGTACGCAGCAAGATATGGAGGTTAAGTTTCTGGAACTGAAGTAGGGTGGTATGACGGTCGCGGAGTACGCGGCAAAATTTAACGAGTTGACCCGATTCGCTCCACATCAGGTGGACACAAAGGCCAAGAAGGCAACGAGATTCGAGTTGGGATTGAAGCCATGGGTGCAGAAAGCCGTCGTTGTGTTGAAGATTAAGAATTTCTCTAAATTGCTATAAAGGGTGATCATTGCAGAAGGAGGCAATGAAGCCATAGCGCGATTCAAACAAGAGAAGAAGATCGGTCAGGAAGTTCTGAAAGGGGGAAGCAGCAGAGGCAGCAACCCCAATAAGCGTAAATGGACAAAGAGCCAATCCTCTGGAGGCAACAAGTCCGGGGGAGAAGCCAAGAAAAGTAGGAAGTGTAGCAACTACGGGAAGAATCACTCAGGTGAGTGTATGAAGGGAAGAAATGTTTGTTATCGCTGCAGACAACCAGGGCACATGGTTCCTCAGTGTCCGAATAAACCGAAAAGAGGGTGTTTCTCGTGTGCAGCCCCAGACCACCAAATCAAAGACTGTCCGAAGAGAAAGGGCAACGCATGAAGTGGCAACAGAGGAAGCGTCAACAACAACAATAACAACAATAGGCTGAGCTTTAGAGGGCCAGCCAGTCAAGCCAACAGACCAACAGCACGCACGTTCAACATGACCGTCAAGGATGTGGTAGAGTCCAAGGACGTAGTGTCAGGTATCATCCCAATCAATGATATAAATGCATACGTGTTGTTTGACTCGGGTGCTACCCGCTCTTTTGTTTCGGAAGAATTTGCTAGAAGGTCAGACTTACCTCGTGAAAGGTTAGAGCACCCTATGAACGTAGAAGTAGCAAACAAAGAAATTATTCCTGTAGAATACATTCATAGGAATTGTTGCGTCAAATTGCGAGGATTTGAGCTCAGCGTGGACTTGATGCCAATTTGTTTGGGGGAGTTTAACGTAATCCTTGGGATGGATTGGTTATCAAGTCACGGAGCAGTCATCGACTGTAAGAAGAAATGTGTACACCTGCAGACTCCAGATAAGTCGAAGGTGGTATTCTATGGTAGTAAATCGCCAAGATAATCTTATTGTCTGACGATGATGCATGCAAGCTAGTTGCTTAGAAAGGGTTGTATAGGTTATTTGGCTCACGTGGTAGACACTCGACGAGTTACGGAAGAACTGAGTCAGATACCTGTCGTAAGGGAGTTCGCTGATGTCTTCCTAGACGAAATTCCCGAACTTCTGCCAGATAGGGAGATAGAATTTGTGATTGACTTGGTACCAGGGACGACACCGATATTGTAAGGACCGAGAATTTTCTATAATTATATATGTATATTTTTACGAATAATTTTTTTTATTATTATTAGAAATTACCTGGAGTATATAATTGAATATGTGGACTAAGCAAGATAGTTAATTTATTTGATTTTAAGTTAACTAAGATGGATACTTAGTCAATTTGAGTAAGGAAAAGCAAGATAACTTATGTTGAGAATTAACATAACTGGAATGTTAACCTTGAAGGGTAAATAAAAGGTTTATAATCTTTAAATGATTAATTAGTATTGCTAATACAAAGTGAGTATGTGAATGTGTAACAACTTATTAAAGGAAATAAGTAGATTAAATTATTTGTAAGTGTAATGAACACTTTGTGATTTACATTGAATGGATATATAAATAAACCAATATAATAATTATTTATCAATGATGATAAATATATTATGACTTTATGTGGAATATGTATGAGACTAAATAAATATATATAATATAAATATGTATATTTATTTATTTACTATATAAAGAGAACTAATAAGCAAGTCTTTTAACTTAATATTTTATATTAGGAATTGTAACTAAATAACCTAAGGGTTATAATTATTAAGGTATGCTAGTATGTAATTTATATACTAGTGCCTATTTATTTAATTAAAGATGGACTTGAATGTTATTAGGTGAATTAAATAATTTAGCCAAATTGGTTATTTATTAAGCCCACTTAAATTATTTAATTGTGGACTTGAATAATTAGTAAGTAAAGTGAATGAATTAGCCATTTGAATCTAATTAACCAATATACTAAGTGGCCCAAGGTTGGTAATAATTAAACTTGGTTATTAGTAGTCCAAGTAGGTTTATTTCAAGCCCAAAAGAATTAAATTCATGGCCCAATCTTTGACCCAATTAAAGAGGGGCTTATGAGTCATTTGATAAGTAAATAAGCAATTAAAATAAATCAAAAATAGGAGCCAAATTGCATGAGGTGGCCGGCCCATGTGAGTTAATTAGGAGAGTAATGATTACATTTTTAGTTCTTATCTCTTAAGCTAGGTTTCACTCATTTATTTGGCCATTTGTTTAGTTTAGCTTTGTAATTAAGTTAGAGATAAGGATGGGGGGGTAAGAGAGAGAGAGTATTAGGAAGAAAAAAAAATAGATATACAATCTATATCTATCACATGAGTAAGTAAACAAACATTTAATCAAATTACTTTCGTTTTTCTTCCTATTGTCTAAGAGAACTAAAAGAAATCAAGAGAGAGAGAGAGAGAGAAAGTGAGCCATGACAAGAAGAGGAGAAAAGGGAGAGGAGAGTTCAACCTTTATGCCCCCAAAATTTATCTCATATTTTGGAAGAAAGAAAAGAAGAATAGCTACCAAAGGAAGGTATAAAAAGAAAATTTCAAGTTTTAGTTAAGGTTTTGTTTAGTTTTGTACTCTTATCTTAGATCCATAAAATTTTATAATTTGTTGGTTAAAACCTTATGAAAAGGTTATATCTTGAGATATGTTATATAACTTGTTAATATATGTGATATTGTGTTGAAAGTTTTGGGGAAAAACTAGTTGATGAATTTTTCTGGAAAATATTTTTAGTTAGTAAGTGAGGTCTATGTTATTTCCCTTGAGATCCATGTATGGTAGTTGTAATTTTCTTATTGGGTGTGCTAGATCTTTAAGTAGTGAGGAAAATCCCTTTGATTTGGCTCAAAAATGTTGTAGAATGAAAAGGTTATGAAATTTTTAGTAAAACACATTCTTGATGGAAAAGAGAAGAAAAAGGCTGCTGACCAGCCACTTTGGGTCAGTTTTTCGGGATCAATACAGGTCCAAATGTGGTGTTTGATAAATCAAAAATATAGTTGGAAAGATACGAATCCAACGAGTCCGACTAGACCCTAATTCGAATTGTAGATTTCATTTTATGAGTGTTTCCGTAAGGGACCTCAAAACTGGAAACGGGACAAAATCCGTTGACCCCTAGTTGTCGTGCACTGTTTTGAACCCTTAAAAAGTGCAATAAATTCAGGTCTTTTCACCACTGAAACTATAGGAAGTTATGTTCCACCTGTCCAAAAATGGTTGAATTCCGACTTGTAATGAAGAATCTACGGCTAAAATAAAAACGTAGAGTTTTCCGATGAAAACGGCTAAAATTGGAGTTCTATAAACCCGATGACCACGAAATTTTAACTGGGAGTACTTGTTAATATGTATAAGATACTATCAAAAATTTGGAGTTATCGAGATTGTACAAGATAGTTATCATTTTTCTTAGTTTTGAAAGTTAAAACGGACGTGTGAACGATGTTAAAGGAAATTGAAAATTTTCATAAGGAAAGTATTTTGAGTTTGGAATATATGTTCATATGTGTGGCAAGACTTGAAATAAAAATCGATTATTAAAAGATGTTAAATCATTTTACGAATGCAGACTCCAATCCAGCTGACTAAATTGAATAGTTAGAATCCAGGTTGCTGGATTGTAGGTTAGTTTGAATTCAGGTTGCTAGATTGAGGGAAACAGTTTGATGAATTGAATAGTGTGAATCCAAGATGCTGGATTAGAGGTCAGTTTGAATCTAGGGTGCTGGATTGTAATCCAGGTTGGAATCCAGTTTGCTAGATTGGCATCCAGTTTGCTGGATTGCCATTTAGTTTGCTGGATTGGGATTCCAATTTACTGTATTGGGTATTTAACCTACTGTATCATAAAAAAGACTTATAAAATGAAAGACTTAGTGTTAATTCATAAGGTATATGATAAAGTAGTGGTACAATCGTACTCTTTAATAGTTGATGTATAGTAGCTGGGCCAAACGATTCCTTCAGGGAGCGGAGGTATATACGAACTAGCAACCGATCTAACTCACTGTGAAAACAGTGTAGATGAGACGGAAACTAGTTTTTTGGTTGTTTGTGGGAAACCACTCAACATACTATATTGAACACTGTTAAAGACTTGATATGTGCTAGTTTTAGAATTATGAATGTATATGGTGTTAAAGTGCTATCTAGTATTTGATTACGTGCTTAAATATTAGAAGTGATATTATAAGATATAATATAATTGGCTGATTAGAAAATTAATCTTATGACTGATAGGTGTTACGAAAGAAGTTAAATTAAATTGTGTAGCAGTAGTCAAGGATCAAGGCAAGTTCCTAACCCTAAACTTCTTACATTATTGCAAGTTTCCTAACTTAAACTCGAGTTATTATATTTCAAGCATGCTAGTGGATTAATTATTGACAATTATTCCACATCTATGATTATTGATATTCGCACTTTGTGTAATTGATTTCTTGTTCTATTATTTAAACTGAGAGATAATTAGAGTTCTTTATTCATAAATTGTTTATGAGCCATGTCTCAGCTAGTTGTATCACCTGGACCAAATAACTGTTTATTAGCCATGTCTTAGCTAGTTGTTTCGGCTAGACTAATATTAAATTGATATTGCATGAAACGTTCATTTATTTGAACTAATTCGTTATTAAAGATATATGTCATTTGATTCGGCTAGATCAAAATTGATATAATATGTTGAACTCAAAGTATTTCTTTGAAAACTATCCAAACCATATTGATGTGGTACAGACTCATGACATAAGACTGAGATGAACAACCCTGAAAAATAAATCAGGGAAAATTTTATTGTCGGTAACCCGACCGCGCGCTATGTTTGAGAATTATGCATAAACTCGGGATACAATAAGGCTGATCACCTTATGTACTTATAGAAGAGTAAAGATTAGTTTTTATAGCTAACTTTTACTCTTGAGGTAGTCAGTAATAATAATAATTGATGATTCCTCTAGCAGTTCTTGATCCATTTGTGATCACTCAGCATGAAATCTGGGAATAACCCTATGTATTGAATACTATTGTAGAATTGCTAATACTTCATAACCAATTGAATATTATTGAATCTTCGAAAGAATTTTAACTCTTTCATTCTTGATGTATTATTCAGCTATTTTGAAATCTTTTGATTATTGGTGAAGTTCTATAAAAGTTAAACTCCTTTGTTCATGATATGTACCATTTATTGTACTCTTAACTTGCTGAGCAAACTCGTTGCTCACCCTTGCTTCAATAAAACATTTCAGCTAAAGCCGAGGTAGCAGAGGGTTCTAATAAGGACAAAGGCAAAGCGAAGGCGACCGAGTAGTATCAAGTTGTTTAATGATTATTATATTATAATTTTGCTTAAGTCTTTTGTATTAATAGACATGTAATGTTAATGTTAGTTAAGCTGGGATGACGATGATATAACTATGTTTTAATGTATGTTTTTATTAAGGCAATGTAATGAATAATATAATTCATGTATGAATGGATAGTTAGATGAGATGTGTATGTTGTACCGTGAGCACCGAATCTGGGGTTCAAGGGACCCAGATTTGGGGGCGTCACATGTTGGTATCACAGCTGCATGTTATAAACCTTAGGTGGGGGAAAAAGCCTTAGGAATATAACCGTATGAAAGATAGAAAAAAAAACTCATTTAGAGTTCTAAGTGATGGATTGAGAAAATTCATCAATAGTAAGATGCTGATATTTAGTAGTTATAAATGGTGTTTATTAGTAATGTACTAATAAGTTGTGTAAATTGATTTAATGATGTTAGGAGATGATGAGATTAAAGGAACTCAAGTTGTTGCTGAGGAATTAGCAGCTACACCAATGCCGTTAGCTGAGGTGGCAGTTCAGAGGGTGATAGTTGAAGAAGTTTTAAAAGACGAACCTATGATTAACTTAGGAGACGATCATAAAGAGTATCTTGAAATGGAACTGAGTCAAGAGGAAGAAGTAGACTCCAAAGCGGCTAGGGTAGGGCCAGAAATAGAGGTAGAAGATGAAGAAAAAGGCAAAGTAGTAGTCGCAAACGGTCAAACATCCACGGAAGTTCAAGATCTGAAGAATAGGGTGCTATTACTTGGAAAAATATGGAAGATGGAAAGGGCATTGCGGGAAATGACAGAAGAACGTAATGAGCTAAAAGCACAGATTAATAAAATAGGGGTGGAAAGCAGTAAGAAGAAGAAGAAAAACAATAATAAAAGGAAAAAGGAACAACGACAGTGACAATAACTCAGGGAACCAGCAAGAAAATTCGCAGCCGAAGAAGAAGGCATGTATTAACTATGATAAGAAACATTTTGGGGAATGTATGAAGGGTAAAAAGGTGTGTTATAATTGCGGACAAGCAAGGAATATCGCTCCCAATTATTCCAAACCTAAGAAAGGAGGATGTCTCACGTGTGGAGAGGTAGGTCATCGGGCCAAGAATTGTTCCAAGAAGAAGACAGGTGAAGAAAGAGAACGAAAGAATGATTAAGTATGAGAGGTAAGACCTTTTGAAGTAAGACAATATGTTAGTAATGTAATAGCATAGATGATGGATAGGCATATGTGTATATATATATATATATATATATACATATATATATATACATATATATACATATATATATGTATATATATATATACATATATATATAAATATATATATGTATATATATGGACGTATCCCCACCTTATGTGTATGGGGGAGTATCGTTTTTAGTAGATCCCACCTTTTGTTGTTTAAAATGGAATACTTGGCATTTATAGTAATATGCCAGAATATGTAAGTGTATAACACTATGATTTCGTATATGAATGCAATGATATGATTATATGTTTGATTAAGTAAATAAGTTTTGAGAATTAAGATAGTAATATGTCTATCTAATAATACGTTAATTCAGCAAACCATATTGGTTAATTTAGCAAACCGAATTGGTTAATTCAATAGACTGGCGTGCTGTCGCAAGCACCCAAAAATAAAATCTTACTGCAAAAGATATTAATGTAGTAGTGCAAGTAAGAGTCGATCCCACAGAGAATGATTAGTCTAAATTTATACTTTGTGAACCAAAGGGGGGGGTTGGAATTTTATTTAACTAATTAACTGAAACAGAACTAAAGTAATAAGAATAAAATAAAGGCTCTAGTTCTTCCGTTCAATATCATTTTATCATAGCAATATTTATCCTTCAATGAAATTAATAGTCCTAGGTAACAACAAGCTCTGCTACCCGAAACTCCCCTTAATTATCACTCAATGAAACAAGCTCTTCACAAGATTCTAACCATTATACAACCTAGAACAAGCTCTCTAGAATTAATATAATAGCAGCATTAAGAACTAGAGAATTAGACTATTCCAAGCAACAATCACACAAGCTCGGATTTTTTAACCTGTCTTCCAATAATCATAGCAATACTCAAAAGCTTGACCACAATCATGTATCACTAATTGCTACTTGTGATTAGGAACAATATCAATTATACGTAATACTTTCCCTTAATCTAGCAGATGATATTAATCAAATTAACTTAACTGATCACATTAAATATATCAAAATAAATATCATTTAACTATTAAAACAGATTATCGAGAATGAACTTCATATAAGAAGGAACAAATAATGTAAAAAAAATTCAACATCCCATTGGAACTAAATAAAAGAAAAGAGAAGAGTTCATAGCAAATATGCAAATATAATTTACAAGATATTCAACAATAATAGAATATAAAAAAATAAAGGAAGAGTTTAGAGAAGAAAAACTATGTTTTGACATCCGACTGTTACTTCGGATCACAATCTTCAATCTCCAAACATTTGCCTTCGATTCTTCGCTTCCATAAATGTTGATCTCTTGCTTGCTCTTGAACTATAAAAATGGATAGGAGAGTAGCCTCCCCCTGGAGGTCTACTTCCTCTCCCTACTCCTATACTAACAAACTAATGTAGAGAATGGATACAAGGAATTGGTGTATGAGTTGGAGGTGAATTGGTGTGTGAATTAGCAAAATACAAGCCTAACTTCACTTGGTATTTATAGGAACTCATGGTGTGCTAACATATCATCATAAGTCAAGATAAAACACCCAATCAACATATGTGCATCAGCCAACCAAGGAAGAATCCACCCAAAAACGTGCCCATGTGATGTGCTAAAAATCCAAATCTGTCAACTAACTGATCAGCACCTTGTAAGCCAATTTTGAATTAGCAAACCACCGAATTTGGACTTGGGCAAAGAACAAAAGTTGGAGCCCTGGAGTTTCTAATGAATTTGGGCTTTTGAATCACCTGATTTGGAGTTGGGAAGCTCAGGTTATGGTCCAAATACTCCAACTGGTCCGAACAGGAATCCAGTCCATGCGGGATTCGGATTAGCTATCTAAAAATCAATATTTGGAACTAATCAGTTAGTTGACAGATTTGGATTTTTAGCACATCACATGGACACGTTTTTGGCTTGTTATTTGCTTTGGATGGCTGATGCACATGACTTAGATTAGTTGTTGGATCTTGACCATCTTGTATGCTTGAGTGCCTATAAATAGCAAGAGGTGTTTCAACACCAACACACCAATTCACAAACCAATTTTATACATTCATATTCCAACTCCTTCACATCATATCCTTGAGAGCATTATCCATATTAGTTTGTTAGTATAGGAGTAGGGAGAGGAAGTAGACCTCCAAGGGGAGGCTACTCTCCTCTCTATTTTTATAGTTCAAGAGCAAGCAAGAGATCAACATTTATGGAAGCGAAGAATCGAAGGCGAAAGTTTAGAGATTGAAGATTGAAGATTGTGATTCAAAATTGGCTTACAAGGTGCTGATCAGTTAGTTGACAGATTTGGATTTTTAGCACATCACATGGGCACGTTTTTGGGTGGATTCTTCCTTGGTTGGCTGATGCACATGTGTTGATTGGGTGTTTTATCTTGACTTATGATGATAGGTTAGCACACCATGAGTTCCTATAAATACCAAGTGAAGTTAGGCTTGTATTTTGCTGATTCACACACCAATTCACCTCCAACTCATACACCAATTCCTTGTATCCATTCTCTACATTAGTTTGTTAGTATAGGAGTAGGGAGAGGAAGTAGACCTCCAGGGGGAGGCTACTCTCCTCTCCATTTTTATAGTTCAAGAGCAAGCAAGAGATCAACATTTATGGAAGCGAAGAATCGAAGGCAAATGTTTGGAGATTGAAGATTGTTATCCGAAGTGACAGTCGGATGTCAAAACATAGTTTTTCTTCTCTAAACTCTTCCTTTATTTTTTATATTTTATTATTGTTGAATATCTTGTAAATTATATTTGCATATTTGCTATGAACTCTTCTCTTTTCTTTTATTTAGTTCTAATGCGATGTTGAACATTTTATACATTATTTGTTCCTTCTTATATGAAGTTCATTCTCGATAATCTGTTTTAACTGTTGAATGATATTTATTTCGATTGATTTAATGTGATCAGTTAAGTTAATTTGATTAATATCATCTGCTAGATTAAGGGACAGTATTACGTGTAATTGATATTGTTCATAATCACACGTAGCAATTAGTGATACATGATTGTGGTCAACCTTTTGAGTATTGCTATGATTATTGGAAGACAAGTTAAATAATCCGAGCTTGTGTGATTGTTCCTTGGAATAGTCTAATTCTCTAGTTCTTAATGCTGCTATTATATTAAATCTAGAGAGCTTGTTCTAGGTTGTATAATGGTTAGAATCTTGTGAAGAGCTTGTTTCATTGAGTGATAATTAAGGGGAGTTTCGGGTAGCAGAGCTTGTTGTTACCTAAGGCTATTAATTTTATTGAAAGATAAATATTGTTATGATAAGGTGATATTGAACGGATGAACTAGAGTCTTTATTTTATTCTTATTACTTTAATTCTTTTTCAGTTAATTAGTTAAATAAAATTCCAACCCCCCCTTTGGTTCACAAAGTATAAATTTAGACTAATCATTCTCTGTGGGATCGACTCTTACTTGCACTACTACATTAATATCTTTTGCAGTAAGGTTTTATTTTTGGGTGCTTGCGACAGATCTACTCCTTGTTGATTTCTTCAAGCTCCTCCTTTCTTTGTTCTTTGGATTAAACACTAGCTTCAAAGTGTATGAAGCACTCTAGAGGTGATCCACCAAGAATGATTATATGGAACAATATTTGATTTTTACAAATCTTGGATGGCTAATCCAATAAGTTCGTTTATCCCTAACTCTTAAGAATAACAAGAACAATATATGAAGAACACTTTGAAGATTTGATCAACAACTTGATCTCTAATTTGGTGTTCTTGAAATGGAGGCTACTAGTTCATAACTTAGTTTGCTTAGTTAAGTTAATTAGGAGAAACCCTAATTTAATTAGTATTCCACCAAGTATGATACTTACATAATATGCAAGTATCAATATTCTCCTAACCCACATGTTTTGAATTTAAGCACTTAACACATGTTTTGCAATTATTTGACCAAATTCAAATTTGCATTTAATTTAAATGATATTTACATTTCATTTAAATAAATTCTTAATCTAATTAAGAATTAAATGATAATAATAATAATAAGATTTCTCTTATTAATTTATAATTCAATATTTCTCCAAATATATCATTATAAATATTAAGCATTTCAATTTAATCAACTAATAAATTAAATACTTAATTTATTATCATTAAGCCAATTGTTTCCAATATAATATTATTCTTTTTGCGGTGTGACCCTTTAGGTTCAATATTATGCCGGTAGTAGAATAAATAAATTAGAACAATTGTAGTATTATTTACAATGAATTAAACTCCTTTAATTCATATATAAATAAATAATATTTATTCTACATCATGAGGGACACCTTACGATAATGTATCATGACTATCCGTATAATATGAAATCAACGTTTAATCACATAGAACCTATTCAGCAGTAGTTACCGTACAATTCAATCCTTCTACTATACAATGTCCCGATTAAATATAAGACATAGATTTACTGACAAGTCTTATTTTATTTAATCATATGCATTTCGATTTAAGAATGCATAACTCCGATTAATGTAAATTAGAAACTCCTTTCTAATTTTCATTCAACCCTGGCTAGGGATTTTTGAGCTGTCATTTATCAAATCGCATACGACATTCTCTCCCTCTATCAGAAGTGGTAGATCCTTTGTCGATCATTCACCTACCTCCGTGTATACTTTACTATACTCGTACATACCCTATGACATACCTTAAGGTATTAAGGAATATGACAAAGTATAACTTAACATACACAAGGTACTATGATGATTTCAAGCCCAAGGATCACTTGTACAACTATCACTTAAAAACTTCCCTATTGACAGGTGAATAAAACTCCATTAGGGTTCTTTAAGCGAGTCACGTTCAGTGAACATATTCTCCAATAAGCACCTACATACTTGCTTTAGTGTCACCACACAAATGATTATGAGATCAATCATCATCTTCTAAAGATCAAGCATAGTATGTACTAATCTATCCGGATCAGTAATCCCAATATTAGTGATCCAACGATTAGGAACATTTTAGTTTGGAGCTTTCTTGAATTTAGATCTCATTAGCATGATCTCATCATGATTCTAAAACCATTGCTCGAAAACTATGGGTTCATCACATTTATTAATTCAACCAATTAACATGGATAAAATATGCCTTTTATTCTATTATTAATATTTGAATAAGATTACAAAGTAAATGCTTATTACATCAAATATAATTGGCTTGAGGGCATATTACTTTCAATCTCCCACTTGCACTAAAGCCAATCACCTTGGTATCTAATACCCATTTGATCGAAATGGCGATTGAATTGATCTTGTGATAATGCTTTAGTAAATGGATCTGCAATGTTGTTCTGGGAGTCCACTCTTTCTAAGGTGACATCTCCTCTTTCAATTATTTCTCTAATTAAATGAAATCGTCGCAACACGTGTTTGGATCTCTGATAAGAACTGGGTTCCTTAGCCTGTGCAACAGCTCTAGTGTTGTCACAATGAACCGGAACGGGTCCAGTAATGCTAGGAACTACCCCGAGTTCAGAAATGAACTTCTTCATCCAAACAGCTTCCTTTGCAGCTTCACTTGTAGCTATACACTCTGCCTCTATCACTGAGTCAGCAACTGTTTGCTGTTTGGAACTCTTCCAACTCACTGCTCCACCGTTCAAGGTAAATACATACCCTGACATGGATTTACTGTCATCTTGGTCAGTTTGAAAACTTGAGTCTGTAAAGCCCTCTAGTTTCAAATCAGACCCACCATATACTAGAAACACATCTTTAGTTCTTCTTAAGTACTTCAAGATGTTTTTCACAGCTTTCTAGTGTTCTTCTCCAGGATTAGACTGATATCTACTTGTTACACTAAGTGCATAAGCAATATCTGGTCTGGTACATATCATTCCATACATTATGGATCTTATTGCCGAAGCATAAGGTATTTGATTCATGCGTTCTCTCTCTTCAGGTGTCTTTGGGGACAATTTCTTAGAGAGATTTACTCCATGACTCATCGGTATGAGCCCTCTCTTGGAGTCTTGCATGCTAAACCTCTTTAACATCGAATCAATGTATGCACCTTGGGTCAAGCCGAGCATCCTCTTTGATCTATCTCTATAGATCTTTATCCCCAATATATAGGATGCTTCTCCCAAGTCCTTCATGGAGAAGTGTTTAGATAACCAAATTTTAACTGATTATAGCATCGGTATGTCATTCCCTATAAGTAATATATCATCAACATATAATACCAGGAATGTCACAGCACTCCCACTAACTTTCTTATACACACATGGTTCATCCTTATTTTTGATAAAATCAAACTCTTTGATTGTCTCATCAAAACGGATGTTCCAACTTCGAGAAGCTTGCTTCAATCCATAAATGGATCTTTGTAACTTATACACTTGATTTGTTCCAACCTTTGAAACAAAACCCTCTGGCTGTATCATATATACATCCTCATCTAGTTTCCCATTGAGGAAGGTCGTTTTGACATCCATTTGCCAGATTTCGTAGTCATAGTAAACTGCAATCGCAAGTAAAATCCGGATGGACTTAAGCATGGCTACTACTAAGAAGGTTTCATCATAGTTAACTCCTTGTCTTTGTTTGAAACCTTTTACAACCAGTCTGGCCTTATAGGTCTCCACCTTGCCATCTGCTACAGTCTTTTTCTTAAAGACCCATTTACACCCTATAGGCACAATGCCTTCAGGTGGAGTAACCAAAGTCCATACTTGGTTTTCATACATAGAGTCCATTTCGGATTGCATGGCTATTTGCCATTTCTCAAAGTGTTTACTACTCATAGCCTCATCGTATGTTACTGGATCATCATCAGTTATGATGCGTACCTCATCATCATTTTCTATGATGAGTGTATACCTTTTAGGTATTTTCGGCACTCTTCCAGATTTACGACTCGGTTGTGGTACAAAAGTTATATCTACTTGAACATGTTCATCCACTTGATCTGTAGTGATTTGTGGTTCTTAAATTTCTTCAAGATCTATTTTCCTCCCACTAGCCCCTTCAAGGATAAACTCCTTTTCCAGGAAGGTAGCGTGTTTGGCAACAAACACCTTTTGCTCGGTAGGATTATAGAAATAATATCCTAAACTTTCTTTAGGATACCCCACAAATTTGCACTTGTCAGATCTCGCCTCAAGTTTGTCGCTTTGTAACTTCTTTACATAAGCGTTACAACCCCAAATTTTAACATGCTTAAGACTGGGTTTCCTCCCTGTCCACATCTCATATGGAGTCTTGGGGACGGATTTTGAGGGAATCTTGTTTAGTAGATATGTAGCCGTTTCTAGGGCATGACCCCAGAATGATATTGAAAGGTCGGTGAAACTCATCATGGACCGCACCATGTCTAACAAGGTACGATTCCTCCTTTCAGAAATACCATTTAATTGTGGCATACCGGGAGGTGTCCATTGAGAGATAATACCATTTTCTTTGAGATGATTAAGAAACTCATTGCTCAAGTATTCTCCTCCTCGATCTGATCGAAGAATCTTAACACTTTTGCCAGTTTGTTTCTCTACTTCACGTCTGAATTCTTTGAACTTTTTAAATGATTCGGATTTGTATTTCATTAAATACACATATCCAAATCTTGAATGATCATCAGTGAATGTAATGAAATACGAATACCCTCCTCTAACATTTGTTGTCATAGGTCCACATACATCTGTGTGTACCAACTCTAACAACCCTGCAACTCTTTCTCCATGTCCACTAAATGGAGATTTAGTCATTTTACCCATGAGACATGATTCACAAGTTGGATATGATTCAAAATCGAAAGGTTCTAAAAGACCATCAATATGCAACTTGTTTAATCTTGTTTCATTGATGTGGTCGAGTCTACAGTGCCAAATGAAAGTATGATTTACTTCATCTCTTTTTCTTTTACAAGTTTGTTCAATTTAAAAAATATTTTCATGTAAGTCAAGTAAGTAAAGTCCATCAATTAATCTACCAGTTCCAAATAAAACATTATTATTATAAATAGAACAACCATTGTTCTTAAATATAACAGTGAATCCTTCTTTGTCCAACATAGAAAAAGATATAATGTTTCTCATGAGAACAGGTACATAATAACAATTTATTAAATTGATAGATTTTCCCGTAGGCAGTGCTAAACAATAAGTCCCCACAGCTAATGCAACAACCTTTTCTCCATTTCCCACTTGTAGAGTTACTTCTCCCTTGTTTAGCCTTCTACTTCTGCTTATTCCCTGCAATGAATTGCATATGTGAGAACCACAGCCGGTATCTAATACCCAAGTAGAATTTTGACTGATAGAAAGATTTATTTCAATTATGAATAAACCTGTATCCGTAGCTGAAGCTTCAACAAGCTTTTTCTGCTTTGCCTCTGCAAGGTAATCTTTGCAGTTTCTCTTCCAATGTCCAAGCTTATTGCAGTGGAAGCAAACTCCTTTGCTATCCGCATTTGTTTTATTCTTATTACCTTTATCAACTGTCTTTCCTTTTGCCTTCTTAGAATTTTTCTTCTTAGCAGAAGCTCCTTTGGGCCACTTCCTTTTCTTGGAAGCGTCACCTATCAGTAAGACTTGGTCTTTCTTGGATGGAAAGTGACTCTCTGCAGTTTTCAACATGTTAAGCAATTCAGGTAAGCTGGCATCAAGCTTGTTCATGTGAAAATTCACAACAAATTGTGAGTAGGAGTCCGGGAGTGACTGCAAGATCAAATCTTGGCTCAACTCTCCATCCATTACAAAACCCAGTTGTCCCAATTGTTCAATCAAATTGATCATTTTGAGGACATGTGCCTGCACTGTAGGGCCATCGGTCTTTCTAGATCGGAAGAGCTCCTTAGATATCTCATATCTTGCAGACCTACTTTGTTCACCATACAACTTTTGCAGGTGAAGCAATATAGCAGGTGCATCCATTTTCTCATGTTGACATTGTAACTCGTTACTCATGGATGCGAGCATGATGCATTGAGCTACCATAGCATCATCTTGCCACTTTTTAAAAGTAGCAATCTCTTCCTCAGAGGCAGTTTCTGCAACAGTTGCAGGAACAGGCGAATTAAGGACATAAGATAATTTTTCAGCGGTGAGAACAATTCTCAAATTTCTTAAGCAATCCGTGTAGTTCGGTCCGGTTAATTTATTAGCATCCAATATGCTCCGCAGTGATAGTGAATGGGCCATTTGTAAAAATCTGTAAATGAATTTTTATTTAAACAACATTAGCATATATTCATTTTATTAATCACCAATTTAATATAGGACTTTATTAAAAGGGTGTCTCCCACTATTTTATACAAACTATATGACCCTCCATATATAGTTCGACAAACTTTCAAAAAATTTGTTTAGTGAGTAAGGATCCTATTGACATAAATATACAACCTTGTGTGTGCACAACAAACCATATATTTATTCAAAGGGTAGACAACTCTTGTCAATTACATCAACTATGTAACTCCTTGTATTTTGCCTCTTAGATTATAATAGTCAAGTGTGTGCACATCCGAACTACAATAATCTAAGTTAAGTTTCACCTAGCATTTCCATATAAGCGAATAGAAAAATATAGTCCTTGTGTGTGCACAACAAAACTAGTATTGTTCAATTCCTTATAAAACATTTTTAATGTAATAAAGCCAACATCTTAAAAATTTAATATGAGTCTTGTGTGTGCACAACAAACTAATATTAAATAATTAATACTCTATTGCTTTATCATGCTAGAAGGCTACGTTTGATATTTTTGAAATACCTTTAAACGTATTCAACTTAATATTTTGAAATGAGGGTTTTTGTTATCGATGTTCTCATCTTGTTTAGCGCGCATGCAAGTATATACATAAATACGCGTCATATTAAACATTCATCAACATGAATAATAATATATTTAATATATATTATAAGCATGCATTCATAGAATACTGTATTCTATATGGGATGATTATGGACTTAATCTAATTTGATTCACTCGAGCCACCGAGTAAATCAATAGGTCAAACCTAGGGTGCAAGAATAAATTTGAATATAACTATTACATTCAACCCAGGCTTCATTATAAATGGGTCTTCAATGCTCCTGCTCTTCAGTTCTAATTTCTCTAGTAACTCTATTAAATCCTATTACATTCATTTTTAACAAAATAGAAACCTTGATCATCAGTCAAGGGGAAGTACATAGGAGAGAGATAGAAATTACATTTAGAAATTTAGATAGGCGAGGTACGCAGACCCCATTATGAATAAAACCATTCATTCAAGTATTCATTCAAATTAAATCCAATCACATTGACCACAATCATGCATCACTAATTGCTACTTGTGATTAGGAACAATATCAATTACACGTAATACTTTCCCTTAATCTAGCAGATGATATTAATCAAATTAACTTAACTGATCACATTAAATCAATCAAAATAAATATCATTTAACTGTTAAAACAGGTTATCGAGAATGAACTTCATATAAGAAAGAACAAATAATGTAAAAAAAATTCAACATCCCATTGGAACTAAATAAAAGAAAAGAGAAGAGTTCATATCAAATATGCAAATATAATTTACAAGATATTCAACAATAATAGAATATAAAAAAAATAAAGGAAGAGTTTAGAGAAGAAAAACTATGTTTTGACATCCGACTGTCACTTCGGATCACAATCTTCAATCTCCAAACTTTCGCCTTCGATTCTTCGCTTCCATAAATGTTGATATCTTGCTTGCTCTTGAACTATAAAAATGGAGAGGAGAGTAGCCTCCCCTTGGAGGTCTACTTCCTCTCCCTACTCCTATACTAACAAACTAATGTGGAGAATGCTCTCAAGGATATGATGTGAATGAGTTGGAATATGAATGTGTAAATTGGTTTTTGAATTGGTGTGTTGGTGTTGAAACACCTCTTGCTATTTATAGACACTCAAGCATACAAGATGGTCAAGATCCAACAACTAATCTAAGTCATGTGCATCAGCCATCCAAAGCAAATATCAAGCCAAAAACGTGCCCATGTGATGTGCTAAAAATCCAAATCTGTCAACTAACTGATTAGCACATTGTAAGCCAATTTTGAATTAGCAAACCACCGAATTTGGACTTGGGTAAAGAATAAACGTTGTAGCCCTGGAGTTTCTAATGAATTTGGGTTATTGAATCACCTGATTTGGAGTTGGGAAGCTCAAGTTATGTCACAAATACTCCAACTGGTCCGAACAGGAATTTAGTCTAAGCGGGATTCGGATTAGCTATCTAAAAATCAATATTTAGAGGCCCAAATGAACTCGTAATTTTTCCCGCCATACCTTTCCAGAAAGCTTGAGAAGTCTACTACAATCTTTAAGAAGAACACATTTTTATTTGGAAACTCTAACATAATTCAAATCTCAGCTGAAGCCCCAAAGGTCAATCTGTCCAAAGGCTCAATTTCCTGATATTTTTAGCTTTGACGTATGTTGGGAAAATGATCATAACTCTCTCATCCGAATTTCGATTTAGGCGTTTCAAGATGATTCGGAAAGCTAAGAAATAGATCTACAACTTTCCTTCTTTGAACGTTGAGAGATAAAGGCTGGACCAAGGATTAAATTGGGCCTCAATGGGTTGTTCTATCAATGATAAATTATGGACATTGATCCAACTACCCTTTTATTCTTTTTTTCCCTGCAAAACAAAGTAAATATAAATAAGAGTGATACAAAGACGCATTCAATACCAATAAGATAAAAACACATAAAAAAAGAACATAAAATACACAAAAACTCACAAATCATCAAGTTAAAAATACTCAATTTATAGGTATAAAATTGACTCATCAAATACCCCCAAACTTGAATCTTTGCTTGTCCTCAAGCAAAACAAATACAAAAATAAGACTTAAAACTCTTCTAATAAAACCCAACTTGAGCAAGGAGACATAAAGTTGGAAAAATGACCTCAAAGATGTCAACACATTATAACTTTAGAAAAACTTTCAAAATATCGCAACGTCTGGGATTTTAACTTGCTTGTTAGTCATACCTCACTTTAAATCCTTTCCGTGTATGTGTGTGTATCCAATTGCACTAAACCAAGTATAAGTCGGGTGAACTTATCTAACCACATTACCTTATGAAGGAAAATAAACTCCAACAACTACATGCTTAACACATCACTCACCGCTAATGTCGACAAATCAGAAATTACAAAAATTGAGATCAAAAGACTCTAGGTAAGTGCATTTTATGCTCCATCTTATCATAAGTCATCTCTTATGGGCAAGTGCGTTTTACGCTCCATCTCATCCCATTGCAAGATTTGCGATTAATTGCTTCTTCTTCTTCTTCTTCTTTTCTTTTTTTTATATAGGTGAGTGCGTTTTACGCTTTATCTCCCCTAAGCACGTGTTTATGAGTGAGTGCGTTTTACGCTCCATCTCAACTCACCACATGACCAACAAATCAGCTTGATTACATTGCTTCGAGTGATGTTTAAACGAGTTATAGAGTTTATTGATATCTCCCACAAGCATTCGGTCATATATAAGTCTTCTCTAAGTGTACAACTAGTTCATTACAAATGGATAAGTGCTCAAATGAGGTAGGGATCACAAGCAATGTAATAACCAACAAAAAAGTTAACCACACAGACTAAGCAATATTTGTCCATTTTTCATGAGTTACAATTTATTCAATCAAGTTTTTTTTGTTTTTTTTATTTATCATAGGTCATAGTTCTAAATCAAGTCAATGCTCAAGAAACACATTTTAAAAATAACGACCCTTAAAAAATCATATTTTGTTTTATAAAAACACACAAATACAAAATACCATAAAAACACAAATATTAAATACTACCCCCAAACTTAAAACTGACATTGTTCTCAATGTAAGCAATAAACGAATCAAATGCAAAGGACTTCCCTATAAATATGTCAATCATCGTGGGGAGCTGGAACTATAAAATGTGTGCCTTTGATAAATTTCCTAGAACGCCCCACCGCTTGGTAGGCAGAACAACCTAACAGGAAAGATAAAACTAAAATAAAATCAAGTAAAAAAAATAGATGAAAGGGATGCGAAATTTGGGTTGCCTCCCAAGTAGCGCTTGGTTTATAGTCGTCGGCCCGACTTTTTTATTTTTTATTTGAGACCTTGAGATCAACGTGGATAAATCAAGAGTCCCTGCAAAATTAAAAGTCAATAAGAGTTTACACGTAGATAGAAAATTTGCTAAAATAAAATAAGGTTCACAAAAGCACAAAAATAAAACTAAAATCATTCCCCAGCAACGGCGCCAAAATTTGGCGTGCTGTCGCAAGCACCCAAAAATAAAACCTTACTGCAAAAGATATTAATGTAGTAGTGCAAGTAAGAGTCGATTCCACAGAGAATGATTAGTCTAAATTTATACTTTGTGAACCAAAGGGGGGGGTTGGAATTTTATTTAACTAATTAACTGAAATAGAATTAAAGTAATAAGAATAAAATAAAGGCTCTAGTTCTTCCGTTCAATATCACTTTATCATAGCAATATTTATCCTTCAATGAAATTAATAGCCCTAGGTAACAACAAGCTCTGCTACCCGAAACTCCCCTTAATTATCACTCAATGAAACAAACTCTTCACAAGATTCTAACCTTTATACAACCTAGAACAAGCTCTCTAGATTTAATATAATAACAGCATTAAGAACTAGAGAATCAGACTATTCCAAGCAACAATCACACAAGCTCGGATTTTTTAACCTGTCTTCCAATAATCATAGCAATACTCAAAAGCTTGACCACAATCATGTATCACTAATTGCTACTTGTGATTAGGAACAATATCAATTATACGTAATACTTTCCCTTAATCTAGCAGATGATATTAATCAAATTAACTTAACTGATCACATTAAATCAATCAAAATAAATATCATTTAACTGTTAAAACAGATTATCGAGAATGAACTTCATATAAGAAGGAACAAATAATGTAAAAAAAATTCAACATCCCATTGGAACTAAATAAAAGAAAAGAGAAGAGTTCATAGCAAATATGCAAATATAATTTACAAGATATTCAACAATAATAGAATATAAAAAAATAAAGGAAGAGTTTAGAGAAGAAAAACTATGTTTTGATATCCGACTGTCACTTCGGATAACAATCTTCAATCTCCAAACATTTGCCTTCGATTCTTCGCTTCCATAAATGTTGATCTCTTGCTTGCTCTTGAACTATAAAAATGGAGAGGAGAGTAGCCTCCCCCTGGAGGTCTACTTCCTCTCCCTACTCCTATACTAACAAACTAATGTAGAGAATGGATACAAGGAATTGGTGTATGAGTTGGAGGTGAATTGGTGTGTGAATCAGCAAAATACAAGCCTAACTTCACTTGGTATTTATAGGAACTCATGGTGTGCTAACATATCATCATAAGTCAAGATAAAACACCCAATCAACACATGTGCATCAGCCAACCAAGGAAGAATCCACCCAAAAACGTGCCCATGTGATGTGCTAAAAATCCAAATCTGTCAACTAACTGATCAGCACCTTGTAAGCCAATTTTGAATTAGCAAACCATCGAATTTGGACTTGGGCAAAGAACAAAAGTTGTAGCCCTGGAGTTTCTAATGAATTTGGGCTTTTGAATCACCTGATTTGGAGTTGGGAAGCTCAGGTTATGGTCCAAATACTCCAACTGGTCCGAACAGGAATCCAGTCCATGCGGGATTCGGATTAGCTATCTAAAAATCAATATTTGGAACTGATCTGTTAGTTGACACATTTGGATTTTTAGCACATCACATGGGCACATTTTTGGCTTGTTATTTGCTTTGGATGGCTGATGCACATGACTTAGATTAGTTGTTGGATCTTGACCATCTTGTATGCTTGAGTGCCTATAAATAGCAAGAGGTGTTTCAACACCAACACACCAATTCACAAACAAATTTTATACATTCATATTCCAACTCCTTCACATCATATCCTTGAGAGCATTATCCATATTAGTTTGTTAGTATAGGAGTAGGGAGAGGAAGTAGACCTCCAAGGGGAGGCTACTCTCCTCTCCATTTTTATAGTTTAAGAGCAAGCAAGAGATCAATATTTATGGAAGCGAAGAATCGAAGGCGAAAGTTTAGAGATTGAAGATTGTGATCCGAAGTGACAGTCGGATGTCAAAACATAGTTTTTCTTCTCTAAACTCTTCCTTTATTTTTTATATTTTATTATTGTTGAAAATCTTGTAAATTATATTTGCATATTTGCTATGAACTCTTCTCTTTTCTTTTATTTAGTTCTAATGGGATGTTGAACTTTTTATAAATTATTTGTTCCTTCTTATATGAAGTTCATTCTCGATAATCTGTTTTAACTGTTAAATGATATTTATTTCGATTGATTTAATGTGATCAGTTAAGTTAATTTGATTAATATCATCTGTTAGATTAAGGGACAGTATTACATGTAATTGATATTGTTCATAATCACACGTAGCAATTAGTGATACATGATTGTGGTCAACCTTTTGAGTATTGCTATGATTATTGGAAGACAGGTTAAATAATCCGAGCTTGTGTGATTGTTACTTGGAATAGTCTAATTCTCTAGTTCTTAATGCTGCTATTATATTAAATCTAGAGAGCTTGTTCTAGGTTATATAATGGTTAGAATCTTGTGAAGAGCTTGTTTCATTGAGTGATAATTAAGGGGAGTTTCGGGTAGCAGAGCTTGTTGTTACCTAGGGCTATTAATTTCATTGAAGGATAAATATTGTTATGATAAGGTGATATTGAACGGATGAACTAGAGTCTTTATTTTATTCTTATTACTTTAATTCTATTTCAGTTAATTAGTTAAATAAAATTCCAACCCCCCCTTTTGGTTCACAAAGTATAAATTTAGACTGATCATTCCGTTAGGTTTGTATATAACGCGAGCATGCAATCAAATTACATAAATAGAGCGGAAGCGCGATAAAACGGATTTTAAAATTTTATACAAACCATCACCAAGATCAATCCTTGTGCTCAATTATCGATATAAACAAAAGAGAAAGAGAATAACAATTTATACCCTCGTAGAACAAAGCTTCCTCGGGTACAAGTTCAACTCCTAGTCCTTCGTGTTCTCCTCGAATGCTACGGTGTGATTCCTTCCTTTGATCAACGTTAGCCACCCAAGTGTTTGGCCTCTAGAGGTGATCCACCAAGGAAGAACAAGTATTCAAGAAGTTGGGTATTTTGGCAAAACCCTAGTTTCTATCTCTATAGAAATTATAAGTACTCTCCACAATCTAATGCAAGAGTGTGTAATCCCAATCTATGATAAGACTCCTCTTATTTATAGATGTAGGAATAACCATTCCCTAAACTATTTAGAATTAGGGTTTGTATTATAATTAAACTCCTTTAATTAATAATGCTCCTAAACCAATTAGGAATCCATGAGAGAGTACTTCTATTAATTAATTCTCAATCCCTATTAGGAATTAAATAATAGTAAAAGTAATAATAATAATAAGACTCCTCTTATTAATTTATATTTAATATTTCCAAAATATTAAATAATAAATATTAAGCTATTTAATTTATTCTATCTCCATAGATTAAATTAAATACACTTAACTTATTATTACAATTATGCCATTTACTTCTTAAATAAATATTTTTCCTTTTGCGGTGTGACCCTTTAGGTTCTCCATATTAAACCGGTTGTGAATAAATCAATTAGAACAATTCTAATCTTATTTAAATAAATAAATTAAACTATTTAATTCATTTAAATAAATAATATTTATTCTACAATAAGGGTAAGCCCCCTTAGCGATCAACGACTTTCCAGATAATATAGATTTCAACATCAATCACAAAAGAACCTTTGAGTAAATAGTTACCGTACAATTC
The DNA here is from genome assembly GCA_034770075.1 of Aralia elata. NCBI lineage: Eukaryota > Viridiplantae > Streptophyta > Magnoliopsida > Apiales > Araliaceae > Aralia > Aralia elata. The sequence goes on along the minus strand of JAVJAP010000229.1, from coordinate 353,657 downwards.
AATCCTTCTACCATACAATGTCCCAATTAAATATAAGACATGGATTTACTGTCAAGTCTTATTTTATTTAATTATATGCATTTCGATTCCCAAATGCACAACTCTAAATAATGCAAATTAGAAACTCCTTTCTAATTTCATTCTGCCTTGGCCAAGGACTACTCAGTTGTCATTTATCGAATCACATAGGACATTCACATCTTTTACTAGACGTGGTAGATTCTTTATTGATCATTCACCTATCTCCATGTACAACTAATTATACCCAATCGTACCCTTTGATATACCCCAAAGGTCTTAAGGGACATGTCAAAACATAACTCATCATACACAAGATACTATGATGATCTCAAGTCCAAGGATCACTTGTACTACTATCACTAGAGGAATTCCTATTGACAGGCGAGTAAAACTCCATTAGGTATTCCTTAGCGAGTCACGTTCAGTGAACTTATTCTCTAATAAGCACCTACATACTTGCTTTAGTGTCTCCACACAAATGATTATGAGATCAATCATCCTCTTCCTAAGAGCAAGCAACGTATGTACTAATCTATCCGGATTCACTAATCCCCAATTTAGTAATCCAACGATTAGGAACAATTTTAGTTTGTGAGCTATCTAGAATTTAGATCTCATTAGCATGATCACCATCATGATTCTAAAAGCATTACTCAAAACTATGGGTTTATCACATTTAATATAACAGCACCATGTAGATAATATAAAATGTCTTTTAAGAAAATCAATTCTTTTATTAATAAATGAATAAGATTACAAAGTATATGCTACATCATATCAAATATGATTGGCTTGTGTGCATACTACTTTCAATCTCCCACTTGCACTAAAGCCAATCGCCATTGTATCTAATACCCATCTTCTCTAAGTGACGATCAAACTGTTGTTGAGTTAAAGCTTTAGTAAATGGATCTGCAATGTTGTCTTGAGAGTCCACACGCTCCAGGGTGACATCTCCTCTTTCAATGATCTCTCTAATCAAATGAAACCGCCGCAACACGTGTTTGGATTTCTGATGAGACCTGGGTTCCTTAGCCTGCGCAACAGCTCCATTATTGTCACAGAATAAAGGTACTGCTCCTCTAATGCTAGGAACCACTCCAAGTTCAGTTATGAACTTCTTCATCCAAACAGCTTCCTTTGCAGCTTCACTTGCAGCTATGTACTCTGCCTCTGTCACTGAATCAGTAACTGTTTGCTGCTTGGAACTTTTCCAACTCACTGCGCCACCATTTAAGGTAAACACGTACCCTGGAACGGATTTACTGTCATCTTGGTCCGTTTGAAAACTTGAGTCTGTATAGCCCTCTAGTTTCAATTCAGACCCACCGTAGATAAGAAATACATCCTTAGTTCTTCTCAAGTACTTTAGGATATTTTTCACTGCCTTCTAGTGCTCTTATCCTGGATTCGACTGATATCTGCTTGTTACACTAAGTGCATGAGCGACATCTGGTCTAGTACATATCATACCGTACATGATAGATCCTATTGCGGAAGCATAAGGAATCTTACTCATCCGGTCTCTCTCCTCAGGTGTCTTTGGGGCCTGTTTCTTGGAGAGATGTATTCCATGGCTCATCGGCATGAGACCTCTTTTGGAATCTTCCATGCTAAACTTCTTTAGCATCGAATCAATGTACTTTCCTTGGGTCAAGCCTAGCATCCTTTTAGATCTATCTCTATAGATCTTTATCCCCAAAATATAGGATGCCTCACCCAAGTCCTTCATAGAGAAGTGTTTAGATAACCAAATTTTGATCGACTGTAGCATAGGAACATCATTCCCTATCAGTAATATGTCATCAACATATAATACAAGGAATGAAACAGTGCTCCCACTAACCTTCTTGTACACACATGGTTCATCCTCATTTTTGATAAAATCAAACCTTTTGATTATCTCATCAAAACGGATGTTCCATCTTCGAGAAGCTTGCTTCAATCCATAAATGGATCGTTGTAGCTTACAGACTTGGTTTGTTCCAACCGTTGAAACAAAACCCTCTGGTTGTATTATATATACATTCTTCTCAAGCTCTCCATTGAGGAAGGCCGTTTTCACGTCCATTTGTCAGATCTCGTAGTCATAATAAGCTGCAATTGCAAGCAAAATCCGAATGGACTTGAGCATAGCCACTGGTGAGAAGGTTTCACCATAGTCAACTCCTTGTCTTTGTTTGAAACCTTTTGCAACCAGTCGGGCCTTATAGGTTTCTACCTTGCCATCTGCTTCCAGTCTTTCTCTTAAAGACCCATTTACACCCAATAGGCTTAATGCCTTCAGGTGGTGAAACCAAAGTCCATACTTGGTTTTCATACATGGAGTTCATCTCGGATTTCATGGCTTCTAGCCATTTCTCTGAGTCATCACTACTCACAGCCTCTTCGTAAGTTAATGGATCATCATCATCTATGATGCGTACCTCATCATCATCCTCTATGATGAATCCATACCTCTCAGGTATCTTCGGTACTCTTCCAGATTTACGAATAGGTTGTGGTACAGTAGGTTCTTCTACTTGGTCAGGTACCTGACTTTGATCCGTAGTATTTTGTGGTTCTCGAACTTCTTCAAGATATATCTTACTCCCACTGACCCCTTCGAGGATAAACTCCTTTTCCAAGAAGGCAGCGTGTTTCGCAACAAACACCTTTTGATCAGTAGGATGATAGAAATAATACCCTGATGTTTCTTTAGGGTATCCCACGAATCTACATTTATCGGATCTAGTCTTCAACTTATCTTGCTCAAACCTTTTGACATAAGCTGGACAACCCCAAGTCTTAACATGCTTAAGATTTGGTTTCCTCCCTGTCCATATCTCATATAGGGTCTTTGGGACGGATTTGGTAGGTACCTTGTTAAGTAGGTATGCAGCCGATTCTAGGGCATAACCCCAGAAGGATACTAGAAGGTCGGTAAAACTCATCATAGAACGAACCATGTCCAACAATGTTCGATTTCTCCTTTCAGATACACCATTCAATTGTGGCGATCCTGGTGGAGTCTATTGTGAGATTATACCATTTTCTTTGAGACAATTGAGAAACTCATTGGTTAAATATTCCCCTCCTCGATCCGATCGAAGAATCTTAATACTCTTACCAGTTTGCTTCTCTACTTCACTTCTGAATTCTTTGAACTTTTTAAACGATTCAGATTTATATTTCATTAAATACACATATCCAAATCTAGAATGATCATCAGTGAAAGTAATAAAATAAGAATACCCTCCTCGTGCATTCGTTCTCATAGGTCCACATACGTCTGTGTGTACTAACGCTAACAACTCTGTGACTCTTTCTCCTTTTCCACTAAAAGGAGATTTAGTCATCTTACCCATGAGACAAGATTCACAAGTTGGATATGATTCGTAATCAGATAGCTCTAAAAGCCCATCTTTATGCAACTTGGATAATCTTGTTTCATTGATATGACCTAGTCTACAGTGCCACATAAAGGTATAATTAACATCATCTCTTTTTCTTTTCTTAGTTTGTTCAATTTGAAATATATTTTCATGCAAGTCAAGTATGTACAGTCCATTCAGTAAGTTCCCAACACCATATAAAACATTTTTATTATAAATAGAACAACTGTTGTTCTTTATTATAATATCAAAACCATCCATATCCAATACAGAAATTGAAATAATGTTTCTAATGAGGGTCGGAACATAATAACAATTATTTAAACTAATGAACTTGCCCGAAGGCAGTGCTAAACGATAAGTCCCTACAGCTAATGCAGCAACCTTTGCTCCATTTCCCACTCGTAGGACGACTTCATCCTTGTCCAGCTTTCTACTTCTGCTTAGTCCCTGCACATTATTACATATGTGAGAACTACAGCCGGTATCCAATACCCAAGTAGAATTTTGACTTTCAGAAAAATTAATTTCAATCATGAACAAACCTAGATCGGAAGTCGAAGCTTCTCCAAGCTTCTTCTGGTCTGCAAGATACTCCTTGCCAGTGTCCCAGCTTATTACAATGGTAGCAAATTCCTTTGCTATCTGGATCAGGTTTCTTTTTATCCTTCCTCTTCGCCTTGTCCTTAGCCTTCTTGTTTTTCTTCTTTTCAGAAGATACCTTGGGCCTCTTCCTTTTCTTTGAAGAATCATCCACAAGTAAGACTTGGTTCTTGTTGGATGAGAAGTGACCTTCAGCAGTTTTCAACATGTTAAGTAACTCAGGCAAGCTGACGTCCAACTTATTCATGTGAAAATTAACAACAAATTGTGAGAAGGTGTCCGGGAGTGACTGCAAGATCAAATCTTGACTTAACTCCCCATCCATCACGAACCCAAGTTGTCCAAGCTGTTCAATCAGATTGATCATCTTAAGGACATGAGTCTCAACAGCATTGCCCTCGGTCATACGAGATCGGAAGAGCTAATTAGATATCTGATATCTAGCAGTCCTACTTTGCTCACCATACAACTCTTTGAGGTGCAACAATATAGTAGGAGCATCCATAGTTTCATGCTGACGCTGAAGCTCGTTACTCATGGATGCGAGCATGATGCATTGAGCCAAGATTGCATCATCTTGCCACTTTCTGAAAGTAGCAATCTCTTCCTCAGAGGCTGTTTCTGCAACACTTGGAGGGACAGGCGAATTTAGGACATAAGAAATCTTTTCAGCAGTGAGAACAATTCTCAGATTCCTTAACCAGTCCGTGTAATTCGGTCCGGTCAGTTTCTTAGCATCAAGTATGCTACGCAGTGACAGTGAGTTTGACATTTTTAAATTTTGCATGTGAAATAGACAACATTTTAGCATACATTCAATTTATTAATTACCAAAATAAATTAGGTCTTTATTTTAAATTGGTATCTCCCACTATTTTCATCAAACTATATTACCCTCATTATATAGTTCGGCAATTCTAATTAAAGATTTGCTAGTGAGATTAAGGATCTCATTTCAAATGTATATAGTCTTGTGGTGACACAACAAACGATATATAAATAAATAGGTAGACAACTATTGTCAATTACATCACTATGTAACTCCTTGTATTTTTCCTCTTAGATTATTTTGATCAAGTGGTGACACATCCGAATCAAAATTATCCAAGTTAAGTCCAACCTAGCACTTCCATATATTCGAAAGAAAAACACTGTCCTTGTGGTGACACAACAAAACAGCATCGTTCAGTCTATTTATAAGCATCAAATGTGATAAAGCAACATCTTAAATATTTAATACTTGCCTTGTGGTGACACAACAAACTCATATTAAACATTTAATACTCTATTGCTTTACAATGCTAGAAGGCGACGTTCGATATTCCAAATATCTTTGAACGCTTAGGACTTAATATGATTCCTTTGAGGGGTTTGTTATTATTAGTCTCATCTTGATTAGCGCGCATACACATATATATATAAAATACGCGTCATATTATTTTACATGCGAAGCATGTTCGATAATATATAATATATATATAGTAAGCATGCACATATAGAATACTATATTCTACCCGAATTGATTATGGACTTTTATTTTAGTTTGGTTCACTAGAGCCACCAAGTGAACCAAAAGGTCAAACCTAGGGTGCAAGAATTAAATTTATATATAACTATTACATTTAAACACGGGCTCCAATACAAACGGGTCTTCATGCGCTCCCTGCTCCTTTGTCTCCAATTCTTCAAAATTAATTCTAACTATTCCTATTACATGAACTATTTACAATATATAGAAACCTTGATCAGCAGTCAAGGGGGAGTACATAGGAGGGAGATAGAATTTACATTAAGAAAAATTAGAGAAGACGAGGTACGCAGACCCCATTTATAAAAACCCATACATTCAAGCATCCACTAAAATAAATCCAATCACACATTGGTCAATAGTCCATAATCAATCCCTATTTATTATCATACATATCTCTATATGTATCAATAAATAACATTCATCTCATGAATAATAAATCCATTCCATATATGCATTGATATCAATTAATGGGCAAAAGTTTTGCTAATATTTAGTTTTTGAAACAAAATAAACTCTTTTACTTTAATCAAAAACCAAATCCAAATTAAACTCCTTTAATTTTAGTAATCTGAAATCCTATTTCAGATAAAATAAACATCTTTATTTTAAACTTATATCAATTAAATAAACCATTTATTTCAATTGAAGGAAAAAAAAATTTCGGATTCTGCTAGCTGGCGCAGCTGCGCCCAGAATGAACTGGACAACGGCGCAGCTGCGCTGCTCCCCAGAAAAAACCGATTCTGAGTTTCGGCGCAACTGCGCTCCAGAATGAACTGGAGGCAGCGCAGCTGCGCCGTGTCGCTGATTCAAATTTTTTTTTATTCTGCCCAAAAATTTCGATCCAATCGCATATCAAGCATACATGGAATTATCAAAATCGATAATTAGCACAAGATTAGGCTCTGATACCACTGTTAGGTTTGTATATAACGCGAGCATGCAATCAAATTACATAAATAGAGCGGAAGCGCGATAAAACGGATTTTAAAATTTTATACAAACCATCACCAAGATCAATCCTTGTGCTCAATTAACGATATAAACAAATGAGAAAGAGAATAACAATTTATACGCTCGTAGAACAAAGCTTCCTCGGGTACAAGTTCAACTCCTAGTCCTTCGTGTTCTCCTCAAATGCTACGGTGTGATTCCTTCCTTTGATCAACGTTAGCCACCCAAGTGTTTGGCCTCTAGAGGTGATCCACCAAGGAAGAACAAGTATTCAAGAAGTTGGGTATTTTGGCAAAACCCTAGTTTCTATCTCTATAGAAATTGTAAGTACTCTCCACAATCTAATGCAAGAGTGTGTAACCCCAATCTATGATAAGACTCCTCTTATTTATAGATGTAGAAATAACCATTCCCTAAACTATTTAGAATTAGGGTTTGTATTATAATTAAACTCCTTTAATTAATAATGCTCCTAATCTAATTAGGAATCAATGGGAGAGTACTTCTATTAATTAATTCTCAATCCCTATTAGGAATTAAATAATAGTAAAAGTAATAATAATAATAAGACTCCTCTTATTAATTTATATTTAATACTTCCAAAATATTAAATAATAAATATTAAGCTATTTAATTTATTCTATCTCCATAGATTAAATTAAATACACTTAACTTATTATTACAATTATGCCATTTACTTCTTAAATAAATATTTTTTCTTTTGCGGTGTGACCCTTTAGGTTCTCCATATTAAAAAAACCGGTTTGTGAATAAATCAATTAGAACAATTCTAATCTTATTTAAATAAATAAATTAAACTATTTAATTCATTTAAATAAATAATATTTATTCTACAATAAGGGTAAGCCCCCTTAGCGATCAACGACTTTCCAGATAATATAGATTTCAACATCAATCACAAAAGAACCTTTGAGTAAATAGTTACCGTACAATTCAATCCTTCTACCATACAATGTCCCAATTAAATATAAGACATGGATTTACTGTTAAGTCTTATTTTATTTAATTATATGCATTTTGATTCCCAAATGCACAACTCTAAATAATGCAAATTAGAAACTCTTTTCTAATTTCATTCTGCCTTGGCCAAGGACTACTGAGTTGTCATTTATCGAATCACATAGGACATTCATGTCTTTTACTAGACGTAGTAGATTCTTTATTGATCATTCACCTATCTCCATGTACAACTAATTATACCCAATCATACTCTTTGATATACCCCAAAGGTCTTAAGGGACATGTCAAAGCATAACTCATCATACACAAGATACTATGATGATCTCAAGTCCAAGGATCACTTGCACTACTATCACTAGAGGAATTCCTATTGACAGGCGAGTAAAACTCCATTAGGTATTCCTTAGCGAGTCACGTTCAGTGAACTTATTCTCTAATAAGCACCTACATACTTGCTTTAGTGTCTCCACATAAATGATTATGAGATCAATCATCCTCTTCCTAAGAGCAAGCAACGTATGTACTAATCTATCCGGATTCACTAATCCCCAATTTAGTAATCCAACGACTAGGAACAATTTTAGTTTGTGAGCTATCTAGAATTTAGATCTCATTAGCATGATCACCATCATGATTCTAAAAGCATTGCTCAAAACTATGGGTTTATCACATTTAATATAACAGCACCATGTAGATAATATAAAATGCCTTTTAAGAAAATCAATTCTTTTTTTAATAAATGAATAAGATTACAAAGTATATGCTACATCATATCAAATATGATTGGCTTGTGTGCATACTACTTTCACATTCTCTGTGGGATCGACTCTTACTTGCACTACTACATTAATATCTTTTGCAGTAAGGTTTTATTTTTGGGTGCTTGCGACAGATCAACTCCTTGTTGATTTCTTCAAGCTCCTACTTTCTTTGTTCCTTGGATTAAACACTAGCTTCAAAGTGTATGAAGCACTCTAGAGGTGATCCACCAAGAATGATTATATGAAACAATATTTAATTTTTACAAATCTTGGATGGCTAATCCAATAAGTTCTTTTATCCCTAACTCTTAAGAATAACAAGAACAATATATGAAGAACATTTTGAAGATTTGATCAACAACTTGATCTCTAATTTGATGTTCTTGAAATGGAGGCTACTAGTTCATAACTTAGTTTGCTTAGTTAAGTTAATTAGGAGAACCCCTAATTTAATTAGTATTCCACCAAGTATGATACTTACATAATATGTAAGTATCAATATTCTCCTAACCCACATGTTTTGCATTTAAGCACTTAACACATGTTTTACAATTATTTGACCAAATTCAAATTTGCATTTAATTTAAATGATACTTACATTTCATTTAAATTAATTCTTAATCTAATTAAGAATTAAATGATAATAATAATAATAAGATTTCTCTTATTAATTTATAATTCAATATTTCTCCAAATATATCATTATAAATATTAAGCATTTCAATTTATTCAACTAATAAATTAAATACTTAATTTATTATCATTAAGCCAATTGTTTCCAATATAATATTATTCTTTTTGCGGTGTGACCCTTTAGGTTCAATATTATGCCGGTAGTAGAATAAATAAATTAGAACAATTGTAGTATTATTTACAATGAATTAAACTCCTTTAATTCATATATAAATAAATAATATTTATTCTACATCATGAGGGACACCTTACGATAATGTATCATGACTATCCGTATAATATGAAATCAACGTTTAATCACATAGAACCTATTCAGCAGTAGTTACCGTACAATTCAATCCTTCTACCATACAATGTCCCGATTAAATATAAGACATGGATTTACTAACAAGTCTTATTTTATTTAATCATATGCATTCGATTTAAGAATGCACAACTCCGATTAATGTAAATTCGAAACTCCTTTCTAATTTTCATTCAACCCTGGCCAGGGATTTTTGAGCTGTCATTTATCAAATCGCATAGGACATTCTCTCCCTTTATCAGAAGTGGTAGATCCTTTTGTCGATCATTCACCTACCTCCGTATATACTTTACTATACTCGTACATACCCTATGACATACCCTAAGGTATTAAGGAATATGGCAAAGTATAACTTAACATACACATGGTACTATGATGATCTCAAGTCCAAGGATCACTTGTACAACTATCACTTAAAAACTTCCCTATTGACAGGTGAATAAAACTCCATTAGGGTTCTTTAAGCGAGTCACGTTCAGTGAACTTATTCTCCAATAAGCACCTACATACTTGCTTTAGTGTCTCCACACAAATGATTATGAGATCAATCATCATCTTCTAAAGATCAAGCATAGTATGTACTAATCTATCCGGATCAGTAATCCCAATATTAGTGATCCAACGATTAGGAACATTTTAGTTTTGAGCTTTCTTAAATTTAGATCTCATTAGCATGATCTCATCATGATTCTAAAACCATTGCTCGAAAACTATGGGTTCATCACATTTATTAATTCAACCAATTAACATGAATAAAATATGCCTTTTATTCTATTATTAATATTTGAATAAGATTACAAAGTAAATGCTTATTACATCAAATATAATTGGCTTGAGGGCATATTACTTTCAATCTCCCACTTGCACTAAAGCCAATCACCTTGGTATCTAATACCCATTTTATCGAAATGGCGATTGAATTGATCTTGCGATAATGCTTTAGTAAATGGATCTGCAATGTTGTTCTGGGAGTCCACTCTTTCTAAGGTGACATCTCCTCTTTCAATTATTTCTCTAATTAAATGAAATCGTCGCAACACGTGTTTGGATCTCTGATGAGACCTGGGTTCCTTAGCCTGTGCAACAGCTCCAGTGTTGTCACAATGAACTGGAACGGGTCCAGTAATGCTAGGAACTACCCCGAGTTCAGAAATGAACTTCTTCATCCAAACAGCTTCCTTTGCAGCTTCACTTGCAGCTATATACTCTGCCTCTGTCACTGAGTCAGCAACTGTTTGCTGTTTGGAACTCTTCCAACTCACTACTCCATCGTTCAAGGTAAATACATACCCTGACATGGATTTACTGTCATCTTGGTCAGTTTGAAAACTTGAGTCTGTAAAGCCCTCTAGTTTCAAATCAGACCCACCATATATTAGAAACACATCTTTAGTTCTTCTTAAGTACTTCAAGATGTTTTTCACAGCTTTCCAGTGTTCTTCCCCAAGATTAGACTGATATCTACTTGTTACACTAAGTGCATAAGCAATATCTGGTCTTGTATATATCATTCCATACATTATGGATCTTATTGCCGAAGCATAAGGTATTTGATTCATGCGTTCTCTCTATTCAGGTGTCTTTGGGGACAATTTCTTAGAGAGATTTACTCCATGACTCATCGGTATGAGCCCTCTCTTGGAGTCTTGCATGCTAAACCTCTTTAACATCGAATCAATGTATCCACCTTGGGTCAAGCCGAGCATCCTCTTTGATCTATCTCTATAGATCTTTATCCCCAATATGTAGGATGCTTCTCCCAAGTCCTTCATGGAGAAGTGTTTAGATAACCAAATTTTAACTGATTGTAGCATCGGTGTGTCATTCCCTATAAGTAATATATCATCAACATATAATACCAGGAATGTCACAGCACTCCCACTAACTTTCTTATACACACATGGTTCATCCTCATTTTTGATAAAATCAAACTCTTTGATTGTCTCATCAAAACGGATGTTCCAACTTCGAGAAGCTTGCTTCAATCCATAAATGGATCTTTGTAACTTACACACTTGATTTGTTCCAACCTTTGAAACAAAACCCTCTGGCTGTATCATATATACATCCTCATCTAGTTTCCCATTGAGGAAGGCCGTTTTGACGTCCATTAGCCAGATTTCGTAATCATAGTAAGCTGCAATCGCAAGTAAAATCCAGATGGACTTGAGCATGGCTACTGGTGAGAAGGTTTCATCATAGTCAACTCCTTGTCTTTGTTTAAAACCTTTTGCAACCAGTCTGGCCTTATAGGTCTCCACCTTGTCATCTGTTCCAGTCTTTTTCTTAAAGACCCATTTACACCCTATAGGCACAATGCCTTTAGGTGGAGTAACCAAAGTCCATACTTGGTTTTCATACACGGAGTCCATTTCGGATTTCATGGCTATTTGCCATTTCTCAGAGTGTTTACTACTCATAGCCTCATCGTATGTTACTGGATCATCATCAGTTATGATGCGTACCTCATCATCATTTTCTATGATGAGTGTATACCTTTTAGGTATTTTCGGCACTCTTCCAGATTTACGACTCGGTTGTGGTACAAAAGTTATATCTACTTGAACATGTTCATCCACTTGATCTGTAGTGATTTGTGGTTCTTGAATTTCTTCAAGATCTATTTTCCTCCCACTAGCCCCTTCGAGGATAAACTCCTTTTCCAAAAAGGTAGCGTGTTTGGCAACAAACACCTTTTGCTCGGTAGGATTATAGAAATAATATCCTAAACTTTCTTTAGGATACCCCATAAATTTGCACTTGTCAGATCTAGCCTCAAGTTTGTCGCTTTGTAACTTCTTTACATAAGCGTTACAACCCCAAATTTTAACATGCTTAAGACTGGGTTTCCTCTTGTCCACATCTCATATAGAGTCTTGGGGACGGATTTTGAGGGAATCTTCTTTAGTAGATATGCAGCTGTTTCTAGGGCATGACCCCAGAATGATATTGGAAGGTCGGTGAAACTCATCATGGACCGCACCATGTCTAACAAGGTACGATTCCTCTTTCAGAAATACCATTTAATTGTGGCATACAGGGAGGTGTCCATTGAGAGAGAATACCATTTTCTTTGAGATGATTAAGAAACTCATTGCTCAAGTATTCTCCTCCTCGATCTGATCGAAGAATCTTAACACTTTTGCCAGTTTGTTTCTCTACTTCACGTCTGAATTCTTTGAACTTTTTAAATGATTCGGATTTGTATTTCATTAAATACACATATCCAAATCTTGAATGATCATCAGTGAATGTAATGAAATACGAATACCCTCCTCTAGCATCTGTTGTTATAGATCCACATACATCTGTGTGTACCAACTCTAAAAACCCTGCAACTCTTTCTCCATGTCCACTAAATGGAGATTTAGTCATTTTACCTATGAGACATGATTCACAAGTTGGATATGATTCAAAATCGAAAGGTTCTAAAAGACCATCAATATGCAACTTGTTTAATCTTGTTTCATTGATGTGGTCGAGTCTACAGTGCCAAATGAAAGTATGATTTACTTCATCTCTTTTTCTTTTACAAGTTTGTTCAATTTAAAAAATATTTTCATGTAAGTCAAGTAAGTAAAGTCCATCAATTAATCTACCAGTTCCAAATAAAACATTATTATTATAAATAGAACAACCATTGTTCTTAAATATAACAGTGAATCCTTCTTTGTCCAACATAGAAAAAGATATAATGTTTCTCATGAGAACAGGTACATAATAACAATTTATTAAATTGATAGATTTTCCCATAGGCAGTGCTAAACAATAAGTCCCCACAGCTAATGCAGCAACATTTGCTCCATTTCCCACTCGTAGAGTTACTTCTCCCTTGTTTAGCCTTCTACTTTTGCTTATTTCCTTGCAATGAATTGCATATGTGAGAACCACAGCCGGTATCTAATACCCAAGTAGAATTTTGACTGACAAAAAGATTTATTTCAATCATGAATAAACCTGTATCTGTAGCTGAAGCTTCAACAAGCTTTTTTTGCTTTGCCTCTACAAGGTAATCCTTGCAGTTTCTCTTCCAATGTCCAGGCTTATTGTAGTGGAAGCAAACTCCTTTGCTATCCGCATTTGTTTTATTCTTATTACCTTTATCAACTGTCTTTCCTTTTGCCTTCTTAGAATTTTTCTTCTTAGCAGAAGCTCCTTTGGGCCACTTCCTTTTCTTGGAAGCGTCACCTATCAGTAAGACTTGGTCTTTCTTGGATGGAAAGTGACTCTCTGCAGTTTTCAACATGTTAAGCAATTCAGGTAAGCTGACATCAAGCTTGTTCATGTGAAAATTCACAACAAATTGTGAGTAGGAGTCCGGGATGACTACAAGATCAAATCTTGGCTCAACTCTCCATCCATTACAAAACCCAGTTGTCCCAATTGTTCAATCAAATTGATCATTTTGAGGACATGTGCCTGCACTGTAGGGCCATCGGTCATTCTAGATCGGAAGAGCTCCTTAGATATCTCATATCTTGCAGACCTACTTTGTTCACCATACAACTCTTGCAGGTGAAGCAATATAGCAGGTGCATCCATTTTCTCATGTTGACGTTGTAACTCGTTACTTATGGATGTGAGCATGATGCATTGAGCTACCATAGCATCATCTTGCCACTTTTTAAAAGTAGCAATCTCTTCCTCAGAGGCAGTTTCTGCAACAGTTGCAGGAACAGACGAATTAAGGACATAAGATAATTTTTCAGCGGTGAGAACAATTCTCAAATTTCTTAACCAATCCGTGTAGTTCGATCCGGTTAATTTATTAGCATCCAATATGCTCCGCAGTGATAGTGAATGGGCCATTTGTAAAAATTTGTAAATGAATTTTTATTTAAACAACATTAGCATATATTCATTTTATTAATCACCAATTTAATATAGGACTTTATTAAAAGGGTGTCTCCCACTATTTTATACAAACTATATGACCCTCCATATATAGTTCGACAAATTTTCAAAAAATCTGTTTAGTGAGTAAGGATCCTATTGACATAAATATACAACCTTGTGTGTGCACAACAAACCATATATTTATTCAAAGGGTAGACAACTCTTGTCAATTACATCAACTATGTAACTCCTTGTATTTTACCTCTTAGATTATAATAGTCAAGTGTGTGCACATCCGAACTACAATAATCTAAGTTAAGTTTCACCTAGCATTTCCATATAAGCGAATAGAAAAATATAGTCCTTGTGTGTGCACAACAAAACTAGTATTGTTCAATTCCTTATAAAACATTTTTAATGTAATAAAGCCAACATCTTAAAAATTTAATATGAGTCTTGTGTGTGCACAACAAACTAATATTAAATAATTAATACTCTATTGCTTTATCATGCTAGAAGGCTACGTTTGATATTTTTGAAATACCTTTAAACGTATTCAACTTAATATTTTGAAATGAGGGTTTTTGTTATTGATGGTCTCATCTTGTTTAGCGCGCATGCAAGTATATATATAAATACGCGTCATATTAAATATTCATCAACATGAATAATAATATATTTAATATATATATTATAAGCATGCATTCATAGAATACTATATTCTATATGGGATGTTTATGGACTTAATCTAATTTGATTCACTCGAGCCACCGAGTAAATCAATAGGTCAAACCTAGGGTGCAAGAATAAATTTGAATATAACTATTACATTCAACCCAGGCTTCATTACAAATGAGTCTTCAATGCTCCTGCTCTTCGGTTCTAATTTCTCTAGTAACTCTATTAAATCCTATTACATTCATTTTTAACAAAATAGAAACCTTGATGATCAGTCAAGGGGAAGTACATAGGAGAGAGATAGAAATTACATTTAGAAATTTAGATAGGCGAGGTACGCAGACCCCATTATGAATAAAACCATTCATTCAAGTATCCATTCAAATTAAATCCAATCACATTGACCACAATCATGTATCACTAATTGCTACTTGTGATTAGGAACAATATCAATTACACGTAATACTTTCCCTTAATCTAGCAGATGATATTAATCAAATTAACTTAACTGATCACATTAAATCAATCAAAATAAATATCATTTAACTATTAAAACAGATTATCGAGAATGAACTTCATATAAGAAGGAACAAATAATGTAAAAAAAATTCAACATCCCATTGGAACTAAATAAAAGAAAAGAGAAGAGTTCATAGCAAATATGCAAATATAATTTACAAGATATTCAACAATAATAGAATATAAAAAAATAAAGGAAGAGTTTAGAGAAGAAAAACTATGTTTTGACATCCGACTGTCACTTCGGATCACAATCTTCAATCTCCAAACTTTCGCCTTCGATTCTTCGCTTCCATAATTGTTGATCTCTTGCTTGCTCTTGAACTATAAAAATGGAGAGGAGAGTAGCCTCCCCTTGGAGGTCTACTTCCTCTCCCTACTCCTATACTAACAAACTAATGTTGAGAATGCTCTCAAGGATATGATGTGAAGGAGTTGGAATATGAATGTGTAAATTAGTTTTTGAATTGGTGTGTTGAAACACCTCTTGCTTTTTATAGACACTCAAGCATACAAGATGGTCAAGATCCAACAACTAATCTAAGTCATGTGCATCAGCCACCCAAAGCAAATATCAAGCCAAAAACGTGCCCATGTGATGTGCTAAAAATCCAAATCTGTCAACTAACTGATCAGCACCTTGTAAGCCAATTTTGAATTAGCAAACCACCGAATTTGGACTTGGGTAAAGAACAAAAGTTGTACTTGGAGTTGGGAAGCTCAAGTTATGTCCCAAATACGCCAACTGGTCCGAACAGGAATTTAGTCTAGGCAGGATTCGGATTAGCTATCTAAAAATCAATATTTGGAGGCCCAAATGAACTCGAAACTTTTCCCACCATACCTTTCCAGAAAGCTTGAGAAGTCTACTACAATCTTTAAAAAGAACACATTTTTATTTGGAAACTCTAACATAATTCAAATCTCAACCGAAGCCCCAAAGGTCAATCTGTCCAAAGGCTCAATTTCCTGAAATTTTCAGCTTTGACGTATGTTGGTAAAATGGTCATAACTCTCTCATCCGAATTTCGATTTAGGCGTTTCAAGATGATTCGGAAAGCTAAGAAATAGATCTACAACTTTCCTTCTTTGAACGTTGAGAGATAAAGGCTGGACCAAGGATGAAATTGGGCCTCAATAGGTTGCTATGTCAATGATAAATTATGGACATTGATCCAAATACCCTTTTATTCTTTTTTCCCTGCAAAACAAAGTAAAAATAAATAAGAGTAATACAAAGACGCATTCAATACCAATAAGATAAAAACACATAAAAAAAGAACATAAAATACTTTAATACTCACAAATCATCAAGTTAAAAATACTCAATTTATAGGTATAAAATTGACTCATCAAATACCCTCAAACTTGAATCTTTGCTTGTCCTCAAGCAAAACAAATACAAAAATAAGACTTAAAACTCTTCTAATAAAACCCAACTTGAGCAATGAGACATAAAGTTTGAAAAATGACCTGAAAGATGTCAACACATTATAACTTTAGAAAAACTTTCAAAATATCGCAACGTCTGGGATTTTAACTTGCTTGTTAGTCATACCTCACTTTAAATCCTTTCCGTGTATGTGTGTGTATCCAATTGCACTAAACCAAGTATAACTCGGATGAACTTATCTAACCACATTACCTTATGAAGGAAAATAAACTCCAACAACTACATGCTTAACACATCACTCACCGCTAATGTAGACAAATCAGAAATTACAAAAATTGAGATCAAAAGACTCTAGGTAAGTGCATTTTATGCTCCATCTTATCATAAGTCATCTCTTATGGGCAAGTGCGTTTTACGCTCCATCTCATCCCATTGCAAGATTTGCGATTAATTGCTTCTTCTTCTTCTTCTTTTTTTCTTTTTTTCTATATAGGTGAGTGCGTTTTACGCTTTATCTCCCCTAAGCACGTGTTTATGAGTGAGTGCGTTTTACGCTCCATCTCAACTCACCACATGACCAACAAATCAGCTTGATTACATTGCTTCGAGTGATATTTAAACGAGTTATAGAGTTTATTGATATCTCCCACAAGCATTCGGTCATATATAAGTCTTCTCTAAGTGTACCACTAGTTCATTACAAATGGATAAGTGCTCAAATGAGGTAGGGATCACAAGCAATGTAATAACCAACAAAAAAGTTAACCACACAGACTAAGCAATATTTGTCCATTTTTCATGAGTTACAATTTATTCAATCAAGTTTTTTTTGTTTTTTTTATTTATCATTGGTCATAGTTCTAAATCAAGTCAATGCTCAAGAAACACATTTTAAAAATAACGACCCTTAAAAAATCATATTTTTTTTTATAAAAACACACAAATACTAAATACCATAAAAAACACAAATATTAAATACTACCCCCAAACTTAAAACTGTTGCCTCTTTTTAAGTCTTTAATAAAAGAGCTCTAACTCGTGCAAGTATACACGGTCAACAAGTAATACAGAGGAAGTAGAGTATCGTCCCACAGAGAGGATTAAATTAAATCACTATGCATCAGTTCTATCACTTTACTTATTTGCTTAAACTATTAAACTACTTTTGGTGACAAAATTATTTCTATATCAATTAATAACTAACTATGCAAATACTAACGAAATATATCAAGCCTGGAATTAATGGGATCCTAACTTCATTTAATAGTGCTCCTAATTACCACCATCTTGCTAGACAATTCACATATCACAGGAAAATAGCCAAGAACACTAAAATAGACATAACCATTTGTCAATGCATTATGACCTACTCACATAATATCCATACTCAATAGACACAATGTAATCACCACTATAACCAAAATCACTATATTTCTATGTGAAATTGCAATTATATTGATTTTAAGCACAAACCCTTATTTTAGCTCTTACGGTGAAACAGTATATTTCTATCTGACTCACAAAATATTAAGCTATCCAATTAAGCCTCATATTCGCAAGCTATCATGATTACAATCCATACGTATATGTTATTTTTCAATCCCATACAAATACTGAAGTCGAATGGTGATCAAGCATTCATACATGCAAAACAATCATGATAGAAATTCCTTATGATATGCAAAACAATCTAACAATCAAGCTTATAATTAGACTACATATTAAAATTCGTTAGAATCCCATAATGGAGATTAGTTCATGTCTGAACCAAAAGCCATTATGGGATCAAAACTAAACATGGAAAAATAAACTATCAATTGAAATAAGAAGAATTAGATTGATCAAACCCAATTGAAGAATAAAATCCAAAGTAAAGTTCAATCCACATCAATATCCAGCACTTGAACAATAATAATCCACAATAAAACTTTACCAAATCTCTCTCTAGAAAAGTAGAATAAATAATAATAAAAGTCTCTAAGTTCCTTCTTAGGGTTTCTTTCTCTAAATCTGATCAAAAATAGCTAGAATCCTCTTCCGAATTGGCTTCTTCTTTTCCTTTCCAGCTGAACTTTGGCACCCAAAATCGTGAACTAGCGCCTCTGGCGCTGGCCCAAGCGCTTCTGGCGCTAGCCCCTGTCCAGGAATTTACAAAAATGCCACCAAATGTATTTTAAGCTCCAAATTTACCCTTTTGCCCCTCCAGCTCCAACCTATAATAAATAAACACCAAAAACAAGTAAAATAATACTAAAAGCACGTAAAGACCACCATAATTAAGTCTAACAATACCTGATTCGTAGGTATAAAACCCACTCATCAAAAACTGACATTGTCCTCAATGTAAGCAATAAACGAATCAAATGCAAAGGACTTCCCTATAAATATGTCAATCATCGTGGGGAGCTGGAACTATAAAATGTGTGCCTTTGATAACTTTCCTAGAACGCCCCAACGCTTGGTAGGCAGAACAACCTAACAGGAAAGATAAAACTAAAATAAAATCAAGTAAAAAAAAATAGATGAAAGGGATGCGAAATTTGGGTTGCCTCCCAAGTAGCGCTTGGTTTATAGTCGTCGGTCTGACTTCTTTATTTTTTATTTGAGACCTTGAGATCAACGTGGATAAATCAAGAGTCCCTGCAAAATTAAAAGTCAATAAGAGTTTACACGAAGATAGAAAATTTGCTAAAATAAAATAAGGTTCACAAAAGCACAAAAATAAAACTAAAATCATTCCCCGGCAACGGCGCCAAAATTTGTCGTGCTGTCGCAAGCACCCAAAAACAAAACCTTACTGCAAAAGATATTAATGTAGTAGTGCAAGTAAGAGTCGATCCCACAGAGAATGATTAGTCTAAATTTATACTTTGTGAACCAAAGGGAGGGGTTGGAATTTTATTTAACTAATTAATTGAAACAAAATTAAAGTAATAAGAATAAAATAAAGGCTCTAGTTCTTCCGTTTAATATCACTTTATCATAGCATTATTTATCCTTCAATAAAATTAATAGCCCTAGGTAACAACAAGCTCTGCTACCCGAAACTCCCCTTAATTATCACTCAATGAAACAAGCTCTTCACAAGATTCTAACCATTATACAACCTAGAACAAGCTCTCTAAATTTAATATAATAGCAGCATTAAGAACTAGAGAATTAGACTATTCCAAGCAACAATCACACAAGCTCAGATTTTTTAACCTGTCTTCCAATAATCATAGCAATACTCAAAAGCTTGACCATAATCATGTATCACTAATTGCTACTTGTGATTAGGAACAATATCAATTACACGTAATACTTTCCCTTAATCTAACAGATGATATTAATCAAATTAACTTAACTGATCACATTAAATCAATCAAAATAAATATCATTTAACTGTTAAAACAGGTTATCGAGAATGAACTTCATATAAGAAAGAACAAATAATGTAAAAAAAATTCAACATCCCATTGGAACTAAATAAAAGAAAAGAGAAGAGTTCATAGCAAATATGCAAATATAATTTACAAGATATTCAACAATAATAGAATATAAAAAAATAAAGGAAGAGTTTAGAGAAGAAAAACTATGTTTTGACATCCGACTGTCACTTCGGATCACAATCTTCAATCTCCAAACATTTGCCTTCGATTCTTCACTTCTATAAATGTTGATCTCTTGCTTGCTCTTGAACTATAAAAATGGAGAGGAGAGTAGCCTCCCCCTGGAGGTCTACTTCCTCTCCCTACTCCTATACTAACAAACTAATGTAGAGAATGGATACAAAGAATTGGTGTATGAGTTGGAGGTGAATTGGTGTGTGAATTAGCAAAATACAAGCCTAACTTCACTTGGTATTTATAGGAACTCATGGTGTGCTAACATATCATCATAAGTCAAGATCAAACACCCAATCAACACATGTGCATCAACCAACCAAGGAAGAATCCACCCAAAAACGTGCCTATGTGATGTGCTAAAAATCCAAATCTGTCAACTAACTGATCAGCACCTTGTAAGCCAATTTTGATTAGCAAACCACCGAATTTGGACTTGGGCAAAGAACAAAAGTTGTAGCCCTGGAGTTTCTAATGAATTTGGGCTTTTGAATCACCTGATTTGGAGTTAGGAAAGCTCAGGTTATGGTCCAAATACTCCAACTGGTCCGAACAGGAATCCAGTCTATGCGGGATTCGGATTAGCTATCTAAAAATCAATATTTGGAGGCCCAAAGAACTCAAAATTTTGCCCACCATACCTTTCCAGAAAGCTTGAGAAGTCTACTACAATCTTTAAGAAGAACACATTTTTATTTGGAAACTCTAACATAATTCAAATCTCAGCTGAAGCCCCAAAGGTCAATCTGTCCAAAGGCTCAATTTCCTGATATTTTCAGCTTTGATGTATGTTGGTAAAATGGTCATAACTCTCTCATCCGAACTTCGATTTAGGCGTTTCAAGATGATTCGGAAAGTTAAGAAATAGATCTACAACTTTCCCTCTTTGAGCGTTGAGAGATAAAGGCTGGACCAAGGAGGAAATTGGGCCTCAATGGGCTGCTATGTCAATGATAAATTATGGACATTGATCCAAATACCCTTTTATTCTTTTTTCCTGCAAAACAAAGTAAAAATACATTAAAGTGATACAAAGACATATTTCATAACAATAAGATAAAAACACATAAAAAAGAATATAAATTACTCAAAAACTCACAAATCATCAAGCTAAAAATACTCAATTTATAGGTATAAAATTGACTCATCATAGACCGAATTTGTTAATTTTGAAAATTGGATTTGTTAATCCAGCAAGCTGAATTGTAAAATCCAATAAATTGAATTATGGTCTGAGATTAAATTGCATTTTAAATTTGAATGTTAACTCTTATATGTTGAGGTATAAAATGTAAACAAAGGAAGAATAATTTAAAGTTTTATTCAGATATGACGAGTGGGTTTTATACCTACGAATTAGGTCTTGTTAAACTTAATTATTGCGGTCTTTAAGTGTTTTTAGTATTGTTTTACTTGTTTTTGTGTTTGTTTATTGTAGGATGGAGCTGGAGGGGCAAAAGTGTCAATTTGGTGGAGAAAGGATTAAAAATTGGGCATGATGGCAATTTTATAAATTCGTGGATTTGACCTAGCGCCTAGAGTGCTAGGATTTGTACGAAGATAGCGCCTTAGGCGCTCATGCACGATTCTGGGTGCTGATTTGCGGCTGGATGAACTAGGAGGAGGCCAATTAAGAAGCAAATTAGGTTTTTTATCAATTGGTGGAAGACAAGGAGACTCCAAGTAGAAAAGTATTCGACTATCATTGAAACTATTCTACTTTTCTTTTGGGGATTTCAATTATTATGGAATACTATTGTTCGTTTGCTGGATTTTAATGTGGATTTGAACTTAGCTTTGGATTATAATCAACAATTGGGTTTGATCGTTCTATTCCTTCATCATTCTTTTGATTGTTTATTATTCATGTGTAGTTTAGTTACAAGCTTGATCCCATAATGGCTTTTGGTTCAGTCATGAGCTAAATTCCATTATGGGATTCTAACGGATTTTAATATGTAGTTTAGTTACAAGCTTGATTATAAGACTGTTTTACATATCCTGAGAAATCTCTATCATGGTTGTTTTGCATGTATGAATGCTTGATCACCATTCGTTTTTAGTGTTTGTATGGAATTAAAAAATAATATATGAACATGGATTGTAATCATGATAGCTTGCGTATATGAAGCTATTTTGGATAGCTTGATATTTCGTGAAACAGATAGAAATATACTGTTTCACCGTAAGAGTTAAAATAAGGGCTTATGTTTAAATTCAATATAATTACAATTTCACATAGAAATATAGTGATTTTGGTTAGAGCGATGATTGCATGGTGTCTATTGTTTATGGATATTATGTAAGCAGGTCATAATGCATTGATAAATGGTTATGTCTATATCAGTGTCCTTGGCTAATTTTCTATGATATGTGAACTTTCTTGCATGATGGTAGTAACTAGATGTTCTATTAAATGAAGTTAGGATCTCATTAATTCCAGTTTGATATATTGCATTATTAAGCGTATCTTTAGTTGTATTTGCTTTTGAAGTAATTTTGCTATCATAATCGAGTTTATTAGTCTAAGCATATAAATATAGTGATAGAGTTGATGCATAGTATTTGATTTAGCACTTTCTCTGTGGGACGATACTCTACTTCCTCTGTATTACCTGTTGACACATGTATGCTTGCATGAGTTAGAGCTCTTTTATTAAAGATTAAAAAAGAGGCAACAAGTTTTTGGCGCCGTTGCCGGGGAAAGGCGTTTAGATTTTTATTATTATCATCAGTTTTAAGCTATATTGTTTGACTTATACAAATCTAATCATTTCTCATTTCTATTTTTATTTTTGTTTTGGTTACAAGTACTTGTATAATTTTTATGCACACACGATCATCCAACTCAGAATTGATACCAACACAGGATAATAGTAACGGAAGAGGTTGGAAAGCAAGAGTTTGCAGAAATTTACAAGCACAGTTAGAGGGTACTATATCGAATATGGCAGAAGAACAAAGAGTAGAGCAAAGAGAGGAGCATAAAGCTCTGAGGGATTATTCTATGCCGAATATTAATGGATTGCAGTCTAGCATAGTCAGACCGGAAATAGCAGCTAATACTTTTGAAATAAAACCGGGAACCATTCAAATGGTGCAGAACTCAGTCCAGTTTGGGGGTGCTGCTACAGACGATCCTAATGAGCATCTATTGAGTTTTATTGAAATATGTGATACATTCAGATATAACGGGGTGACAGAGGATGCTATTAGATTAAGACTGTTTCCGTTCTCATTGAGGGATAGAGCAAGAAGTTGGCTTCATTCTTTGCCTTCAGGATCAATTACTACATGGGAGGACCTAGCACAGAAGTTCTTAGCCAAGTTTTTCCTAATGGCTAAAACTGCAAAAATGAGGACAACAATCTCTCAGTTCGAGTAACAACAGGGTGAATCTTTATATGAGGCCTGGGATAGATGCAAAGAGATGCTAAGGAAGTGTCTGCACCATGGTATGTTAGATTGGATGGTGATCAACACATTCTATAATGGATTGGGATGGTAGTCGAGGCAAATGGTAGATGCAGCTGCATGAGGAGCTTTAGGGGCAAAGAGTTATGAAGAAGCTTATAACCTTATCGAAACAATGGCAGCGAATGATTTTCAAAACCCTACAGCCAGAATGCCACAACCTAGAGTTGCAGGTTTGTTGGAAGTGGATGCTATTATCAGTTGTCGGCACAGATGGCAGCCATGGTGAAGAAAATAGATTCATTATCAGAAAGCAAAGCTAAGTCAGTTGCCTTCATATGTGAAATTTGTGCGGGGTCACACTCGACAGATCAATGTGCTATCAGCTCGGAGTCAGTACAATATGTGAACAATTACAGGAAAGGCCAAGGATAGTTTCAGAACACATACAACCCCAACAACCGTAATCATCCAAACTTCAGTTGGTCAAATAATCAATGAAATCAGCAGCATCAATTTCAGCAGAATAATCAGTTTTAGTCTCAGCCAGCGCAACAACAGTTTTCTCCAAGACCACCTTTTCCACCGCAATTTTCTCAACAACAACATCAGACTCCATATGTACCTCAGCAAGAAAAGAAATCAAAAATAGAGGAGATGATGATGAAGTACATGGCGAATACAGAGGTTATGATCAAAAGCCAGGCAGTGGCTATTAAAAATCTGGAAACTCAAATGGGGCAAATGACAACTATGCTTAACAACAGGCCCCAGGGTTCATTGCCAAGTAATACAGAGGAAAATCCACGAAGAAAAGGTAAAGAACAGTGTCAAGCTATAACACTTAGGTCTGGAAAGAAATATGCAGGAAATGTACCAGGCACAGCCGCGCATGGTTTACCAGGGGATGACACGCCTCCGAACGATGCAGAAACTGGGGCTGAACAGAAAGTAAATAATGATGAGTCCGAGTTGCAGCAAGTAGAGAAGGATAACGCAGGTTCAGATAAGAAGCCCATGAGTACAGTACCACAAGATCACCCTCCGGTTCCGTATCCGCAGAGATTGAATAAGCAGAGGGAAGATAAACAGTTCAGCAAGTTTTTGGAGGTTTTTAAAAAACTGCAGATCAACATACCTTTCGCTGAGGCATTGGAACAGATGCCAAATTATGCAAAGTTCATGAAGGGTATATTGTCAAGGAAGAGAAGATTAGACGAGTTTGAGACAGTGGCCTTGACTGAGGAATGCAGTGTAGTGCTTCAGCGTAAATTACCTCCAAAGCTGAAAGATCCGGGTAGTTTCACAATTCCATGTATGATCGGAAAGATGAATTTCGATAAAGGTTTGTGTGATCTTGGGGCAAGTATCAATCTGATGAATTTTAGTCAGTTGGGATTGCCGGCCCCAAGGCCAACAAATATTTCCTTGCAGCTAGCTGACAGATCCATCACGTATCCACGGGGGATAGTAGAGGACGTACTGGTAAAAGTGGATAAATTTATTTTTCCGGCGGACTTCATCATTTTGGATTATGAGGAAGATAAAAGTATACCAATCATACTGGGGAGACCATTCCTAGCCACGGGGAGGACTCTGATAGACGTGCAAAAAGGGGAGCTCACAATGCGTGTACATGATCAGGTGGTGATGTTTAATGTCTTCAAGGCAATGAAGCTCCCAACAGATGAAGAAGAATGTTTCAGAGTTGACTTGGTGGATCGTATAGTAAATGATGACATTGAGAGTTTGTTGAGTTATGAACCATTGAAGAGTGTAATTGCTGAAAATTCAGATTTGGAGGATGAAGAATGCGCCGAACTTGTGCAATATCTAGATACCACTCCCAAATTCGGAAAATTCAGATCACATGTCGAGCCACTAACGAAAGCTGGAGAGACATCAGTAAAATTAAAACCATTACTTGAGACACCTCCCGAACTTGAACTAAAACCACTTCCAGATCATCTCCGGTACGCATTTTTAAATAAAGATTCAAAGTTACCTGTGATTATTTCTTCTGCACTAACATCTTTTCAGGAGGAAAAACTGCTACGAGTTCTTAGACAGTTCAAATCAGCTATTAGATGAACCATAGCAGATATCAAAGGGATAAGCCCTTCTTTTTGCATGCATAAGATCCTGCTGGAAGATGATAGCAAGCCATCGGTTGAGCAGCAAAGAAGGCATAATCCGATAATGAAAGACGTGGTCAAGAAAGAGATACTGAAATGGCTGGATGCAGGTATAATCTATCCGATTTCGGACAGTTCATGGGTGAGCCCCGTGCAGTGCGTACCAAAGAAGGGTGGTATGACTGTCGTCACTAATGAGAATAACGAGCTAATCCCAACGCGAACAGTAACGGGGTGGAGAATCTGCATGGATTACCGCAAGCTTAACAAAGCTACGAGGAAGGATCATTTTCCACTACCGTTTATCGATCAGATGTTGGATAAACTAGCAGGTCATGAGTATTATTGCCTTCTGGACGGTTATTCAGGCTACAATCAGATTATGATAGCTCCAAAAGACCAGGAAAAGACTACTTTTACATGTCCATACGACACTTTTGCTTTCAGAAGGATGTCTTTCGGGTTGTGCAATGCTCCAACCACCTTTCAAAGATGCATGACGGCTATCTTTTCAGACATAGTAGAACAGAATGTGGAGGTATTCATGGACGATTTCTCCGTATTTGGGGATTCTTTCGACTTATGCCTTGAGAATTTGGTGATGGTCTTAAAAAGATGTTTGAAACAAATCTAGTACTGAATTGGGAAAAGTGCCATTTTATGGTACAAGAAGGAGTTATATTGGGACACAAAGTCTCGAAGAAGGGAATTGAGGTGGATAGGGCTAAGCTAGAAACTATTGAGAACTTACCTCCACCCTCTTCAGTAAAAGGTGTCCGCAGTTTTCTTGGACATGCATGCTTCTACCGCAGATTTATCAAGGACTTCTCCAAGATAACTAAACCACTCTGCAGTTTATTGGAGAAGGATGCACGATTTAACTTCGATGAGGCTTGCATGATGGCATTTGAGCACTTAAAGGGTAAACTAACTTCAGCACCAGTTATTACTGCACCAGATTGGGATTTGCCGTTTAAGCTGATGTGTGATGCCAGTGATTACGCTGTAGGGGCTGTTTTGGGGCAAAGGAAGGAAAAGATGTTTCATGTGATATATTATGCCAGCAAGACCCTTACAGATGCACAGTTAAACTACACCACCACAGAGAAAGAATTGTTGGCAGTGGTTTATGCCTTTGATAAATTTCGATCATATCTGATTGGCACAAAGGTGATCGTGTACACGGATCATGCGACAATTCGACATTTAGTGGCAAAGAAGGATGCAAAGCCCAGGTTGATCAGGTGGATATTATTGTTGCAGGAATTTGAGTTGGAGATCAAGGATAGGAAGGGGACTGAGAACCAAGTGGCAGATCACTTATCTCGACTAGAGAATTCGGAAAGGGAGACAGATGGCAAAGTTGCAATCAATGAATCCTTTCCAGATGAGCAGTTGTTTGTGGTGCAAGGGGAAGTGCCATGGTTTGCAGACTACGCGAACTATTTGGTAAGTAAGATGGTACCTTCCGACTTGGTGGGTCATCAAAAGAAAAAATTTCTGCAAGATGTTAAATGGTATATATGGGATGAGCCTTATTTATTTAAACAGTGTGCTGATCAAATGATAAGAAGGTGTATCCCGTATAGCGAGACCGAGGGGATTCTACAGGATTGTCATTCTTCTGTGTATGAGGGTCATTATGGTGGAGAGCGAACAACAGCTAGAGTACTACAAGCGGGATTTTAATGGCCGATAATTTTTAAGGATGCATACAGTTTCGTCCAGAGGTGTGATAGATGTCAGAGAGTGGGAAACATCTCGAAGAGGAATGAAATCCTATTGAATACAATCCTCGAAGTAGAAATTTTTGACGTATGGGGAATTGATTTCATGGGTCCTTTTGTGTCTTCGTGCGGTAATCTCTACATCTTGCTAGCAGTAGATTATGTGTTGAAATGGGTAGAAGTGGCAGCGCTCCTGACAAATGATGCCACGGTAGTCCTAAAGTTTTTACACAGAAGTATCTTTACTAGATTTGGGACTCCAAGGGCCATTATTAGTGACGGAAGTAGTCATTTCTGCAACAGACAGTTTACAGCTTTGTTAGCTAAGTATGGGGTGAATCATCGTATTGCTACAGCTTATTACCCACAAATGAATGGCCAAGCTGAAGTGTCAAATCGAGAAGTCAAAAGAATCCTTGAAAAAATTGTGAATCCTACGAGGAAGGATTGGTCTTTAAAGCTGGATGATGCTGTGTGGGCATATATGACTGCTTACAAAACTCCGTTGGGCATGTCACCTTTTCAGCTCGTTTTTGGAAAACCATGTCATCTTCCTATGGAGCTAGAGCATACGGCATATTGGGCAATTCGGAAGTTAAACTTTGATTCGATAGCTGCAGGGGAGAAACGCCTACTCCAAATCAACGAGTTGGATGAATTCCGATTACAGGCATATGAAAATTCGAAGTTGTATAAGGAAAAGGTGAAGAAATGGCATGATCGCAAGATCATAGAGAGAACATTTGAACCGGGACAAAGGGTTTTACTTTTTAACTCCAGACTTACACTTTTTCCCGGGAAGCTGAAATCAAGATGGTTAGGACCATTTACAGTGAAGACGGTTTTTCCACATGGTGCAATCGAAGTATTTGATAAATTCCCGGACAAATCGTTTAAGGTGAATGGACAGCGTTTGAAGCATTACTTTGGGGATGAGGTGGACAGATAAAAAGTCACCTTAATTCTTTCTTCGACATGAGATTCAGAGACAGTCAAGCTAATTGACTATAACTTAGCGCTATTTAGGAGGCAACCCAGAGCTTTAATTTTCTGTTTTTCTTTTATTTAGACAAGTACTTTGTTAACCTCCTTGTCATCTTAATCGAGTTTGAATTAAAAAAAACAATTTCTGCAACTAATTTTGGTTTCTGGATGGATTTGTTTGCAGGTAAAAGAATGAAGTGTGAAAATTTGGCTAAGGTAGGCACATAGCACCGGAAGCGCTCCAATGTATTCTAAACTAAGCGCCTAAGGCACTACATCATGTGGTTGGCTTCTGCATTCCAGCGCCTAAAGCGCTCGTCAACGCATAATTCCAGCGCCTGCAGCGCTACTCCTTGGCCAAGTTTCTGACACATAGCGCCTGCAGCGCTCTAATCTTCACAATGCCAGCGCTTTAGGCGCTAGACCCATCAACCAGTTTCTGTAACCAAGCGCTTTAAGCGTTCATCACTGTGACATTCCAGTGCCTGAGGCACTAATACGTTGGGTAAACTACTGTAACCTAGCGCCGGCAACGCTCCCCCTTTACAAAACTCAGCGCCTACAACGCTCGACTGGAAAATTTGAAAAAAAAATTTTTTAAAACCCTAAGTCAGCAACTTGTCTCACATACTCACACCAATTCCAGCCGCCTTTTTCCCTTTTTCCTTCTTTTATGGTGATCCGACTGCCTCCTCTACATTACTCAATCTCCATTCTAGCCGCTTAAAAAAAAATTCCCCCAAAATCAATCCCAATTCCACTCCCATCTCCAACCAAATAGTGGCTAGCTCCATAGTCCACTTGGGTCACAACAAAGTGAAGCTCTCCTTCCACTTGGGTATGGCCATTCGATACAAGCTTTATATCAGTACGTTTCATTGTGCGCCATTGATTTGGAAGGTATTTCTGATGAATTGAATTGATTATATTTAGAGAAATTGTTTTGTTGTCCTTGTGGATTCAATTGAGTTTGTGTTGGCTCAATTGGGATTGGATTAGAATTTATCTTGTTATCTTGCACTTGGGATTGTTGGTGATTATATTGTTGCATGATTTGGTTGCTATAAGTTTGGGGGAAGTATTCACCAAGGGGTTTTAAAGTGTCGCCTAATAAGTGTTTGATAAATTGCCCCAAAGAAGTTTTGTAGTTATTTTGGGTCCTGTTCTTTCTTAGTTGAGCATAACCGATTTCAAGCTTGGTTATTCATGGCTCCTAAAGGACATAGAGGAGAAAGTTCAGGATCATCTGGTAGTAAGTATGATAAAAAGAAGTTTGTTAGCCCTCAGGCTTTCTATAGGTATAAAAGCTAGTCATCAGGGAAATCCTTAATTCCTGAGCGCGGCTTGCTACCGGATGAGCAGGCAGATGGGTAATTAGCTCACATGATACACAGCCGTAATTGGATGGCATTTATAGCACAACTTGAGCCAGCAGCGCTCAATATTGTAAAGGAATTCTATGCAAATACTAAAGAAGCCAATGGAAATTCGGTGATGGTTCGTGGTCAGGAAGTAAATGTGGGGCGAAAGGCAATCAATGCGTATTACGGTTTGCAAAAGATCCATGGTGATGGATATACAAAATATATGCAGCAGGATTTGGACTACACTGAGATCATTGCAGTCCTTTGTGAGCCAGGAACTGAATGGAAATTGACAGACCAGCAGGAAGCAGTACACTTCCCTTCATCTAAACTGAGTAGATATGGAAAAGCTTGGCATGCATTCATTTATGCTAAGTTGATGTCATGCCGTCATATGAGTGATGTAATTAATCAGCGGGCTGCTCTATTGTTTTGCATAGCCAAAGGAAAGACAGTAGATGTTGGGGACGTAATACATGAGTCTATTGTACGCGAGCTTGAGGGTAGCACTACATATGGGTTGCCTCATCCATCGTTGATTACAGAGTTATGCCGCCAAGCGGGGGTATAGTGGGATAAGGATGAACCAATGCAGGACCCATTATCTCTGATTGATCATGCTGTGATGGTGCGGTATAAGGTATGGGATGGGGGCGAATCACACCCAAGGGGCTTAAGTTTTATTATTCCACAACAGCAGCCGCGAGATCAGCCGCAGGCTGAGGATCCGGTTCAGACCCCCAATTTAGTTGAGACTGTCCGTCAAGACCTAAGGCATCATACTAGATGGATTGACTTAGTGGCCGCACAGATTCAGCGGGGATTTGATCGCATGACTCGTCAGCAGAGTAGTCTTGCTCGATGCCAAGCAGAGATTTATGCTTACAACATCAACTGTTCTACAGCTTTAGCAGATATGTTTGGCCGGATGAATCCCTCAGTGGGGCCATTTCAGTTTCCACCAGCTCCTCCTTTCTCCATTTACCCACCTCCTGAATTGCCTCCGGATGCGGACGGCACTGACGGTGCTGATGATGATGACGATGGCAATGATGACGAGTAGCGCTTTCATCAGGGGAGTCCTCTGTTTTTCATCTCTTATTATTTCTCAATGAGGACATTGTTTAGTTCAGTTTGGGGGGTAGTTTTATATTTTTTGTGCTTATAAATTGTTTTGTTTCATTGTGTTTATTCATGTTAATTAGGCATAGTATGATAGAGTACATGTTGCATGATAGTGGTAATGTGTGAATGCATTTTAGGTTGTGTTAAGCATTTAGTTGCATGAATCAAATAGTAAATGACATAGTTAAATCAGTTTGGCCAATGATAAGATTCTAGTGTTAAGTGAAAGCGTGCAAAGGATTGAAATCTAGTGTAGAGTGATAACTTGAATGGGGTAGTCAGTTATGCTTATCTGAACTTCATGCTAGCAAGGATAACATTTAGTCAACTGTTTAATCAATTTGATTCAAATCCTTATATAATCTGTGTCTGGTAAGAAACTTGGGATAAAATGTGATAAAATAAGTGAAACGTCTATGAAGGCTCTAGTGAGCAAGGAAATAAGTTTGGGGGAGTCTTACGTTCTAAAACAAATTATCTTGGCTAGTTTGGTTTCGTGGCCATTGCTACTCGAGTTATTATATCCGTAGGGGTGTCTTGACACCTAGTGCCCTAAAGCCAACTGGTTTGGGAGTCGCTAGTTGAAAGCTCGTTACATGGGTAGTTTTGTTATGCCTAAGGAAACCTGACATTGCACATGCCAAGTTCAAAAATGAGATGGAGCGTAAAACACACTCGTAAAATAATAAAATATGCCGTAATACTCCCTTGTGCTAATTAAATGTTTACATGAGTCGGATTAGTTGTTTTGCTGATAGAGATATGAAAAAAAAAATTGAGTTACTTCCTAAGACGTTGATTATGTGAGTAATTTGGGTTGTGATTGATTAAAATAGTTGATTCACACACACACGGCGTGAATGATGACAAGCGTGGGTTGACTAAACAGTTTAAGTGGGAACTTTACATTAGATGGTAGGTCGAATTGGTTGTTTTATGGATAATTGAGGCCTGATATGGATTACTATGTTGTTTTAGTTATTTGATTTGTTTGCATTATAGTTATTTGCATCTTATATGTTGGCATCATTACATTGCTTGGGGACAAGCAATTGGTTAAGTTTAGGGGTATTTGATGAGTGGGTTTTATACCTACGAATTAGGTCTTGTTAAACTTAATTATTGCGGTCTTTAAGTGTTTTTAGTATTGTTTTACTTGTTTTTGTGTTTGTTTATTGTAGGATGGAGCTGGAGGGGCAAAAGTGTTAATTTGGTGGAGAAAGGATTAAAAATTAGGCATGATGGCAATTTTGTAAATTCGTGGATTTGACCTAGCGCCTAGAGCGCTAGGATTTGTACTAAGATAGCGCCTTAGGCGCTCATGCACAATTCTGGGTACTGATTTGCGGCTGGATGAACTAGGAGGACGCCAATTAAGAAGCAAATTAGGTTTTTTATCAATTGGTGGAAGACAAGGAGACTCCAAGTAGAAAAGTATTAGACTATCATTGAAATTATTCTACTTTTCTTTTGGGGATTTCAATTATTGTGGAATACTATTGTTCGTTTGCTGGATTTTAATATGGATTTGAACTTAACTTTGGATTATAATCAACAATTGGGTTTGATCGTTCTATTCCTTCATCATTCTTTTGATTGTTTATTATTCATGTGTAGTTTTGATCCCATAATGGCTTTTGGTTCAGTCATGAGTTAAATTCCATTATGGGATTCTAACGGATTTTAATATGTAGTTTAGTTACAAGCTTGATTGTAAGACTGTTTCACATATCCTGAGAAATCTCTATCATGGTTGTTTTGCATGTATGAATGCTTGATCACCATTCGTTTTTAGTTTTTTTAATGGAATTGAAAAATAATATATGAACATGGATTGTAATCATGATAGCTTGCGTATATGAAGCTATTTTGGATAACTTGATATTTCGTGAAACAGATAGAAATATACTGTTTCACCGTAAGAGTTAAAATAAGGGCTTGTGTTTAGATTCAATATAATTATAATTTCACATAGAAATATAGTGATTTTGGTTATAGCGATGATTGCATGGTGTCTATTGTTTATGGATATTATGTAAGCAGGTCATAATGCATTGATAAATGGTTATGTCTATATCAGTGTCCTTGGCTATTTTTCTGTAATATGTGAACTTTCTTTCATGATGGTGGTAACTAGATGTTCTATTAAATGAAGTTAGGATCCCATTAATTCCAGTTTGATATATTGCATTATTAAGCGTATCTTTAGTTGTGTTTGCTTTTGAAGTAATTTTGCTATCATAATCGAGTTTATTAGTTTAAGCATATAAATATAGTGATAGAGCTGATGCATAGTGATTTGATTTAGCACTTTCTCTGTGGGACGATACTCTACTTCCTTTGTATTACTTGTTGACACATGTATGCTTGCATGAGTTAGAGCTATTTTATTAAAGATTAAAAAGGAGGCAACAAGATAATACCGCCAAGAAGAGAACCACGAAACTGAAGGGAAGAAATGTCCGTTAATAATGAAGAAGGTAACACAAACCTGATGCAAGACTTTGTAAGTATGTTAGCAGAGGCAATGCAGAATAGAGCTCCAGCCGCAAGAAATCAGCCAGGTAATGGGTTGGCAAACTTCAAGGACTTTAAAGCAGTAGGACAGCCAAAATTTAGAAGGACAACTGACCCTATAGAAGCTCAAACTTGGGTGAAGGAGATGGAGAAAGCATTCGTTATTGCTAGAGTTGCTGAGGAGTAAAAGACAGTTTTTGCTACTTATTTGATGAAAGGAGAGGCGAACTTCTGGTGAGAGGTGAACTTCTGGTTGGAGTCGAATCAGAACAGAGTCGGAGAAGGAGTAGTAACATGGGAGAGATTTAAAGAATTATTTTTCGAAAATTATTTTCCACGAAGTATACAAGGAAGAATGGAAGTTAAGTTTTCGGAGTTGAAGCAAGAAAACATGTCGGTAGCTGAATACGCCGCCAAGTTAAACGAGTTAGCTAGGTTTACACCACATCAGGTGGACACCGAGGAACGAAAAGCGCAACGTTTTGAGATCGGACTGAAATCATGGATATTCAACAAAGTAGCTGTGTTGCAGATTGATTCATTTTCGACCCTGTTAAAAAAAGTAATCATCGCCGAGGGGGGGAGTGAAGTCGTATCCAAATACAACCAAGAAAATAAGAAGAAAAAGATGGAAGGAGGTAATATGGGAGGTAGTAGTGGAGGCAGTAACTCCAACAAGCGTAAGTGGAACGATAACAGTCAATTAGGAAATAAGTCAGGAGAGGGTAGGAAGAGAGGTAAACTGTGTACAAATTGCGGGAAGAATCATCAGGGAGTCTGTCTGAAGGGCAAGAGCGTATGTTATAACTGTGGCCAAGAGGGACACATATCTCCCAACTATCCCAGTCCGAAGAAATTGCAAGGTTGTTTCTCGTGTGGATCGCCAGACCACCATAGCCGTAACTGTCCAAAGAACAATGCCGAGAAAGGAAGCAACAACAGGGGAAACAGCAGTGGGACGTTAATGATCAAAGGAATAGCTCAGTCAGGAAGACCAACGGCACGCACGTTTAATATGACGGTCTAGGATGCAGTAGCTGTAAAGGAGGAAGTGTTAGGTAAAATTTCACTCAGTAATATAATTGTGTACGTATTATTTGATAGGTAACACTGTGAGATGATGTCCATTTACCGATATGAGTCACAGGCAAGTTGGTATAACACCATGAAAGTCAGAGATTGATATAACGCATGTAGAAATGAAGAAATTGATGATACAACTTTAAAAGTTATTAACAGCTATTAGAAAACAAATATAGTTATGAGTTATGGCAAGTCAAATGAGAGTTGAGTTTAGTAAAAGATTTTCCGCCCTGAATAGGATGGGAAAGAGTAAATGCAAAAAGAAACGTAGTAATACCTATATTAAGGTAATAAAATTTTAAATGATAAATAAGTGTCTAAGGATAGACATGATCTGAGTGTACGGTAATAGTGATTCCGGGGACAGAATCTTTATAAATAGGGGAAAATGTAAGGACCGAGAATTTTATATAATTATATATGTATATTTTTACGAAATTTTTTTTTTATTATAAGAAATTACTTGGAGTATATAATTGAATATGTGGATTAAGCAAGATAGTTAATTTATTTTATTTTAAGTTAACTAAGATGGATACTTAGTCAATTTGATTAAGGAAAAGCAAGATAACTTATGTTGAGAATTAACATAACTTGATTGTTAACCTTGAAGGGTAAATAAAAGGTTATAATTTTTAAATGATTAATTAGTATTGCTAATACAAAGTGAGTATATGAATATGTAACAACTTATTAAAGGAAATAAGTAGATTAAATTATTTGCAAGTGTAATGAACACTTTGTGATTTACATAGAATGGATATGTAAATAAACCAATATAATAATTATTTATCAATGATGATAAATATATTATGACTTTATGTGGAATATGTATGAGACTAAATATATATATATATATATATAATATAAATATGTATATTTATTTATTTACTATATAAAGAGAATTAATAAGCAAGCCTTTTAACCTAATATTTTATATTAGGAATTGTAACTAAATAACCTAAGGGTTATAATTATTAAGGTATGCTAGTATGTAATTTATATACTAGTGCACTAACCCTAGAGATTTATTTTATACATCTCAATTAGTTAATTTTACAACTTGATTAAAGCAAGTCTAATTGGGTTATAAAAATAAAGTATGATTATTAATATAATAAAATGTGTATTAGTCCTAGTAATATAAATTACTAGTGGACTAGTTCACTTAGTAAGTTAATCAAGCTTATTTATTTAATTAAAGATGGACTTGAATGTTATTAGGTGAATTAAATAATTTAGCCAAATTGGTTATTTTATTAAGCCCACTTAAATTATTTGATTGTGGACTTGAATAATTAGTAAGTAAAGTGAATGAATTAGCCATTTAAATTTAATTAACCAATATACTAAGTGGTCCAAGGTTGGTAATAATTAAACTTGGTTATTAGTAGTCCAAGTAGGTTTATTTCAAGCCCAAAAGAATTAAATTCATGGCCCAATCTTTGATCCAATTAAAGAGGGGCTTATGAGTCATTTGATAAGTAAATAAGTGATTAAAATAAATCAAAAATAGTATCCAAATTGCATGAGGTGCCCGGCCCATGTGGGTTAATTAGACGAGTAATGATTACATTTTTAGTTCTTATCTCTTAAGCTAGGTGTCACTTATTTATTTGGCCATTTATTTAGTTTAGCTTTGTAATTAAGTTAGAGATAAGGATGGGGGGGTAAGAGAGATAGAGAGTATTAGGAAGAAAAAAAAATTAGATATACAATCTATATCTATCACATGAGTAAGTAAACAAACATTTAATCAAATTACTTTCCTTTTTCTTCCTATTGTCTAAGAGAACTAAAAGAAATCAAGAGAGAGAGAGAGAGAGAAAGTGAGCCACGACAAGAAGAGAAGAAAAGGGAGAGGAGAGTTCAACCTTTATGCACCCAAAATTTATCTCATATTTTGAAAGAAGGAAAAGAAGAATAGCTACCAAAGGAAGGTATAAAAAGAAAATTTCAAGTTTTAGTTAATGTTTTGTTTAGTTTTGTACTCTTATCTTAGATCCATAAAATTTTATGATTTGTTGGTTAAAACCTTATGAAAAGGTTAGATCTTGAGATATGTTATATAACTTGTTAATATATGCAATATTGTGTTGAAAGTTTTGGGGGGAAACTTGTTGATGAATTTTTCCAGAAAATATTTTTAGTTAGTAAGTGAGATCTATGTTATTTCCTTTGAGATCCATATATGGTAGTTGTAATTTTCTTATTGGGTGTGCTAGATCTTTAAGTAATGAGAAAAGGCCCTTTAATTTGGCTCAAAAATGTTGTAGAATGAAAAAGTTATGGAATTTTTAGTAAAACACATCCTTGATGGAAAAACGAAGAAAAAGGCTGCTAACTAGCCACTTTGGGTTAGTTTTTCGGGATCAATACAGGTCCAAATATGGTTTTTGATAAATGAAAAATATAGTTCGTAAAGATACAAATCCAACGACTCTAACTAGATCCTAATCCAAGTTGTAGATTTCATTTTATGAGTGTTTCCGTAAGGGACCTCAAAACTGGAAACGGGACAAAATCTGTTAACCCCTAATTGTCGTGCACTATTTTAAACCCTTAGAAAGTGCAATAAATTCAGGCTTTTTATCACTAAAACTATAGGAAGTTATGTACCACTTGTCCAAAAATGATCGAATTCCGACTTGTAATGAAGAATCTACGGCTAAAATAAAAACGTAGAGTTTTTCGACTTAAACGGCTAAAATTAGAGTTTTATAAACCCGATGACCACAAAATTTTAACTGGGAGTACTTGTTAATATGTATAAGATGCTATCAAAAATTTGGAGTCATCGGGGTTGTGCAAGATAGTGATCATTGTTTTTAGTTTTGAAAGTTAAAACGGACGTGTGAACGATGTTAAAGAAAATTGAAAATTTTTATAAGGAAAGTATTTTGTGTTTGGAATATATGTTCATATGTGTGGCAAGACTTGAAATAAAAATCGATTATTAAAAGAGGTTAAATCATTTTAGGAATGCAGACTTCCAATCCAGCTAACTAAATTGAATAGTTAGAATCCAGGTTGCTGGATTGTAGGTTAGTTTGAATTCAGGTTGCTAGATTGGGGGAAACAGTTTGATGAATTGAATAGTATGAATCCAAGATACTGGATTAGAGGTCAGTTTGAATCTAGGGTGCTGGATTGTAATCCAGGTTGGAATCCAGTTTGCTAGATTGGCATCCAGTTTGCTAGATTGCCATTTAGTTTGCTGGATTGGGATTCCAATTTACTGTATTGGGTATTTAACCTACTGTATCATAAAAAAAGACTTATAAAATGAAAGACTTAGTGTTAATTCATAAGGTATATGCTAAAGTAGTAGTACAATCGTATTCTTTAATAGTTGATGTATAGTATCTGGGCTAAACGATTCCTTCAAGGAGCGGAGGTATATACGAACTAGCAACCGATCTAACTCACTGTGAAAACAGTGTAGACGAGATGGAAACTAGTTTGTTGGTTGTTTGTGGGAAACCACTCAGCATACTATATTGAGCACTGTTAAAGACTTGATGTGTGCTAGTTTTAGAATTATGAATGTATATGGTGTTAAAGTGCTATCTAGTATTTGATTATGTGCTTAAATATTAGAAGTGATATTATAAGGTATATGATGAGCGGGATTCATACCTGCAAATCGGGTTCTTTATCACTTAAGAAATTGCTTGATTATATCATCTTCTAGCGCAAATTTATGTTTTATCTGTTATCTTATTGTTTCTGCTTTTCAGGTGAGAGGTGTGTTCATTTGGTGTAAAATGGGGAAAAGAACAACAAGATAGCTGAAGGACACGAGGCCCGCGCCGCAGCACCATAACCAAGCCTAGGAGTCACGCTGCAGCGAGAGGCCCTTGGCCAATTACACGGAGCACGCGCTGCAGCGACCCCATTCCTTCATAGGCTGGCGCTGCAGCGAGCCTCCCCTTTCAAATGCACGGAGCTCACGCTGCAGCGGGGCCAATCCCTCATGGGTTGGCGCTGCAGCGACTCTTCCTTGGTTAGGACACGGAGCCCACGCCGCAGCGCCATTGCAAGGCGCAAGGCCCACGCCGCAGCGTGAGGCCCGGTTCCCAGCCACCTGGCTTTCCTATTTCGACCTAATTTGTGCTACATAAGGAAAGCTAGGAGGCTACTAGAAAAAAAGCTAGAAATCTTAGAACCAAAAGGGAGGCAGCAACACATTTTGGAGGAACTGAAGCTTGAACCATATCCGAGCAGGAGTTTTCTCTCTTCAAATTCTGTTATCCATTTGTGTAATTCTAATTATGTTGAACAGAATGAATGTATTAATTAGTTCTATAGTTATGAACTAATTTCATTTCTAGGATTGCAATGTAACCTAATGATTAGCTTAATATGAATTACTCTCATATTTATATAATGAATCATGTTTTGAATGGATTGTTGTATTTCATGCTTATTCATCAATTGCTTGAGATAGGAATTGATTTAGGTGTTAACTGATATTGGAAAATTGATGTTATACCTTTCCTTAAGTGCAACAACACTTGTTATGACCATTGCCCTAGGGAATGAGTGCACAAATTGCTTGATAGAATAGGAATATGTCTATTTTCCCTGTGTAACCATTGAGATTATTGTTAATGACCCTTAGTCTAGTTATTTTCACCATAGGAATATTGTGATTTATCTAGCTAAGGGATATGCATTTGACCATCGGAAGAGGCTTATGTGTACCATGTGTTCTCGGTTAACCATTCTTGTGATTTGTTAGTTAAATGGAGAGTTAGGATTATTAGGCGAGACATTAGGGGAGTTGTAATCCTAGCTTAAACATCCTTGATACAACTCGCCTTTTTATTTATCTGTTTCTGCCAAATTGATTACAACACACAACTCTTATCTTATTCACTTGTTTAAATAAGACCGTTGAGATACTTTTTAATACTTGATCTACTACCTAGTATTTTGTCCTCGTGGGTTCGACACTCAACTTTATCTATACTACTTGTTAGACCGCGTATACTTGCGCGAGTTTATAGGTTGTGAAAACCACCAACAAGTTTTTGGCGCCGTTGTCGGGGACTCAGTATTATTTGTTTTTCAATATTAATACTACTTCAACGATCTTAATTTAGACTGATTTATCTGTTTAATCTTTCTCTCAGGTACTCTATACTGTGTATGCCACCTCGCAGGAATCAGGATTTAATACCTCTTGACCCTGAGGTGGACAGAACTTTTAGACGAAGGAGAAGAGAGAGAGCTAGGGAAATACCTACTCCTCCTAGAATGGTCGAGGAAATTCAGAAAACTCTGCAGGAGTATGCAATGCCGAGTGTCACAACTCTACATGCCAGTATCCAACGGCCCGCTATTGAAGCTAATAGCTTTGAAATTAAGCCAGGTACAATTCAAATGATCCAAAACAATTTGCAGTTTGGGGGGTTGCCGCATGATAACCCTAATGATCATGTGGTCAACTTTGTGGAGATATGTGACACCTTTAAATACCAAGGAGTGAGCGAAGATGCAATCAGGCTCAGGTTGTTCCCTTTTACCCTACGAGATAAGTCTAAAAGTTGGTTGAACTCGCTTCCCTCGGGCTCAATTACTACATGGGCTGATTTAGCCCAGAAATTCGTGGCAAAGTTCTTCCCGCCAGCGAAAACCGCCATGCTCAGAAATAACATTATGTCTTTCTCACAATTAGATGCTGAGACAATGTATGAAGCATGGGAAAGATTCAAGGACCTGTTAAGGAAATGCCCTTACCACAGCTTGCCGAATTGGTTATTGGTGGAGACTTTCTATAACGGGGTATCAGGGCAGACCAGAGCAAGTATTGATGCTGCGTCTGGAGGAGCATTTATGGGGAGGACATATGACCAGGCTTATGCGTTATTGGAAACTATGTCAGCAAATAATTATCAATGGCCAACGGAAAGGAAAATGCCGAGTAAAATGGCCGGGATATATGAGATTGACACAGTAACTGCACTATCTGCACAGGTCGACGGCCTTACCAAGCAAATTCAGGCCATGGGAAAGCAGCCGGTGCACAGTGTCATTGTGCCATGTGATTTGTGTGCGGGAAGTCACCCGACTGAACAATGTCCTATTAGCTCGGAATCAGTTCAGTATGTCTCTAACTACGGGCGACAACAGAATACCAATCTCCCCACACACTACCATCCTGGACTGAGGAATCACCCAAATTTCTCATGGAGTAATAACAACAATGCCCAAGCCCAACCCTCTACCACCAGGCCACCTTTTGCACAACCTCCTGGATTTCAATCTCAGAATCAGCAACATTCTCAAGGATCTTACCCAGCTCCACAGGAAAGGAAACCTAGTGTGGAAGATCTCCTTTCGAGATATATTGCTCAAAATGAAACAAGGAGCCTCAGTCAAGAGGCAGCGATCCGGAATTTGGAAGTCCAATTGGGACAGTTGGCAACTGCTTTGAATAACCGTCCTGCAGGCACATTGCCAAGTGACACGGATGTCAACCCAAAATGGGAGGGCAAGGAGCAATGTAAGGCAGCCACCCTTCGAAGTGGCACCAAATTGATTGAGACTGGAGGAGGAACCTCAACAGTGCATCATGAGGTTGTAGGAAAGGAATGCATTGTGGAGCTTGATTGTAACAAGTCTGGGGGAGAGGAGAGTGAAAAGGAGAAATCCACAATACCGACCCCAACTGTTAGCAAGCCAAGTCCTTTGACTCAACACCTACCATTTCCCCAACGCCTTCAGAAGCAAAAGCTTGAAAAACAATTCTCAAAATTCTTAGAAATTTTCAAGAAACTTCACATCAACATTCCTTTTGCTGAGGCATTAGAACAAATGCCCAGCTATGTGAAATTCATGAAGGACATTTTGTCCAAGAAGAGGAAAATGGGGGACTATGAGACAGTGGCACTTACTAAGGAATGCAGTGCAATCCTTCAAAGCAAGCTCCCAACCAAGTTGAAAGACCCCGGGAGTTTCACTATCCCATGCACAATTGGGGATCAATTTATCGGAAAAGCCCTATGTGACTTAGGAGCTAGCATTAATTTGATGCCCCTTTCTATCTACAAGAAGTTGGGGCTTAATGAGGTAAAGCCTACCAGTGTGACTCTGCAGCTGGCCGATAGATCCATTACTCATCCTAAGGGTATTGCGGAAGATGTGCTCGTCAAAGTGGACAAGTTCATATTCCATGCTGATTTTATTATTCTGGATTGCGAGGAGGATAGGGAAGTCCCTATCATTTTGGGCAGACCTTTCCTTGCTACAGGCAGAACATTGGTAGATGTACAGAAAGGGGAACTCACCATGAGAGTACAAGACCAGGAAGTAACGTTCAATGTCTTTAAGTCCATGAAGTATCCCACTGCCTCTGATGATTGTTTCCGTGTCGATGTTGTTGACGAAGCTGTGCGAGAAGTATTCTATGAAAATTGTTTTCCTGACTCGCTTGAGTCCACTTTGATTGGAGCATGTAATATTGACGATCCCTCTCATCTTGAGCATGTTCAGTGGTTGGAATCAGCCCCGAGATCAAATATGTTCAAGCGACAATTTGAGCCTTTGAATGAGAATGAAGCACCCACATCCCAGTCACACCCATCAGTTGTAGAACCACCCGAGCTTGATCTTAAGCCATTGCCGAGCCACTTGCGATACGCCTATCTAGGTGAGGCGTCTACCTTGCCAGTTATTGTTTCTGCATCACTAGATGAGGTACAGGAGGAAAAGCTCCTCGCAGTCCTAAAGGCGCATAAAACAGCTTTGGGGTGGTCTATCTCAGATATTAAGGGCATCAGTCCCTCTGTATGTATGCACAAAATCCTCCTGGAGGAGGGGGCTAAACCTTCTATTGAGCATCAAAGACGGTTGAACCCCATCATGAAAGAGGTTGTCAGATCTGAAATTATTAAGTTACTAGATGCGGGCATTATCTACCCCATATCTGACAGTCCATGGGTGAGTCCAATTCAGTGTGTACCAAAAAAGGGCGGCATGACAGTGGTGTCTAATGAGAATAACGAGCTGATCCCAACACGAACAGTCACTGGATGGAGAGTATGTATGGACTACAGGAAACTGAACAAGTCCACTTGCAAGGATCACTTTCCTCTGCCATTCATTGACCAAATGCTTGATAGACTCGTTGGGCATAAATTCTACTGTCTTCTGGATGGATACTCGGGGTACAATCAAATTGTTATAGCACCCGATGATCAGGAGAAAACAACATTTACATGTCCATATGGGACCTTTGCCTTCCGAAAAATGTCCTTCGGGTTATGTAACGCTCCTGCCACATTTCAGCGTTGCATGATGTCTATCTTTTCTGACATGGTGGAGCAGACACTTGAAGTGTTTATGGATGATTTCTCTGTTTTCGGGAGTTCTTTTGACGCGTGTCTGAAAAATTTGACCGCAGTTCTGAAAAGATGTGTTGAGACAAACCTGGTTCTGAATTGGGAGAAATGTCACTTCATGGTTAGAGAAGGGATTATTCTAGGACACAGAGTGTCTGTTAGTGGGATTGAGGTAGACAGAGCAAAGGTTGATATTATTGATAACCTACCCCCGCCTTCATCAGTGAAAGGAGTTAGGAGTTTTCTGGGGCACGCAGGGTTTTACAGGCGGTTCATCAAGGACTTCTCGAAAATCACCAAGCCGTTGTGTAGCCTATTGGAAAAGGATATGCCTTTTAAGATTGATGAGGCCTGCCTACAAGCTTTTAATTTGTTGAAGGAGAGACTCGTCTCAGCTCCTATTGTTGTGGTTCCTGACTGGACATTGCCTTTTGAGCTCATGTGCGACGCCATCGATTATGCTATAGGGGCAGTTCTGGGACAACGTAGAGATAAGGTGTTTCACACCATTTACTACGCCAGTAAAACATTGACAGATGCTCAGCTTAATTACACAACCACCGAGAAAGAGCTTCTGGCAGTAGTATATGCCTTTGACAAGTTTCGCCCATACTTAATCGGAACTAAAGTCATTGTGTATACGGACCATTCGGCGATCAAATATCTAATCTCAAAGAAAGATGCTAAGCCGAGGTTGATTCGTTGGGTTCTTCTCCTCCAAGAATTCGATTTGGAGATTCGTGATAAAAAGGGAACTGAAAACCAAGTGGCGGATCACCTATCGAGATTGGAGAATCCAAATAACTTGAAAGAGAATGAGCTTGATATCGATGATTTCTTCCCGGATGAACAGTTATATGAGGTCAAGGGTGTGGCACCATGG
Source organism: Aralia elata (assembly GCA_034770075.1). Taxonomy (NCBI): domain Eukaryota; kingdom Viridiplantae; phylum Streptophyta; class Magnoliopsida; order Apiales; family Araliaceae; genus Aralia; species Aralia elata. Next base: position 309,824 of record JAVJAP010000229.1, on the reverse strand, counting down.
TTTGCAGATTTTGCTAATTATGTTGCTTGTGATGTGGTACCGCCTGACATGAACTATCACCAGAGGAAGAAATTCCTGCATGATGCTAGGCAGTATCTCTGGGACGAGCCGTTCTTGTTCAAACTATGTGCAGATCAGATTTTGAGACGATGTCTGCCTGAAGGAGAGATTGAGGGTGTGCTCCACCATTGTCACTCATCTAATTATGGAGGGCATTTCGGGGGGCAACGAACTGCAGCAAAGGTACTTCAATCTGGTTTTTACTGGCCAACCCTGTTTAAGGACGCTCATTCCTATGTATCGCGATGCGATAATTGCCAAAGGGTAGGAACCATTTCGAGGAGGCATGAAATGCCACTGCAAAACATTCTTGAGGTCGAGTTATTTGATGTCTGGGGAATAGACTTTATGGGTCCATTTCCATCCTCCTACAATAACCTTTACATTCTAGTCGATGTGGACTATGTATCCAAGTGGGTGGAAGCTGTTGCTCTGCCTACTAACGACGCTAAGGTTGTGTTGAACTTTCTGAGAAAGAACATTTTCAATCGGTTTGGCACACCTCGGGCCATCATTAGTGACGAGGGCACGCACTTCTGTAACAAGTACTTTGAAGCCCTTCTTGCAAAATATGGGGTTTCCCATAAGATAGCCACCGCTTACCACCCACAAACTAGTGGTCAAGCGGAGGTGTCCAACAGGGAGGTTAAACGGATCTTGGAAAAGATAGTGAACCCTAACCGCAAGGACTGGTCCAAAAAGCTAGATGATGCTTTATGGGCATACCGCACTGCCTATAAAATGCCTATCGGAATGTCTCTGTATAGGCTAGTATATGGAAAGGCATGTCATCTCCCCGTCGAGTTGGAGCACAACGCCTATTGGGCAATTCGCGAGCTAAACTTTGATATGGATGCAGCTGGTGAGAAAAGGCTACTACAACTGAATGAGTCAGACGAGTTCCGTCTCCAGGCGTATGAAAATGCTAAGTTATATAAGGAAAAGACAAAGCGGTGGCACGACAAGAAGATTGTTGTGAGAGAATTTGAGCCGGGGCAGAAAGTGCTCCTCTTTAACTCCCGTCTGAAGTTATTTCCTGGGAAATTGAAGTCCCGTTGGTCAGGACCTTTCACAATAGCTAAGGTATATCCTCACGGAGCAATTGAGGTGGAGGACCCGGGCTCCGATAGAACGTTCAAGGTGAACGGTCAGCGGTTGAAGCATTACTGGGGCGGCGAGGTTGACCGCCAAATGACCTCAATCACCCTTGGTGACCCGGTATGAACCGGCCGGATAGTCAAGCCGACGACTATAAAACAAGCGCTTGGTGGGGAGGCAACCCCACCCGAGTATCAATTTCTATCCTTTTCACGTTTTCTGTTTCATTTCAATAGTTTTATTGTTTATAATTTCAAGTTCGCATAGCTACGAGTCGTGGTTGCATTAGCGTTAGTCTGATTTCAGTTCCTATAGGATCTAGATTCATTTATGTAATCTGTAGTCTCGCATGTGTTAGTGTTGCGATAAAAAAAAAAAATAAATAAATTTTTGGGACCATGAGTCGAGCATTTGAGCTAGGCATTGATTCATGGTAGTTAGTGTCAGTTCTTCAGGGTACATGCACTCTATGAAGTGGTATGCTATTTTTGTCTTTAAAATTTTGGTCAAAATTGCTAACAGGGTTCTTGTGTAATGCAGGAGCTGCATCAAATTTTTTTTGCAAATCTGGTATTCACGCTGCAGCGTGACTCTTTGCTCTTCCCTCCACGCTGCAGCGGCTTACCCGTAGAACAACTACTGGAGAATTGCGCTGCAGCGAGGCCAAATTTGCCTATAGCTAACGCTGCAGCGAGATGGTCGTTTCAAATACACGGAGCTCACGCTGCAGCGTGACGTTACAAAGCATTATCCACGCCGCAGCGCCAGTCCCTTGTTGAAGCTACTGGAGAGTTGCGCTGCAGCGTGACCAATTTTGCCTAAGGTTCACACTGCAGCGAGGCTCTATTATCACCCACAAGGAGCTCACGCCGCAGCGTGAGGTCTCGTTCACCAGCCCACGCCGCAGCGCGAGCTGCGTGTTTTTGTTTTTTTAAAAGCCTGGAAGGCCGGCATTTGCAGCCATCCCAGCCAAAACCGCCGACACTTGCCCTAGCCATTGCCATACCTCTCTCTCAACTCAAAATCTTTCCAAGCATAGTCACAGACGGATCCTTGGTCTCTTCGCACACAGCATCGTTGTGGGTTTGATTGGGGGATTCTTCACATCACATCTTGCAATCTTCTCCGATTTTCGCAAGGTAAGTTTTAAAGTTCTAAAGTGAAATTGTGGGGTTTGATTTCGTTCTTTCTGTGAGTGTATTGCTTGGGTGATTATTGTTGTGCTTGAGTGGAATTTCATCTTGGGCTACTTCATCTACTGTAACCAACAAGTTCGGGTTTTCATCTCTAGCTAAGGTTGCTTCCACTTAGGTTTTATGCCACGCGCGCCTTGTATTTGATAAATTGCCTGAGTAGCACCTTGGTTTTGTTTGTGCTTAAGTTGGCTTCTGAATTGCTTAAACCTTTGGTTTTGTTCGGCATTGACACTGTGTTTGGCTTGCTTTGGGGTTGAGTTCTGCTTTGGTTTTTGTTGTTGGACTTTGGATTTTGCTTGGGTTATTTGTGCTTGAATTTTGCCATGACACCAAAACGTCAGCGCCTTAGCATAGGGGGTTCCTCATCCTCATCGGCCCCACAATGGGACCAATCAAAATTTGTGAGTGTTGAGGCGTGGAATCGCTACAACAAGTCCTTTGCTAAGCGAAACCTTCTACCTGAGCGTGGATTTAGGCCGGACCTCAATAAGGATGGAAAATTGGCTGACATGATTATGAAGAGGAGCTGGATCCATTTCACTAAGCCACCCGAATCTGCAGTTATTTCAGTGGTTCGAGAGTTTTATGCCAACGCCAGTGCTGAGGGACCAGCCGAGGTCACTGTCAGGGGCAAATTGGTGAAGTTTGACAGCAAGACCATTAATGCTGTGTTTGACATGCCCAACTTTGGAGGCAAGGATTTCCAGGAGCGGGGCTACCGCAGCTATAGCCAGGATGAGATCATTACGCGGCTCTGTCAGCCTGGCACAGCTTGGAAGGTGAATGAGTTCCAGGGGGAAAAGACGAGCTTCCCTCAGCCAGCCCTCAGCCGCTATGGGAAGGCTTGGTATGCCTGTATCTGCTCCAGCATCATGCCCACTCGTCACCTCAGCGATGTCACCCGTGAGCGGGCTGTGCTGCTATTTGCCATCATCACTGGGCTTGACATCGACATTGGGGTGATCATTCAGGAGTCCATCAGGAAGGCCATAAAGAGTAACATTGGTTCAGGCCTCCCGCACCCTTCTCTCATCACCCGTCTCTGCAAGTGGGCCAAAGTTCAGTGGGGACCGGATGACCCAACGCAGGCACCCATGTCGGTCATCGATCACCATGTCATTCAGCGGTTTACTGTTTGGCCAGGGGGCATTTCTCATGAGTGTGGCGAGGGATACCTGCCAGATCCTAATCAGCCCCTTACTATTGAGGGCGAGTCTTCTACCCAAACTCCAGATCTTGGACAAACCTCTGCTGGTCCACTTGCTGCGTTGATGGCATCAATGGACCTTATGCACCAAAAGATAGACACAATCAACAGCAGAATGGGCTCGTTCGGCCGCAGACAGGACACTATTGCTCAGAGGCAGAACATTTTTGCACAGTATCATGCTGAGTTCGCCAACACGGTCGCCAGTATCTATGCAGCCTCAGGTGGTGATGACATGGACTCCATGCCGTACCAGTTCCCTGAACCTCCTGTCTTTCCACCATATCCGCCGCCATCACCATCAGAGGGCGATCAGGCTGACGACGAGGAGGGTGATGAGGGGGATGCTGAGGGCGATACTGCGGAGGATGCACCACCAGCACCACCAGCACCACCAGCACCACCAGCACCACCTGCCCATTCCAGCCATTGAGGACATTGGCCGGTTCAAGTTTGGGGGAGTTTTTAGCTGATTTCTATTTAGTTATTTATCTTTTTATGAGTTATGGTTTATGTTTGAACTGCGGTAGTTAGGATGGTTTATCTTGGATATTTTAATGTAGGAACTGCATAGTTTGGTTTATTTAGAACTTATGGATGCTTTATTAATTATTATCTATGGATGCCTAATTCTGGTTTTATCTGCATGATTAGCCTATGGGTGTATTCCAGTTTTGATTTTTACCCATCTTTTAGGGCTTTCACAGGTTTTCATTACCCTATTTTGTGCTATAGTTATCTTGGGGTAAATGAATTGAAATTTCTGATTGTGGCCGATGATATGATTGAAGTATTGCTTTATCAATGTTGTTAAACATTTAGTGATAGAGTCTTAGATCATTTTGTTTAGTAAGCACTGCTGTGGATCCTATCTATTCTATTGCGCACATACCAAATGTTAGAACAGTTATTATTTCAACCGAGCCTAAGTGGTTTTTGGCTAAGGAAATTGTTGCTATCATCTCGTTCTTTCGTATGTGATTTAAAGATTGTAAGAAACAGACAGATACGTTGGCATATGTTTTGGAAAAAAAAAAACCGCGAATCCCAGTTGACCACGCCTATTTACGTGGCCTTTGTTACTTGAGTTAGTAGATCCGTTGGGGTGTTTTCACACCCATTGCCCTAAAGTCACCTGACTTGGGAGTCCTTGATCGAACACTCGTTACAGGGGTAACTTTGAAGAGCCAAAGGTATTCAGGCACTGCACGGTCATTCTTGAGATTAGGGTAAGGCGTTGGCAATAAATAAACTATAGTTTGACTCAAGTCTAATTACGTGGCCTTTGTTACTCGAGTTAGTAAATTCTTGGGGGTGTTCTACACCTAATGCCCTAAAGCCTTCAAGCTTGGGAGTCATTGTTCTAAAGCTCGTTAAAGGAGTAACTCTGCATAGCCTAATGTAATTAAACTTTTGCACATGTCTCACTTAGTTTTGTTGCTCACATTTTAATGCCTAGTGGTCTGTTCTTACATTTGATATCTTGTTCTGAATGCTTGATTTAGCATGAGTGATGGTGTCAACAATTTCATCTTTGCAATTGAGTTTGTGTTTGAGATGTATACGGTTATACCAGTTGGTATTCACACACACACAGATTTGGATCAGTAGCAGTCTACGCTAGAATTTTGAGCTAGATTTTATTAATGAGTTTGTTTCTACCTTGAAATTGTAATTCTGACCCTTGAGTCCACAATGCAGGTATATAGTAGTTTAGATCACTCTTAGCCTAAGCTTGAGGCTGGAGTTTTAATGTTTTTTATATTTTTGTTTGCTTAGGGACAAGCAAATGCTTAAGTTTGGGGGTATTTGATGAGCGGGATTCATACCTGCAAATCGGGTTCTTTATCACTTAAGAAATTGCTTGATTATATCATCTTCTAGCGCAAATTTATGTTTTATCTGTTATCTTATTGTTTCTGCTTTTCAGGTGAGAGGTGTGTTCATTTGGTGTAAAATGGGGAAAAGAACAACAAGATAGCTGAAGGACACGAGGCCCGCGCCGCAGCACCATAACCAAGCCTAGGAGTCACGCTGCAGCGAGAGGCCCTTGGCCAATTACACGGAGCTCGCGCTGCAGCGACCCCATTCCTTTATAGGTTGGCGCTGCAGCGAGCCTCCCCTTTCAAATGCACGGAACTCACGCTGAAGCGGGGCCAATCCCTCATGGGTTGGCGCTACAGCGACTCTTCCTTGGTTAGGACACGGAGCCCACGCCGCAGCGCCATTGCAAGGCGCAAGGCCCACGCCGCAGCGTGAGGCCCGGTTCCCAGCCACCTGGCTTTCCTATTTCGACCTAATTTGTGCTACATAAGGAAAGCTAGGAGGCTACTAGAAAAAAAGCTAGAAATCTTAGAACCAAAAGGGAGGCAGCAACACATTTTGGAGGAACTAAAGCTTGAACCATATCCGAGCAGGAGTTTTCTCTCTTCAAATTCTGTTATCCATTTGTGTAATTCTAATTATGTTGAACAGAATGAATGTATTAATTAGTTCTATAGTTATGAACTAATTTCATTTCTAGGATTGCAATGTAACCTAATGATTAGCTTAATATGAATTACTCTCATATTTATATAATGAATCATGTTTTGAATGGATTGTTGTATTTCATGCTTATTCATCAATTGCTTGAGATAGGAATTGATTTAGGTGTTAACTGATATTGGAAAATTGATGTTATACCTTTCCTTAAGTGCAACAACACTTGTTATGACCATTGCCCTAGGGAATGAGTGCACAAATTGCTTGATAGAATAGGAATATGTCTATTTGCCCTGTGTAACCATTGAGATTATTGTTAATGACCCTTAGTCTAGTTATTTTCACCATAGGAATATTGTGATTTATCTAGCTAAGGGATATGCATTTGACCATCGGAAGAGGCTTATGTGTACCATGTGTTCTCGAACTAGCAACCGATCTAACTCACTGTGAAAACAGTGTAGACGAGACGGAAACTAGTTTGTTGGTTGTTTGTGGGAAACCACTCAGCATACTATATTGAGCACTGTTAAAGACTTGATGTGTGCTAGTTTTAGAATTATGAATGTATATGGTGTTAAAGTGCTATCTAGTATTTGATTATGTGCTTAAATATTAGAAGTGATATTATAAGGTATATGATGAGCGGGATTCATACCTGCAAATCGGGTTCTTTATCACTTAAGAAATTGCTTGATTATATCATCTTCTAGCGCAAATTTATGTTTTATCTGTTATCTTATTGTTTCTGCTTTTCAGGTGAGAGGTGTGTTCATTTGGTGTAAAATGGGGAAAAGAACAACAAGATAGCTGAAGGACACGAGGCCCGCGCCGCAGCACCATAACCAAGCCTAGGAGTCACGCTGCAGCGAGAGGCCCTTGGCCAATTACACGGAGCTCGCGCTGCAGCGACCCCATTCCTTCATAGGCTGGCGCTGCAGCGAGCCTCCCCTTTCAAATGCACGGAGCTCACGCTGCAGCGGGGCCAATCCCTCATGGGTTGGCGCTGCAGCGACTCTTCCTTGGTTAGGACACGGAGCCCACGCCGCAGCGCCATTGCAAGGCGCAAGGCCCACGCCGCAGCGTGAGGCCCGGTTCCCAGCCACCTGGCTTTCCTATTTCGACCTAATTTGTGCTTCATAAGGAAAGCTAGGAGGCTACTAGAAAAAAAGCTAGAAATCTTAGAACCAAAAGGGAGGCAGCAACACATTTTGGAGGAACTGAAGCTTGAACCATATCCGAGCAGGAGTTTTCTCTCTTCAAATTCTGTTATCCATTTGTGTAATTCTAATTATGTTGAACAGAATGAATGTATTAATTAGTTCTATAGTTATGAACTAATTTCATTTCTAGGATTGCAATGTAACCTAATGATTAGCTTAATATGAATTACTCTCATATTTATATAATGAATCATGTTTTGAATGGATTGTTGTATTTCATGCTTATTCATCAATTGCTTGAGATAGGAATTGATTTAGGTGTTAACTGATATTGGAAAATTGATGTTATACCTTTCCTTGAGTGCAACAACACTTGTTATGACCATTGCCCTAGGGAATGAGTGAACAAATTGCTTGATAGAATAGGAATATGTCTATTTGCCCTGTGTAACCATTGAGATTATTGTTAATGACCCTTAGTCTAGTTATTTTCACCATAGGAATATTGTGATTTATCTAGCTAAGGGATATGCATTTGACCATCGGAAGAGGCTTATGTGTACCATGTGTTCTCGGTTAACCATTCTTGTGATTTGTTAGTTAAATGGAGAGTTAGGATTATTAGGCGAGACATTAGGGCAGTTGTAATCCTAGCTTGACATCCTTGATACAACTCGCCTTTTTATTTATCTGTTTCTGCCAAATTAATTACAACACACAACTCTTATCTTATTCACTTGTTTAAATAAGACCGTTGAGATACTTTTTAATACTTGATCTACTACCTAGTATTTTGTCCTCGTGGGTTCGACACTCAACTTTATCTATACTACTTGTTAGACCGCGTATACTTGCGCGAGTTTATAGGTTGTGAAAACCACCAACAGTATAATATGATTGGTTGATCAGAAAATCAATCTTATGACTGATAGGTCTTACGAAAGAAGTTAAATTAAATTACGTAGCAGTAGTCAACGATCAAGGTAAGTTCCTAACCCTAAACTTCTTACATTATTGCAAGTTTCCTAACTCAAACTCGAGTTATTATATTTTAAGCATGCTAGTGGATTAATTATTTACAATTATTCCACATCTACGATTATTGATATTCGCACTTTGTGCAATTGATTTCTTGTTCTATTATTTGAAATGAGAAATAATTAGAGTTCTTTATTCATAAATTGTTTATGAGCCATGTCTCAGCTAGTTGTATCAGCTGGACCAAATAACTGTTTATTAGCCATGTCTTAGCTAGTTGTTTCAGCCAGACTAATATTAAATTGATATTGCATGAAAAGTTCTTTTATTTGAACTAATTCGTTATTAAAGATATATGCCATTTGATTCGGCTAGATCAAAATTGATATAATATGTTGAACTCAAAGTATTTCTTTGAAAACTATCCAAACCATATTGATGTGGTACGGACTCATGCTATAAGATTGAGATGAATAACCTTGAAAAATAAATCAGGGGAAATTTTATTGTCGATAACCCGACCACGCACTATGTTTGAGAATTATGCATAATCTCGAGTACAATAAGTTGATCACCTTATGTACTTACAGAAGAGTAAAGATTAGTTTTTATAGCTAATTTTTACTCTTGTGGTAGTCAGTAATAATAATAATTGATGATTCCTTTAGCCGTTCTTGATCCATTTGTGATCACTCAGCATGAAATCTGGGAATAACCCTATGTATTGAATACTATTGCAGAATTGCTAATCCTTCATAACCAATTGAATATTATTGAATCTTCGAAAGAATTTTAACTCTTTCATTGTTGATATATTATTCAGCTATTTTGAAATCTTTTAATTATTGGTGAAGTTCTATAAAAGTTAAACTCCTTTGTTCATGATATGTACCCTTTATTGTACTCTTAACTTGCTGAGCAAACTCGTTGCTCACCCTTGCTTCAATAAAATATTTCAGCTAAAGCCGAGGAAGCAGAGGGTTCTAATAAGAACAAAGGCAAAGCGAAGGCGACCGAGTAGTATCAAGTTGTTTAATGATTATTATATTATAATTTTGCTTAAGTCTTTTGTATTAATAAACATGTAATGTTAAGGTTAGTTAACCTGGGATGGCGATGATATAACTATGTTTTAATGTATGTTTTTATTAAGGTAATGTAATGAATGATATAATTCATGCATGAATGGGTAGTCAGATGAGATGTGTATGTTGTACCATGAGCACCGAATCTGGAGCTCAAGGGACCCGGATTTGGGGGCGTCACAGATATCCAAGGTGTCGTATCAGATGGTACCAGTAGAGATGAAAGAACTAATGGTTCAACTGCAGGAACTGTTAGATAAAGGTTATACCAGACCGAACGTGTCCTCGTGGGGAGCGCCAGTTCTGTTCGTAAAGAAGAAGGATGGATCGATGAGGCTTTGTATCGACTATCGAGAGTTGAATAAAGTTACGATTAAGAATAGGTATCCGCTGCCTAGGATTGACGATTTATTTGATCAACTCAATGGAGCGAAATACTTTTCGAAGATTGATTTGAGAACGGGTTATCATTAGTTGAAGGTGAGACAGGAAGATATTCCAAAGACTGCATTCAGAACTCATTATGGACATTTCGAGTTTCTGGTAATGTCATTTGGATTAATGAATGCACCAGTGGCATTCATGGACATGATGAATAGAGTGTTCAAGTAGTACGTGGACAAGTTCATAGTCGTATTCATCGATGACATCTTGGTGTATTCTGAGGCAGAGGAGTATGCTAAACATTTAAAGATTTCATTGGAGTCTCTCAGAAGAGAGAAACTGTACGCGAAGTTTTCTAAGTGTGAGTTTTGGTTGCAAAGGGTGCAGTTTCTAGGGCACGTCATTGACAAGGATGGTGTTTTGGTGGACCCCGCAAAGGTGGAAGCCGTTATCAATTGGGAGCAGCCGAAGACGCCTACGGAGATCAGAAGTTTCCTAGGGTTAGCGGGATACTATCGGAGATTCATCCAGGATTTTTCAAAGATAGCACCGTCATTGACCAATCTCACCAGGAAAGCAGTTAAGTTCGTTTGGACGGAGAAATGCGAAGAAAGTTTCATGGAGCTGAAGAGGAGACTTAGTCAAGCGCCGGTGTTGGCCTTACCAGACAACAATGGAGGCTTTGTAGTGTATAGCGATGCGTCACACAAAGGTCTGGGCATACGCGTCACGTCAGTTGAAAGACTATGAGAAGGGTTACCCGACTCATGACCAGGAGTTGGCCGTGGTAGTTTTCGCCTTGAAGATTTGGAGGCACTACCTATACAGAGAGAAGTGCGAGATATATACGGATCATAAAAGTCTAAAATATATCTTCACTCAGAAGGAGCTGAACATGAGGCAACGCCAATGGTTAGAATGGATCAAAGATTACGACTGTGAGATTATGTACCATCCGGGCAAAGCAAATGTAGTGGCCGATGCTTTAAGCAGAAAAGGCAGAGAGAAGGTGTTGAAGCTAACCACTTAAGAAGAGTTGGTAAGGGATTTCGAACGACTCGATTTAGAAATCAAGTATTCGAGGGAGTCAGACGAGAAATTATTTACAATGTCAGCGAGCCCGACCCTATTAGATAAAATCAAGGAGGCTCAGGAAAAGGATGAAGATTGTGGTAATGTCAAGAAGCGTATTTTCGAAGGGGAAGAGCTCAAGTACAAGATTGATAGCACAGGGCTGATAAGGTTTGAAGGGAGGATCTGGGTGCCGTTAACTCTGAAGTTAAGAGAAGAGATTCTCCAAGAAGCTCACAGTACGAGGTACTCCGTACATCCCGGCAGCACGAAAATGTATCAAGATTTGCGCCTATACTTTTGGTGGACAAATATGAAGAGGGAGGTACCAGAGTACGTCAGCAGATGTCTGACATGTCAACGAGTTAAAGCAGAGCACCAACGACCGAGCGGACTACTTCAACCATTAGAGATTCCAGAGTGGAAGTGGGAGCACATCACCATGGATTTTGTGGTGGGCTTGCCACCAACACAAAAGGGTTTACACGCCATCTGGGTGATCGTGGACTGTCTGATCAAGTCTGCCCATTTTCTACCGATCAGAATACGGTATAATGGAGCAATTGGCTAAACTCTATGTAAAAGAGATAGTGTCGCGACATGGAGTGTCGGTATTTATTGTGTCGGACAGAGATCCGCGCTTCACGTTAAATTTCTGGAGGAGTCTACAAGAAATATTGGGAACGTAGTTGAGGTTGAGTACGGCATACCATCCTCAAACTGATGGCCAGAGCGAGCGAACGATTTAGACTTCGGAAGATATGCTCCGAGCAGTCGTGATTGACTTAAAGGGCAGCTGGGATGATCATTTGCCATTGGTGGAGTTTACTTACAACAATAGTTATCACGCTAGTATCGGTATGCTACCGTACGAAGCACTATATGGGAGAAGGTATCGAACACGGTTGTGTTGGGACGAGGTTGGAGAACGAAAACTCCTAGGACCTGAAATGGTGCAGCAGATCGCAAATACGATGAAACTAATCAGAAACCGCCTAATAGCAGTGCAAGACCATCAAAAGAAGTACGTCGATCTACATCGTCAAAAGCGAGACTTTGACGTGGGCAGTTTTGTATTCCTGAAGGTATCTCCCTATAAAGGGAAGATTCGTTTTGGAAAGAAGGGAAAGTTATGCCCGAGGTTCATAGGACCGTTCGAGATTTTGAGGCGAGTCGGTGAAGTGGCGTACGAGGTAGCGTTACCTCCTGAACTTGAGCACATTTACAATGTGTTTCATGTGTCAGTGTTGCGGCCATACAAACAAGACTACAAGCATGTTATATCCTACGAACCAATTCAGGTCGAGAAGGACTTATCATATGAGGATATTCCTGTCCAAATACTTGATAGGAAGGAACAGAAGCTAAGGAATAAGATCATTGATTCCGTTAAAGTTCTTGGGAGAAATCATGTAGTTGAGAAAGCTACGTGGGAACTCGAGAAGAAGATGAGAGCGAATTATCCGCAATTATTTTAGTAACCTTATTTTACAATTCCGATGACGGAATTTCTATAGGGGTGAGGATGTAATGACCGTGAATTTTAAACTCTATTATTAATTAAATATAAAAATTTTAATTTTTAATGAGTTAGCTTTGTATACTTATTTAAATCTTAGGAGATAAATTGATTATGTGGTAACTGCGCGTAATTGCCTAGATTTATTAAAGGGAGTCGTTAATGATTTGATTAAATTAGTGGACTAGCCCTAAGGTTGAATATCAGAAGAATTGATAAAGTTGTTTATTAATTAAATATTCAATTTATTTGAATATAGTTGAGGAATTTAATTTGCATAGATTAATTAATATAATTATTAATTAATGTGTGCACTATTGATATTATTATGTAATAGTCTATTCAGTAATTTAATACTAAGTGGACTAGAATAAGTTATTAATTCCATCTTTTATGTATTTACGAATTGGGTATCAGATGTACACTACATTAATTGGGTTTTTAATTATATGATTTATTTACCTAAGTAGCATTAGTTTGGGACAAGAGTTATGGGACACATCTCATTTATTTTTAAGTCGTAGTCTGCATTAAGAGATAGAGAAATCAAATAGTGAATGCACAGTAGAGTCCCATCCCTTCTTTTCCTCCTTCTTCTCAGCAATGTATAGGCATGAGGCCTATGTTTGCTTGCATCAGATGGTAAGAATGATGAAGGAGAGAATGTGCAACTCACCAAACCTCTATTGTCCAACAACTTCTTCTTCTTCTCGTTGGTTCTTCATTTTGGGTAAGAACAATGCCTGGATAATAAATTTTCTATAAATTGGAACCAATTCTTCATGAATTCAGTTGCTAAATTTTCTAATAAGTTAGTATAGAGGGTGAATCTTGCTGGGAGGAGTAGGAATCTGCTATTAAGCAAGCTAGAAGTATCAATTTAGCTTCGTTGGAGGTAAGAACTCGTCATTGTGTCATCAATTTCTTATATTGTTAAATTCTACAAAATCTATGATTCTTGCTAATTAGTTTGTTAATTAGTGTAATGATGTTATATGGGTCTATATTCGTGTTTGGGACTAATGTGGTTGCACTGAATTGCATTTAGAAAGGTTAGGCCATATTAATTTTCGAGTTCTGTAGAAGCAGAGTCGAACCTGAAGCAGTGCAGGAGTGGCGCGGTCGCGCCACTCCCAAGGCCAAAACCAGTGCGGCTGCGCTGGGTGCAAGAAATGGTTGAGGTGTTCTGATGTTTTGATCATGCTAACTTAGTTCATTCATGCATAAAAATAGGTTACTATGTATCTAGAATCCCTGTAAATACCGTGAGTTGCATATGTTACTCTACGTATGTAATTTCAAAAAGTAAAACTTAAGAATTTCGAAATGAAATTGTCAAATAGGCGTCTCTTTATAATCTGACCATTTGAGCATGTGTATATAGCTTACATATGTATTCAAATGCATGTGAGTTATGATTTCCAAGTTGTCTTGCATGAGCTACGTGGCATGAGTTGTCTTAGTATGATTTTCAAAGGAAAATATAGAGTTAAAGGCGAGTATCGTCAAATATTGTGGAAAGTTATGGTCTGACCATACAAGCATAATTGTTAGGACTCATTATGCCTCTAGACATGATTGACATGAGCACCATTTAGCTAAGTATTATTTTGGCATGTGCGAGTATGTTTAAGACATGAATTCCAAGTATAAGCTATGTGTTTAGTATGTGCATGTGTTGTTTACATCCGAGCATGCATATTAAGTATTGCCTAGTCTTATTATGGGGCATTATGACTATAATAGTGGATTACTTGTGAAATGGACTTGTTTGGCCTAAAGCGCTGGAATTTTCGTTATAAAGCCTTATAACTTTGGATTAGATTTAGAATGAGCATGCTAGGTTTCAAACTCAAGTTAATAACCTTATGAGCATGTGTATGTGATTAATACTAGTAACTTGCATGCTAAGAATAGGCTTGGATTCCAGCTGAATGAAATCTCATTCTTGGTCTGTACAGTGAGTGACGCGAACGCGCCACTCCCAAGGCAAAAAACGAGCGCGGCCGCGCCCGTCGCCAGTTTTGCCCTGTTGCTTTAAGTTATGAATAGAGTCTTATAGCATGTATGTGTGTAGGTCTCAAGCTGGAATGCATGACTTAATTGATGTGTTATATGTTGAAGCTTACATTGATACATAGAACCAAGCTATTCTAGGCTTGTTAACTCATTTATTTAAGATGGGAAGTAATGTTTATAGACTTAGTAAAGATGGTTACATCTACGTGTCTATGTGATAGGATTACTTGGTGTGTAATCTCTTGTAAGTGTAAACCCATGCTAGTTTATACTGTACTAACTAAGGAATCGACTTACTAATGATAGGTCGTTTCACGTAATTTAATTTAAAGCTAGATTATTGTAGCTGAGCTATCAGGCAAGTTTCCTTTAAACCTATTTAATTTACATTCAAGTAGGATGTGGTGTATTATGTAAGTTCTCTACCCCGAAACCTTAATTGTTGCAAGTTCCCTGAACCCATTCTTGTATTATTTATTACAAGTTAATATTTAAGCTTGAACCTTTAATTCCTCAAGCATGCTCTAAGTGGTTTAATTACTTAACAATTATTCCACATCGTTGTTATTGGCACTCGCACATTGTGCAATTGTTTTCGCGCAGATGTTGACTTGTACTTTATTTAAAGTTCTAATATGGATGAACTGCCATAGTTAAGTCTTAGCCATTGTCCGGCTAGACATTTGCGGTATAGATTTTAAAAGCTATCCAAACTAATTGATGGTGCGGAATCTTGGACTTTATGAACACCCCTTCAATATAGGGGAGTGCCCCACGTATCGGATATAAGATACAAAGAACATAAATTAAATGTTATGCATACACATAGGGTACTAGAGGCTGATCCCCTCGAATACTTATTTATGAGCCAGTAACCAAAGGGTCAATTAGCTATTGATTCCATTGGAAGTGAAATGTTCATGGTCTTTGTTGACTATTGCTTATCTTAAAGAGCTGTTATTATTCTTGCTTTCGTAATATCACTATTGAATCAATCTCAGATATCTCTTTCATTCATGATATATGTCATTCTTGTTGATATTTAAACTTGCTAAGCAAACTAGTTGCTCACCCTTGTATATCATGAACCTTATTACAGTTAAGCCCGGGACTTCAAGCAAGGACAAGGGCAAGGAAAAGATGAAGTAATAGACTTCAAGTAGCTGACTTCGTTATATGCTTAGTTAGATCTATTATTAATGTAATTTGAAACCCTGATTAAGATTTAGGGTATGTATTGACTTATGTATTAAGGTTTTCGAATCTTAGGATTAGTAACACCTTTCGAATGAACAACATATATTTATTATATTCCGCATTTAGTCATTGTATGCTGTTTGGAGGTGGATGTTTATATTGGATCATGATGACCAAATTCGGGTAATAGAGACTTGAATTTGGGGCCGTCACATTAAATGCTTCCGAAAAATTTCAATTTTCTGGGGGTTTTGTAGTTCATGAAAAATGTGAGACGTAGGCTTAAGAACAAGCTCAATCCGACTTTGGATGAGCGAGTTACATTAATTTGAAAATTCGACGTCAAAAACGTCATTTAATGAAAAAACTAGTTCACGAGGGACTTTTGAGCTAATTTTTAGGCTTGTTAGAGAATTCAAAAAATTATCCTATCCGGGGGAAGTTATAGAAAATTTTACGAGCTAGAAAATGGCTCAAGAATAGACTCATTTCGATATCGGGTGAGAAAGTTACGTTGTTGCGAAGTAGGTACGATGAAAATGAAAACAGCCCGGATGCTGACGTCACTTATAGTAGGTTCCCTGGATGGTCGGCGCCGCAGCACCGGTAATAGGCATAAAATGGGCACGGCAGCGCCGTGTCGGTTGAACATAAAGATTTTTTGGCAGCTCCGTAGTACCGCATACAAGGGTTAATTAGGCACTGCAGCGCCAACACAACAGTCAGCCCAGTGCTGAGTTGCTATGTTCTCGGGCGTTGGACATTCACATAGAGGTATTCAAGACGTGTTATGCATATGTAATAACATGATGTTAAGTCTTAAAAGCATAGTCTAATACAAAGTTTCGAATAAAAAGAATTGTTATTAAAAGTAAAATAAAATTAACATAAGCCATTAATTAACGTTAAATGAATGATTAATTAGTATGTCAATGTGGACTTAAATGTGAATGACGTTTTAAAGGACGATTATCATCGAGTTATAAAGAACGCATCAGACAAGTGTTCTAACCTTGTACAATATTTAAATGTGCAAGTTTTGTATTCATTTGATAATACTTTTGTGAATGTTTTGTATGTATATTTTGATTTACGCAATACGTGTATATTATGAGAACTTCAAACTTATGCGAACCTTTTTATATCTGTATAAGTTATTCAAGCTTTGCTATAATGCATATTTTAAGTTCTGATATGCATGAACTGTTTAAGAAGATAGTCGATGCCATTTGTTTCGGCTAGACACATGTTGACATATGATTTGAATTTGATGAATTCTTTAATGCTATCCAAACCAAATTAAATTGGTGCTGACTCTGACTTAAGTCTGAGATGAACAACCCTACTATTAGAGGAAAATTTCGGTCGAATATTCCGGCAGACCCATGAGGTGGTCAAAACAAATGCATATAGTCGTTTAAAAGAAATAGGTTGTGCACAACATAAGTACAATAGACTGATCCCATAACGTACTTAGAAAATGACAGTTTACGGATGAATTTCTGTTAAACCTTTTATCAAAAGGAAATATTCAAGGTCGCTTGACCGCTAAGTATGTCGTTTTGAAAATATTAAATAAAAAGGGATTTCTTTTTATTATTCCTATTTATTCAAAATGTTTACACAACTATTGTTCAGTTATTGAAATTGTTCAGAGTTAAAATATTTGATTATTGATTTTGTTATTTATTTAATTGTATATACTTGCTGAGCTTTGTAGCTCATTATTGCTGTAACGTCTCAGGAATCCGGGTCTTCCTTTAAACCCGGGTCTGATGCGTCACGGTACTATTCATTCAAGATCCACATATATCTAACTATATAATCTTAAATGACACGAATGTAATTACTATATTATTACATTATATGATAGACTCCACGGCACACTTGCGTGAGGTGGTCGTCGCCCGGATCATTTTCAGCAAGTTATGAAGGTGAAACACTCACAACACCTCAACCCTTCGCCTATATTAAGATAAGAACCTTGGTACAATTGCTTTGCGCTAGGAAGCTTGCGTTGAATGGAACACCAATGACACCTTGACCCAATGTCTATAAAGAGACAAGAACCAAAAGTACAATTGACGATTGATGCGATAGAAAAATGCCACACACAACTATGACTTGTTGTATGATAAGTCAAATTGAATCTCAAGAAAACTAAGAACTAGTCTAGGAATTCTTAAAGAAGTAAAAGATGAAAAAACCTCTCAAGTATATTGAATAAACTCAGAATAATTATTGATCATCTAATTACATCTTCAATGTAAACTATTTATACTAGTGAATTAAAACCCTAATTACAAAAGGAATTGAAATACTAGTTAACAACTAATTAGGAAGCAAAATCTATCTAAGAAACATCCAATTATAATAGAATTCTAAAAGATCTAACAAAATCTTCCAAATTTGGTCAAATCAGGAATAAAAATGCGTTTTTTGGAATCTGTGCCGCGTAACCGGCGTGGGGCGCGCTAGAATAGTGAAGGCCACGGTGCGGGGCGCGCTCAGTATGCAGAACCTTACTGATGCCTTGGCATGGGGCGCGCTGCTTCCAGTACATAATTGGCACGGGGCGCGCCGATCTGACAGAACTGACTATTTTGCCCTTTTAAGCTCCAAATGCCTTGCCATGTAGTTTGAAACCATTCCCTTCATTCCGTGTAATCCAAACTTGTATTGTCGCGTGATAGAATGAAAACTCTCGATCATGCTTGGACAATCACAATGTCACGTGAACGCTAATCTTCCCATGAAATGAAATGTAGCTTTGTCGATGATTAGACGATACAAATGAACACGACTTTGACGACTTGGCTTGTGTAACAATTCGAATTCTCAGGTTAATATTTAAAATAATAATTTCAAATAATTTATATTATTATACTGCTTAGATACGTGCGGTGTAATGTGATTATGTGGTGAGGTGATTATGTTGTGATGTGATGAATATATTTGTAAATATATATTGGTTACATGTATGTAAATTGTTAGGAACAATGTGATTAAGTATACTAATTGTAAGGTTTGTATATGACGCGAACATGCAATCAAATTACATAAATAAAGCGGAAGCGCGATAAAATCAGATTTTAAAATTTTATACAAACCATCACCATGATCAATCTATGAGCTAAATTAACGATATAAACGAAAGATATAGAGATTAAGAAATTATACCCTCGTAGAACCGTGCTTCCTCGGGTACAAGTTCACCTCCAATTCCTTCGCGTTCTCCTTGAATTTCCACCGAATAAATTCCTTTGCTTGATCAACGTTAGCCACCCAAGTGTTTGGCCTCTAGAGGTGATCCACCAAGGAAGAATAGTTATTCAAGAAGTTGGGTTTTGGCAAAACCCTAGTTTCTATCTCTATAGAAATTGTAAGTACTCTTCATAATCTAATGCAAGAGTGTGTAACCCTAATCTATGATAAGACCCCTCTTATTTATAGATGTAGGAAAACCCTTCCCTAATTATACCCAATCATACCCTTTGATATACCACAAAGGTCTTAAGGGACATGTCAAAGTATATGATAAAGTGAATGCATTAAATAAATTTATTATTTTTTTGTATAACATTTATTTGATGGAAGGGAATACGAGTATATTATATTGTGAATATGTAATATATATTGTATATTAATGATATGATATATATATATATATATATATATATATATATATATGTTAATCTAAATAACTTAGATGGATAAATATTATCCCAAATGGGTAACCTCCAAGTATCATATAAAGAAGGAAAGAAACTCTGATGAGCTAAGTGTGAAATTACAGTGCACGACAAGTAAATTGGTTGGAGGCCAAACAAAATTCGTGATTAACAAGCAATTAAATTCCTATAAATAATAGTTAAATTCTTCAATCATAGTTTCCTTCTTCGTTCACACAAAATGGGAAGATTTCCTCATACTGTGATTTGAGAAATTGAGAAATTTGAGGTAATTGGATTTACCAATTCATTTATTTGATTATATACATCATTGTTAGATGTATACAGCTCTATTGGATTGAATTTTTGGGAGTTATAATGATGAATTGAGATTTTTAGTTTTTATAGTGAAAGTTTTCCAAAACTTAGAAATTTATGAATTTAATTCATGGGTATGATTAAGATTATGTGAATTGGGTTAAGAATGATGTTTCTAATTTCCTAATGCTATAAGAATACATCTAGGAATCATGTTAGTAGAAATTTGGAATGAATTGGATGGATTCGGTAGGAACAAAGCCATTTCTGGGCTGAAATCGAAGTGGCGCGGCCACACCAGTTCCAAGCCAAAGACCAGCGCGACTGCGCCAGTCTGCAGAAAACAAAATCAATTTTTATGGTTGGGCATTTGTAAATGGTACCTATATGCATAAAAACATACCGAGTATGATGTACTTGTTACTCATGCATGAAATAACCTATTGAACAAAGGATTTAAGAGTTTTTTTTTCGATTGATAAGTTACGAAAAACTCGAAGAAGTTTTGAAAAGAAAATGTAAAGTGAATTTGATGAGGTCCTAAACTTAGTTTAAAGACCTTCAAGACATGTGTTTGTATGCTATGATAGTTGCTAAGGACCCTAGCATGTCGGGTGATGGAACAGAGTTGAAATAACTCAGTTCTGGACCAAGCAGGGAGTAGCGCGCCCGCGTCGTACTGCAGAGTTGCCAAAGTGTTCTGTTTGTTAAGTCAAAGCTAGAGGCATGTGTAATAAAGACTTATAAGCAAGAATACATGTCAAATATGATGTCTAGCATGTCTGTGACAACCCGAATTTTCAGAATATGTGTATCATATATTGAGTATGTGTATATATATGATATATATATATATATATATATATATTGTGAAATATGTGATTTGATGTGAAGAGAATGATATATTCGTGTATTTGGGAAAAGAGGTTTAATAGTTAATTAAACCATTGAATGAAGTGAAGGAAATTGTTACGAAAAAGATATTTACTGAATATTAGTAAGTTGAAAATTATATTATGAAATAATATAATTTGATTATTATGTCTTGTGGACAATGAAAATTATTGTGAATTAAATTTCATAATAATATGAGTGATTTATTTAATTAAAATAGTGAATTGATGTGAATATATTTGTGTGTGAAGTGTTAGTGCGTATTTTAGTACGTTAATATGATTAGAATATTATAATTTAATTAAATAATTAAATTAGAGGATTAACGATTTATTTAATAAAATGATTTATTTAATAAAATTATAGTTTAGCTAAATTGAATTATAATTTGGTCATTAAAGTTTTAATTAAAATTATTAATAAGTTTAATTAGATTTAATTATATAATAAATTTAATTAAATTTAAGTGAGACAATATATATCTTATAATAAAAAGATTATTAAAATAAGCTAAAAGATTGTTTTTGAGTTCATGCCAAACAAGGCCTTGTGGTCAAAGTTTTCCTAACTGATAAAACTCCCCACTAAAGTCACGTAAAGAAGTTGTCAGTTTTATTTTGAAAAGGGCTGAGAAGAGAGAAATACAGAGAAGAGAATTCTCTGGTAATTGAAAGCAATAATCTGAGAAAAATCAAGAGGAAAGAAAAAGGATTAATCAAACAAGTCTATATCATCTAGCAATACTAAAGAAGGAATCAAGAGGTAATGATCTAGCCTCTTAATATTAATTCACTATAGATGGTTTTGATGATTAATTTGTTGAGAAATTAGTTATATATGTTGTTGGGTTGTGATAATCTGATTATATGTTGTCTATGAACGATTTTGATTAGATTAAATCAATGAAATTATGTTTAATTAGAGTTTAGAAATTTACAGAGAAGAAAAATATGAATATGGCTTAAATGTATGAAATTTTATGCTTGAATTTCATGTGGATCTGTAAATTGATAATGGATTGTTGTTATGTGTTTAAAAACGAAAACGACAGAATTTGAACGGACCAATTTGGTTGAGAAACGAATCCGTAGCGATTGATTACGCTAAAAGTTATGAAATATGAAAAACTAGTATGAATTGTGATTTTTAAGCCTTTAAATTAGTTGTTTAAGTTATTTAAGATGTTAGAATCGTGTTAGAAGATTTGGGTAATGATCATATATGAGTTATAGTGATTGGATAATTTTAATTTGTTGTTAAACTAAAGAAATTTGGTGTTTTTGGCTTTAGAACTGTGCAATTCGCAAAACTGCAGAATCTGGAATCCGGGAGTCTCTCGGCTCGGCGAGCTCATTAGGCTAATTTCCTCGCCCCGGCGAAGTCTCACCCCGGCGAAGTCTCGCCCCGGCAAGCTCACTGAACTTACTTCCCTCGCCCCGACGAAGTCTCGCCTCGACGAGCTCGCTGAACTAAATTTCCTCGCCCCGGCAAAGTCTCGCCCCGGCGAGAGTTTTGTGTAGTAATTTCCTCGCCCCGGTAGGAATTGCTGAAAATGAAATTTTTTTTGTTTTTAATTCTTTTTCTTTTGGTCATGATATGTTACCCTATGCAAGATTAAACTTAGATTAATGTCTTGAATGAATACCACGATGTTAAGATGGATGCTTAGTATATACTTGATGATGATAGAATATAAAGTTGTTGAACCTTAACTTAACATTAAGTTTTAGGAATTCCTAAAAGTGTCATTGTTATAATTAAGCTTATAACTCTAGAAGTGAGTTTGATAATCAAAGAATAATTAAGATATTAAAATGAGATTGGATGAGAGTGAATCTTGAAGTGACAATAGTATTGTAATAAGCCAAAGATTTACTTATAAACATTAGACATCTAATGTAAAGAAAAGTTTAAGACTTAACTAAATGTTAAGTGTCGATTAAAGTAGGACGCAACAAAATGAAGGGTTTTGTGAGGTGGACTTAATTTCTAAGTTGAGAATTACATGGAGAATAAAATGAAGGATTATGAAATGTAAAGTAGAGTTAATACTAAGTGTTGCTATGTGACTAATAAATGTTGTGCATGATTATATATTGTGTAGGATACGTGAAGTGCAGATAAGTATAAGCTAATTATGGTAATCAGTAATCTACGAACCAGGCAAGTCTTTCAGTTCCTATTTGTTATGTGAATTAAATGATTAATTGTTTTAAACCTATGATGCAAAAGCATGATGAATTCTATATGTTGTATGTACGAAATGACAAAGTCAATTTATGACTACGTTCGTTGAGTTAGAATGTCGATTGAGTTATGGAACTCAATTATTACTTGGTAACTAATGTACAACATGTATGATATGCTAGAATTATAATGTTTATGATTATATAAACTGAGCATGTTATTTATGTGCTACATGATGTATGAAAACTGTTAGATTTTGTTGAGTTGTCGAGCTCATTCTTGCAAATAACCACTTTTGCAGGTTAAAGATACAAGGTAACGTTATGTGTTATCCAATGACGTGGATCAAAGTGATGCATGAAGATTAAATGTTTTAGTTGAAATTTATTACCCGAATTATGTTAATATTTTGATAAATGTATTTACGTTAAGTTGTAAAGTTTGTATTGAGGTGTAAATTTTTTATAATAAGTTTGATAAGGTGAATCATGATATGAACATGATTCTAAGATATTTAGATGTAAAGGTTGAGAATTTTGGGATCGAGCATGATTTGTAATAGAAAAGTTTGAATTATTCCGCATTTTTATTAAGTTTAACATTGAATAATGTGTAAAGTCAGAATGAGGATGTATTGATAACGATCGATGTTGAGAGTTGAATTGTATGAATTTTGGGGTCGTTACAATGTCCACACATAGAATGACTATGTCGAGCAAAGATTGGATAAGGAAAGTTAACAGTTTTCTAGTAAAACCAATGAACGAGATATGGTTAATGCTAAAACAATGTAATCTACGTATATGCTTTGAACGTATGATTGGCATGTGCCTATGTGTGAACTAAACCATGTAAGATACGCGAAGCACATGTAGCTATAAGTTGTAATCAACTTATGAGGCAAGTTTTTCAGTTCTGTTATGTTTGTGGATTGAAAATATTATGTGCAACTATTACGAACTTGTTTCAATGTGCATTCTATGCAATAACTATTAATATTCAGTTGATGATCGTTCTACGTGAACTATATAATTTAAAAACTGTGTAGCATGAGTAATATGAATCATGTATTAAGCATGAAGCATGTATAAAATGCATATCATGAGAAAACATGTATTATGTTGAAATGTAGAATTGCATGTTATGTGAAACATGATAGACTGTTAGACTTGTAGGGCTGTCGAGTTCAACTTTGCGAAAACATAACTTTTGCAAATTCAGGATGCAAAGCCAGACTTTAGCTTTCAAGATGATAATGTCTAGAAGACGTGTGATGCCTCCAAATTCGGGTTACCTTATCCACGAATTCGGTGCATCACTATGCAACTAGTACATCATACTATCAATAACTCATTGCGGAATAATCAAAATATTTACATTGATATCATATAAATATTGTCGTCCCAAGCCTCAAAACCATAACTAAAACATGATCTTACTACACGAATGTAATTACAAGATTATTATAACATGTTTCCATCTAATCTCAGGAACGAAGACCTTAACTAATACATCATTTAATAATCATTACAAATTTAATTCTATTCATATTGTACATAACAGTACTTTACAACAATAAGTATTAAAACTTACCATTACACTCTTTATTACAAATCCAGATTTCGTAACCTTTAACTACTACATTTATGATCAAGGTTGAATAAATACCATGATCCTTTACAATATCTGATGTGTGAACGTAAGGTTCAGATTTTGACTTTAGTCAATTCCTGAGTATTTGCAAGGTTATTCAATAACCAAACAATCGTTATAAAAACGTCCTTTATACATCATCGTCATCCTTCTAGTTTACTATAACAAGTAACTAATATAATCACATCTTAACTACTATAATGGATAACCTTCATTTTTAACTCAAGATTTATATAGTCAAATTCCCGTACATCATAGCTAAATAATTACAATAAAGAAACTTTTAGCAACCTTCCTATATCCATGCACTTCTGATCCTTATTATCACGATATTAAGATAATTGCATTGCATCGTAAATATGCAAAAGTTTTATTTTTGCAAGAATGAGCACGACGGCTCAGCAAGAATTAACAGTTTTCACATTTCATGCTTCACATAACTCATAAGTTTGTATTTTATCCATGCATCATGATTCTCATACTATGCATCTTACTCATGCATTATAAATATTATGCAATTCATTTATATATATGCACCATGCATCTCATAGCATACCTCATGCATCTCACATTGTATATTTACAATAATTCAAGTTCCACATAGAACAATATAGTCACATAATTGCACATTGTGCACACGTTAATCATGCTCGCATATAATCCACATAATAGTGAAAGATTTAGTAATCAAGTCATCTACATCAATACATTTAAATAAGTCAACAAGTTACTGAAATAACTTGTCTTAAGCGTTCCTTGCCACATTATGATGGCTCGTCCTTCAAATATCCTACACAATTCATTTAACAATAAAACACCAATTAGCCACTAATAAGGCTTCATATATCGGTTCATATTATAATAATTCTTATCTCATATTGTTCGTGCATTATAAATAATTAACGCGATTAACTCTAAAATATTTCTCGGCGTCGCGTCGTTTGAAAACGTTATGACCCTGATCATCATCAATCCTTATTGGTTTATAATAATCCCACTCCATATCTTATAATGTTCGTTTTTTTAAAACGAAACACTATTTAAGTTCATTAACACTTTACACGGCGTTTCGACGTTTATACGTCACATGCCTAATTCGGCTCTTTTGCACACGTTTATCTTGCTCATACATTGGGTTACAACACTCCATAATGTTTCATTCTTATTAGAAACAAAATACCAAACAAGGTTATACAAACTTGTTACGGCATTACGACACTTACACGCCCATACGCTAAACTTGTCTACTCGAACGCCCTAGCGACACACATTTGCATACGCCAAGCACGCCCATTTGATTTATCTAATACTCATAGGTTAATGATGAGTATCATTATAATTCATAACATTCATGTTTTAGAACTTAGAACAACATTTTACATTGTTGGGAGTATTACATGTGCTTTCGCGCATGCCTGGCATCCTCCGATTGCCCCCAATTACACATCAGTCCTATAAATGGCCAATTTAGGACATGCTACAGTCCTCAAATCGAAAAACTTAAAGAACGAAAGTTGTAGGTCTACTCTTTCTCTTTTCGGAACATCTTGAATCATCAAGTTTTGAGTTCGTATTAGCAAGTTATGCCCGTTTTAGTAAAGGACATCAAAGCTGACTTTGGCCTAACAGTGGCTCGGCGTAGCTATGCCCAAATTGTGCCTGAGACCGGCGTCATTACGCCCAAGCACAATAGTTCAGCATAAAGCCAGCGTCGCTACGCCCAAGCTTGGTTTCATGCTCTGTTTTTCGTGTTCTAGACCTGTCTTGCTTCCAACCACCATTAGTCCTTCTATACACGCTCAAATTGATCCATTTCGGACTCTATGAACTCCTAAGACATAGACCTACAACATATAAAAATTTTACGGACATCCATTAACATTAACATGGCCAAATCTTAGGCCAAAGTATCAAGTCGCACTTTATTTCTGTGTTCTTGGTGTTCTTCGCCAAAATCCTCACCAAATCTTTGTTTTGACCCCTTTTTAATCCATTCCAACTGGGTTATTCTCATAACCCATGGAACTACAATATCATTACATCAAACATATTATATCAATGCGGAATCTAGGCTACATGTCCTCTAAAAATGTCCACAGTCCATGATTTTGTTCAAATGTTCATGTTCTTGCTCCATTAAGCATATGGGTCAGATTTCTTGCATATTTGTTCCACTTAGATATTATTAATGGCTAATAGGTTCCCTTAACGACATTACCAATCATCCATAACGAATAATAACAACAAGAATCGCAGCAATAACTCAAACCCATCTACAAAAGCTTAAAAGCTCCAAAAACCATAAAAACTTAGAATACCCTAACCAAAATCAGATGGAAATGGTTTAGGTGAGATGATTACCTCTTGTAATCAATCCTAGACATTAAGATGGTTAGCTAGGGCTTGCTTGAGCTCTCCCTCCTTGCTTGGTTCCTCCTTCCTCCTCACCCGAGCACTTCCTCTTCCCCCTCCCTCTCTCAAGAACTTCTTCCTTCTTCCCCCTCTACTACAACTCTCTCTTTATTCTCTTCCAAGTGAGCTGATGGTTAGAAGTGAAGCAAGGAGGATATGGAACAGATGGAAATGGAGATGAATGGAGTGGGTTCATTATGCCCAAACTCTATTTTTCTCTCCTAGTTCTTCTTCTTCTCCTGCAGATGTCTTTCTTCACTCTCTCTTCTATCTTCTGCAAAATCAACTTGGGAAGGAATGAAAGAAAATGAAATGGAATGGTATGGGAGGGAGAGAGCTTTGGGAGGATGGAGGGAGTAAACTAAGAGGGATGTTTGTAAAATGGGAGGTCCAATACATTGATCTTGCCAACCCCTGCTATGACGACCGTGAATTCTGAATATCCTTGTAATTCGAATTTATGTATATTAATGAATATTATGAATTTTAGTAACATCATTTTGTGTTACATGGTTGTGTGACAACCTGGATTATGTGAATGTATAAATTTTACGTGCTATAGTTTCGTCTAAGTGAATAAATTGATTTCACGTATTTTGCTAAATCACTGTCCACGAGTTACTATTCACGAGTTACTATTCACGGGTCACTAGTCACGAGTTACTATTCATGCTAGATTATTTTTACGTTTTTTTCGATTTCTGTTAACTTCGTCAAAGCGTGTATGCGAAGAGATAATTTTTCCAAATGTTAGAATTTTTATTTGAGTCCATTGGTGATTTAATTAGTACTTGAAATGTTTATTATGGGTGTTCCGAATAAACGGACAAACCCCGTATTTATTATTTTTACCAATCCTTTTGCATGACCCGAGTGGGGATTTAAATTAGAAAGCAAAAATTAACATTTTGGATTATTATTAGAATAACATATGGGTGATGTGGAGAGAGAGAGAGAGAGGAGCCAATTGGGTATATGTATTCATGCCAGTATTTATGCAAGTATTTGTGCATTGTCTGGCAATAAGGGAGACAATATAGGGGACACGGAGCAAAAATGGGAGGAAAAGGAAGAAGTGTTTTAGCAATTATTTTGGTAATTGATTAGGCCTAATAAGCTAACATGTTCACCACCTTTACTTCTCATTTTCCATAATCTCTCCCGTAGCCAATTTGAGAAAAGAGAAGAAGAAAGTAGGTAGCAAACCCATTTTATTCTCCCACACTATCCCATCCGATTCATCCTCTCCCCATTCAAGCTCAATTTCAGTTCATTGCTAGGCAAGAGAAGATAGTAAAAAGTTGGGAGCTAAGCAAGAAAAGAGGAGAGAGAGAGAGACAGAGATTCATCTTCTCCATTAAACCTTCACCATTCTAGAGAGAGAAACAAGTGGGTGTGAGCTAAGCTTGAAGAAAGGAGTTCGGGAGAGCTCAAGGAGTTTAAGAAAAGATTTTGGCAAAGCTCTAGAGGAGTTCTATCATCCAAGAAGTATCTAGAAGAGGTAAACAACCTATCCAAATCCATTTCTCCTTAGTTTCAAGTTTTCCTTATTTATTAAGCTTCTAACTCGTTGGGTTGAAGTTGTTGTTGTTATGGTTATTTTTGATTGTTCATGAATGATTAATAATGATGTTTAGAAGTTTTATAAACCATTAATAACCTGAAAGTGGAACAAGAATGAATGAAATCTGAACCCATGCATAAGGAGGAGGAAAACGGACGAAAATGGACTATTGTGGACAACGGACTAATTTAGAGGACTTTTGTAGCTACCTTTCATGTTTTATATTATTGTTTGTTATTATGATGTTATATTTCCATGGGTTATGAGGATATCCCAGTTGAAATGGAGTAAAAAGGTGTTAAAATGAATTCGTAGCAAGATTTTCGCTAAAACATGTTAAAAAACGTAGAACAGATGTTTAGTGTCCATTGAATCCATTTCTGGTATTTAAGATGTTTGCATGAGATTCTAAGCTTCTGGGTAGTTGAAGTATATTGAGTTACGAAGCCATAGGCTTTGGAATCACCTCATTCTGACCCCGGATGAGGGAGTTATGGTAATTTGAAGCAAATCATATGAATGATAGTGGAAAAAGAGCATGAGTTGATATTTTGGTCAAATATTTGGCTATGCTAATGTTAATGGGTGTCTGTAATTTTTTGATATGTTGTAGCTCTATGTCTTAGAAGTCCATAGAATCCGAAACGGACTGATTTGGATGTCTAGAGAAGAAGTTATGAGGATTGGAGTGAAGGAGGGTAAAAAATCGCGAAGTCTAGGAAGGGCATGCCGACCGCTCACGCGCCCGCACCAATTCCTGCACGCCCGCGCGCGCTAGCTGCCGCACGCCGCGCACGCCGCCCCCCCGCGTGTGCGCTGTCCGACTCAACTTCGACGTCCGGTGGGAAAATGGCCATAACTTTCTCATACGGACTCGGATTAGGGCGATTCAAGATGATTCAGAAAGCTTAGAGATAGACCTACAACTTTAGAATTAAAAATTTCTACCTAGAAAAATTCCTAAATTGGCCATCTTTAGGGTTGTTGTGCGGTTGGAGGTAATCGAAGGGTGTCGGCCATGCATATAAGCACATGTAATGTTCCCGACAATGTAAAATGATGTTCTAAGTTTTAAAACATGAATGTTATGAATTATAATGATACTTAGCATTAACCAATACGTTTTAGATAAATCGAATAGGCGTGCTAGATGTACGAAATTACTTGTCACTTGGGCTTTTGAGTGGGCAAGTTTGGCGTACGGACGTGCAAGCGTCGTAACGCCGTAACTAGTGTGTATAACCTTGTTTAATATTTTGTTTCTAATAAGTGTGAAACATTATAGAGTAGTATAAACCAATATTTGGTATCCTAATAGTCACTAATTGTCATATGAATATGTAATAAATGTGTAGGGTATTTGAATAGCGTATTTTATAATTCTGTAGCAGACGCTCGAGACAAGTTTCCTATCCTAACTCAATTTACTTTTTGAGCAAGTTCTCTATCTCACTTAATTTATTAGTGGTTTAATTATTGTCAATTACTCCACGTCAAAGGTAATTATTGATATTCGCACTATGTGCATTTAAATTCACGATCTATTGTTAGACTGTGAAATATTTAAGTTCTTCATTCATGAACTATTTAAGGAATAATCTATGCCATTCGTTCCGGCTAGACATATGCAGGTTAATATTTTATTTAAAGCTATCCAAACCAATAGTTGGTACGGATTCTTGGATTGAGAGAGCAACCCTTATTAGAGGACTATAAGTATCGATTATCCGATGCAGTCAGGACTTAATGTTATGCATATACATGGGGGTACGAGAGGCTGATCCCCTCAAGTGCTACTGACGGGGCCAGGTTTTAAAAGGGTCGGTTGAATGATTGACTCTTTGGCCAAAAAGTTCATAGTCTATTGGACTACTTAATAGTAAATAATCAATATTCATTTCTTCATTTGAACTTTAGTTATATTATTCAGTTATTTCATCATTGTTCTTAAATTATTGAACTATGCAGTTATTATTCTTATTCATTCATGATATATCTTCATCATTCATTTTAAACTTGCTGAGCACATTAGTTGCTCCCCCTTGCTATATCATGAACAAATTGCAGTTAAGCCGGAGAGTTCCAAAGCGGATAAAGGCAAAGGAAAGCTTAAAGAGTAGTCGCGTAAATAACATTTATGTGTTACTATCCTGTTATGTAATCATGGAACCTATTTGTATTATTTGAATATTTCATGATGTATTTTGATTAAGGTTATAGACCTTGGGACCGTGGTAAACCTTTTGTAATAAACAATCTATGTTTATTTATTTCCGCATTAGTTGTCATATGTTGTTTAGAGGTGTATGAATGTATTTTATCGTGAGCACCAAACTCGAGGTATTGGTACCCGAATTTGGGGGTGTCACACCTCCTCTTACCGGTAATCTCTCCTTAACTCACTCCTTATTGGCCCAAAGAGTTAAGTTGGTTCCCACTTGGGGTGACAAGCCAAAATAAATACTCAACTGCACAAAAATATATCCGAATACTCCCACTTTTGTACCTAATTTGCTCAATAACTCTAGCCAAAATTAAAATGGGTCATCCCATAAAATATTGGGGCGCGTAAAAATAATTATTATGGGGTTTGTCTATTTATTCGGAACACCCATATAATACATTTCGAATACGGATAAAATCACGTATCAGCTCAAATAAAATTTCTGATGCCGGAAAAAATTATTCAATCGCATACACGTCTTAACGAAATTAATAGAACCCGAAAAGGACGTAAAAATATTCGGGCGTGAATAGTGCCTCGGGAAACGTGCTCGTGAATAGTGATTTTGCGATATTTCGCAAAATCAAGTATTCACTTCTACGGTTCAACAACGCATAAAAATTCATACATTGACATCATCCAGGTTATACAATAACCTTAAAACACGTCACATAAAAATAATATTTAATCCATTTAATAATATTAATAAACCCAAATTACAAGGGTATTCATGATTCGCGATCGCTACTCATCCTGATTAACTCTTCATAATCATATACATTAACGTACATATATTCCACCCATAATTTGGGTTAGTACCTTTACAATAAATAACTCATTCAATAATATTATTTTCCAACTATTTATTTAATCCAATAAAAAGTACTATAGCGATATTTCTCGAAACTACCAAATTAGCTTATACGAACACTTTCATACTTACTAATCATCGCCTACACATAGTTTAGGTTATAATATAACCTTTAAAATGCTTAACACATAATATCATTAATAAAAATCTATTTTATTCAATAATATCCATAAGCTCGAATTACCAAGCTACTCCCGGCTCGCGATCGTTATAATAATTAACTAGTAACTCATTCATTCTGAATCTATGTATATATTTCACATTTATATATATACATATTAAGCTCACCAAATAAATCACATAAAAATATATATAACACATATATATTCAAACTCGAATCATAATAAGAATTATTATATATTAAATTCTTATTAAAATTAATCTCCAAATTGCGGGTTGTCACAAGACGCATAAAGGAATACTGTTTCTTAGTTGAAATTTTTATTGTATCATGATGATGATATACGTTATACGATGTAAACTTTGAAATATTCAATAAATGAAGAATATTTGTTTAAACGAATTGTGTTGAGTATTTTATAACATAAGTCAATATAATGATAATGCTATATAAGAAAGAATCTGAGTGTAGAATTGAGTGATATATACTCATATCTAGTTTGATATATAATCGTAAAGGTTGCGATTCAGGGAAACGAAGGAAAGATAGATATAAAAGTTTTTTTTATTATCCGTATTTTCAGCTATTATTTCATCTTAGTATGATGTAAAGCTAAATCAAGATAGTATCTAATGCATAAGGTCGGGATTAAGATTAGTCCTAATTTTGGATTAAGTTGGTCCCGATTTTTGGGGTCGTTACAGCTTGCTTTGATTTGGTCTTACTAAATAGATGGTATATAGCAATCCCAAATCACATAATTGATCCTTTCCCCGTAGTCCGCGTCATTTTTGAATGGATTTCCACCCAATCACTTGCAATCATCTGATGATCCTTCTGAACTTGAGTTGAGTGAATGTTGTTCGATATGAGCCTGACCAGGATTGTATCATTCCCCTCCTCTTGAAAAGGATTTGACCTCAAATCTGGCATCCCCTCCTCTTGGAAAGGATTTACCCACAAATTTGATCCTACATAAAAATAAATTAAGTTAGTAGCATCAAATAAATCATAATCACAATTCTCACTTTGCACATAACATATAAAAGCAATATCAATATCACAAGTAAGAATATGAAAATAATTATTAAAATCTCCAACTCCTGCAAGGAACATAACGTCGTCTGGCAACTTCCTCGAATTGACACGAACAACTTGTAAACATCTCTTTTCAAGCAATGCTCGAATCGGTATAGCATCTTGCAAGCTCCTCGTAACACAACATGGAAATTTAAACTTTTGAACTCCCTTAATAGTATGTTTTTGATATTGGAATGCAATAACTTTTCTTCATATATTAGTGATATGCCATACAAGTAAAAGGAATTCAATTAATATATGTATTTAACAAAAAATTTAGTTTATTAATTTTTTCCGTAAAAATATATCGTTTTAATTATTTTTTTCTTAAAATATTAACGATGGGTTAAGTTGAATCAAAAAGGGGTATATTTGTAAAAGATGACTTAGTCCATCACAAAAATAAAATTTGTATGTGCAAAAAGTTACAATCAAATTGCATATAATGAGCGGAAGCATGGTAAATTAGAATTTAAAATTTTTACAAACCATAACCAGAATCGATCTTTATGCGCAATTATTAATTAAATGAAAGAGATAGAGAATTAGAATTATACCCTCGTAGATCAAAGTTTCCTCGGGTACAAGTTCAACTCCAAATCCTTCGCGTTCTCCTTGAAGTTCACCGATTAGATTCCTTCCTTTGATTAAGGTTAGCCACCTAAGTGTTTGGCCTCTAGAGGTGATCCACCAAGGAATAATACGTATTTAAGAAGATGGGTTTTGGCAAAACCCTAGTTTCTATCTCTATAGAAATTGTAAGTACTCTTCTACTATCGGAAGTGTACCGATTGTGAATTTTGTAAATAATTTAAAATATTTATTGAGTTAATAAATATTTTAACTGATTTATTTATGGAGTAAAATGAATAAATAAATCATGAGGATTACTACAGAATAGTTTAATTATGTGTGAATATGTTGGTAAAAGTTATGTTGAATAATTTATATTTTAGTGTGTGATTTTATTACACTGGTTAGTAATACTCTAATTTAATTAAAATAATTAAATTAGAATAATTAAATTAGAATGTTTTGGTAACAAAGTGATTTATTAAGTAAAATTTATTAAATAAACTTATAATAATTTTGTTTATAACGTTTAAATTAGATTTAATAATAATTAAGTTTAATTAGAATTTAAAGTGGTGTGACATGTGACTATATAATAAGAGAATATAAAAATAATTTAGTAATTTCTAGGTTGGTTTTACCAAACATGGCCTTGTGGCCTTTGGTTTATTGAACTGACAAAACCTTTTGGTTTTGTTTAACTGATAACCCATATCAGTTTTTACGTATTTTATATGGCCAGAGTTTGTATCAGTGAGTGAGAGAGGAGAGTAGATTAAAAGAATTAGAAGTTCTGTGAATCAAGAGAGAATCTTGGAGCAATTTCAATCACCTTCTCATCATCTACACAAGCACAAAACAAGAATTTAATGTATAATTTAATCCTTTTGTTCTTAATTTTTGTGTTCTTGAGTTTTGTAAATTAGGGTTCTTAATGGATGAATTGTGAATGATTGCTATATATGTATGTTGAAAGGTGTTTGTAATTCATTGTATGTAAGTTACAAACGATTTTCAGAAATTAGATTGTTGTAAAACAAGTTTTTAATTAGGAATTTGTGTTCTTGAGGTGTATATATGTTTTGGTCTAATTTGGGTTATAAATTGATGATTCAATCATGTGGTTAACTGTAAATTGAGAGTTGTTTATGAGGTTATGTTTAAAAACGAAAACAAGGCAACTATTGTGGTCTGATTTGGTTAAAAATTGTGCAAATGGCGAGTTGATTCACTAAATATATGAGTTTTGGAAAAACTAAGGAAAAGTTGATTTAATCCTTTTGTTTTGTTGTTTTGATTGTTTTAGGTTGTTAGAATCGGTATGTAGCTGTTTGGTGTTGATTTGAAGAGGTTTATAATAATTGAGTATGTTTTATTTGGTGTTTGATGCTTGAAAATTCGTGTTTTTGGGTTAGAATTCTGCAGTTCGCAAAACTGCAGAAACTGGAATCCAGGGAGCTCGCCCCGGCGAGCTCATAAAAGCTAATTTCCTCGCCCGGGCGAGCTCACTGAACTAAGTTTCTCGCCCCAGCGAGGTCTCGCCCCGACGAGCGTTTTGTGCTGTAATTTTCTCGCCCCGGTGGGAATTGCAGAGAATGAAATTTTATTATTATTTAATTATGTCTCTTATGATATGCTACCCTATGCAAGATTAAAACTTAAATTAACGTATTAAATGAGTACCAAGATGTTAAGAAGGATTCTAAGTGAATACTTGATAATGATTAAATATAAAGTTAATATACCTTAACTTAAAGATAAGTTTTGGAAATTCTTAAAGTGTAATATTGTTGTAGCTAAGCTTGTAACTTCTGAAATAGAATTGATAATCAGTTATTAATTGGAAATTGAGATGAGGATTGGAGTGTTAATGTACATGAATATTGTAACTAATCATTTTTGTTGCTATACAAACGGAATATGTAGGTTGTTTATTGTACGTGGTTTGTAATTAGGAAACCTACGCACGAGACAAGTTTCTTATTCTCAACTCTTTCACACTACACATGTTTTCAATCTTAAATTTACTTAACGCAAGTTTCCTTATCTTACCTCGATTTCAGTTAATACAAGCTTTCTATTCATGTCCTGTTTACAAATATGCTAGCTTCTAAATCCTATTTTCTCATTTAGCAAGTTAACATTGCATGTCATAAACTTTTGACTTTTGGGATTCTTGTTGTTCAAAGCTCAAGTTAATTGAAGTCATTATTCTAATATCTTGAATATACAAAGTCCATATCATTGTATATCACTGTTGATGATCTTTGATCATAATCTAAGTCATTTAATTCTATATTGTTGAGCTAAATTCTTGGATGACAAAAACTGAGAAGAACAACCCTAGTTTAGGGGAATACTTACGCGAAAGTGTTGAATGGTTGTGCACAATACATTATACAACGGGCTGATCACCCTGAGTACAAGATGGATAGTCCAGTCATAGTTAAAGGTTATAGTAAACTTATCTGTTAACCTAGGACATGGTTCGTGGTCTTGTGACCCTCAGTATATCACTTTCAGAATATCTTGATGTTCTATTTATACTCTATTGAGCTTTCAGAAGTTTCCATTCTTAAATATCATTCACCAGAGAAGTTATACCGTACAAATTAAATTATTTAAAAAGTGTTCATTGTTATTTTGGTGGGCACTTGTTTTGCTCACCCTTGCATACTAAACCCTTGCAGCTAAAGCTGAGATAACAAAGGAAAAGGAAAAATGAGCAAGTGACGATGATTTGCTGTTATGTGAAGACTTGGTTATTTTTATTTATGTGGCTGTGTAATTGAAACTTATTAGTTATTTATGTTTCCGCATTTAAAAGATGTAATAAAGGTTAGAAAACCTGGGACTTATTTTAAAAGTTATATAACCTTTTTATGGGAGATATTCCTTTTGTTTTATTATTCAGTTTGCTTTACTTAAAACCTTTTGTTTATGGGTAAATAGTGTTGTGTATGGATTGTGAGCACCAAATCTAGGTGGTTTGAGGTAACCTGGATTTGGGGGTGTCACAGGTTGGTATCAGAGCCGTAGGTTTAAGAACTTTAGGTGGGGAAGAACCTTAGGAATTAACCTTTTAGGAAATCGCAAAGATAGTGGTGCTAAACTCCTATCGAGTATTAAGGAATGAATTAAGGAACTCATTGAAGATAATAAAACACTCTATGTGCTTATGTGATTAATAACCAATGTGCTCGCGAGTAGTGTCGATTAAGTAATTAAATATTTTATTGTCAGGATGTCGGAGGTTGGACAAACTAGTCAGATTCGAGTTGAGCAGATCCCAGTACTGAGGGAGGATATCCCAGAGCCTAGAGACGAGGAGGCCAGAGATGTTCATGTTGTCAGAGAACGGTTGGTGACTGTGGAAGCATCTGGGCAGAGGCTGGACACTATTCAGGAGGAAGAGGAGGAGGATCCCGAGGAGCTGATGTATGAGCAGATATACGATGAAAACGTAGAGCTTCGAGAACAACTCAGAGTTTTGGAGGAAGTGTCAGAGACATGACGAGTTACTATCGAGGAGAAGGACGGAGAGATTTACGATTTAGAAGTACGGTTGGGTGATGTAGAATGGAAATTGGTTCACTTAGAGGGTCAGCAGGAGCAGTTGTTAGATGAAAATGAAAATGTGAAGTCAGAGAATGAGGTAGTGAAGACTAAAAATGGTGAACTAAAAATAGAGAATGATGAACTAAAGTCTGAGATCGGCCAATTGAAGATTGCGATGGAGGAGTTAAAAGAAGCTTTGAAGGACGAAACTGCTATGCATAATAGGGTTGAAGACGCTCACATTAGGGTTTCTCAACGGTTGGATCGTGCTGAAGGAGAGATTCGCGCGAAGAAGTTCAAGATCGATGACATGAAGTATATTTACCACACAACGATGGATAGGGCTCAAGACCGGGTTTGTCATTAACCAACTCAGTTAGAGGATCATCCGAGGTTTGTGGATTGCCGAACTATGGTTCGCATCATGGAGCAAGAACGTGAGGAGGCTGTGCGCTGAGGATTGTCTTCCTAAGTTGTTAGAGAAATAATATTATAACAAGTGTTTTAAATGTAAATCCCAGCTTATATAAATAATGGGATAAGACATTAATGGTGAAATTCCGAGGTTGTCTTCTTAGATGATGATGTAAATAGTAAAATGCTATCTTTTGTGTTTAAAAATAAATAAATAAAGAAGTTTTTAAAAAATGTTATGTGTTAAGTTTCTACTTTTGAATATTTAAGTTAAGTTTTAATTAAGTTATAAGTACTTAAGAAATTTAGCAATTGTCTAAAAAGCGTTGTCTTCAACAGGATTATGCCGCCAAGAAGAGTTGGACGACCCCGTCAGCAACCACCCCCAGACGGGTTTACTAACAACAATAACAATAATCCACCCGATGCTAACCCAGTTCAGTAACTAGTGAACCTATTGACTGGAGTTTTTGCAAATCAACCGCAAGCTCAAGCTACGACCTTTAAGGATTTTAAGGCCGTTGGTCCCCCTGAGTTTAAAGGAACAATGAATCCGATAGAAGTCCAAACCTGGGTAATGGAAATAGAAAAAGTTTTTGAAGTCGCTAGGGTTAGAAATGATCAGAAGACTGCCTTTGCGACTTTCATGTTAAAGTCAGAAGCCAGTTATTGGTGGCAAGCCAACTAGACGAGAGCAGGAGAAGGTGTCATACCGTGGGATCAGTTTAAGGAAATGTTCTTTGAAATGTATTTTTCGGTTAGTGCTCAGAACCAGATGGAGGTTCAGTTTCTCGAACTTAAGCAGGGAATGATGACAGTGCTAGAATACGCGGCAAGGTTCAATGAACTAGCGAGGTTTGCACCATACCAAGTTAACACGGATGAGAGAAAGGCTAAACGATTTGAGCAAGGGTTGAAACCTTGGCTTTACAGTAGGGTTTCTATGTTTTAACTTAACACATTTGCGGTGGTGTTAGAGAAAGAAATAATAGCTGAGGGAGGAAGTGATGCATTAACCAAATACAAC
Organism: Aralia elata; assembly: GCA_034770075.1. Lineage (NCBI taxonomy): Eukaryota > Viridiplantae > Streptophyta > Magnoliopsida > Apiales > Araliaceae > Aralia > Aralia elata. The sequence continues at coordinate 271,796 of JAVJAP010000229.1, read as the reverse complement.
CAAGAGCAGAAAAAGAAAAGGAATGAGATTGAGAATAGGCCGAGTGGTAGCAATGGAGGAGGAAACCAGAAACAAAAATGGAATGATGGTGGTTCTACTGGAAGTCAGCAGAGTAACCAGAGGAAGAAAACTGAAGCTTGTGCAACCTGTGGTAAGAATCATGCAGGTGTGTGCCTAAAAGGAAAGAGAGTTTGTTACAACTGTGGACAAGAGGGCCACATTGCTCCAAACTGCACTTCTCCAAAGAAGGGTGCCTGTTTCATGTGTGGGTCAAAAGACCATCTTGGTCGTGATTGTCCAAGGAAAGTTGCTAGTGGAGGAAGTGGAGGCAAGGGAAACAACAATGGAGGTGCATTAACTATTTCTGGGCCAGCTACGGCAAATCGCCCGACTGCTCGCACTTTTAATATGACGATCCAGGATGAAGTTTAATCCAAGGAGGTGGTGGCAGGTATCCTACCAATAAATAACTTGAATGCATATGTACTTTTTGATTCGGGTACAACTTGTTCTTTCATCTCTGATGATTTTGCTGAGAAACTGGTGATACCCCGAGAAGAGTTAGACTTTCCCTTAAACATAGAAATTGCCAATAGGGAAGTGATACCTATTAGGTATGTGTACAAAAATTGCGAGATAGATATTCATGGTCATATGATGACAGTAGATCTTATTCCGATTAAACTTGGGGAATTTAACGTTATTCTAGGGATGGATTAGTTGTATAATTATGGGGCGATTATTGATTGCCAAAAGAAGTGTGTAAACCTTAAGACTCTGTCTAAGGTGGTGTTTTATGGTAGCAAATCGTCGAGGAAAATGACTTGTCTAACGATTATGCAGGCCAAGAAGTTACTGAAGCAAGGATGTGTAGGGTATTTAGCTCATGTGGTAGATACTCGAAAGACCGGTATAAAATTGGAAGAAATACCAGTGGTGAGGGATTTTGTGGATGTTTTTCCGGATGATTTGCCAGGATTACCTCCAGATAGAGAGATTAAATTCGTTATTGATTTAGTGCCCGGGACTACGCCTATATCAAAAGCTCCGTATCGAATGGCTCCGGTGGAGATGAAGGAGTTGATGGTGCAATTGTAAGAACTACTAGACAAGAAGTACATTCAACCGAATGTTTCGCCGTGGGGAGCACCGGTATTGTTTGTCAAGAAGAAAGATGGTTCGATGCGCCTTTACATAGATTATCGTGAATTGAATAAGGTTACAATCAAGAATAAATACCCGCTACCGAGAATTAATGATCTGTTCGATCAATTGAAGGGTGCTACTCATTTTTCAAAGATAGACTTAAGAAGTGGTTACCATTAGCTGAAGGTAAGAAGGGAGGATGTTCCGATGACGACATTCAGAACTCGTTACGGTCACTACGAGTTTTTGGTCATGTCATTTGGTCTAACAAATGCACCTGCGGCATGCATGAACTTAATGAATAGGGTGTTTAAACCATTTCTAGACAAGTTTGTGGTGGTGTTTATCGACGACAATTTGGTGTATTCTAAATCACGCGAAGACCATGTGGAGCATCTGAGGCTAACTTTAGAAACGTTACGGAAAGAGAAGCTTTATGCGAAATTTTCAAAATGTGAGTTTTGGTTGGATCGTGTTCAATTTCTTGGACATATAATTGATAAAGGTAGGATTTCAGTTGATCCGGCTAAAGTGGAAGCGGTAATAGATTGGGTGCAAGCGAAGACATCGTCTGAAGTGTGGAGTTTCTTAGGGTTGGCAGGATATTATCGACGGTTTATACAGGATTTTTCTAGAATCGCCACTCCATTGACAAATTTGACTAGAAAAGCGGTTAAGTTTGTTTGGACGGAGAAGTGCGAGGAAAAGTTTTCAGGAACTAAAGAAGAGGTTAAGTATGGCGCCTATATTATCTTTACCAGATAGTACCGGAAATTTTGTGGCTTACAGTGACGCGTCGCATAAGGGCCTTGGTTGTGTGCTTATGCAGAACGGTAAGGTTATTGCGTACGCTTCTCGATAACTAAAAGATTACGAGAAGGGATACCCAACGCATGACTTAGAATCGGCGGCGGTGGTGTTTGCTCTGAAGATTTGGAGGCACTACCTTTATGGTGAGAAGTGTGAGATCTACACGGATCATAAGAGTCTCAAGTACATTTTTACACAGAAGGACCTCAACATGCGACAGAGGCGATGGTTAGAACTGATTAAGGATTACGACTGCGAAATTCTCTATCATCTAGGAAAGGCGAATGTCGTTGCTGATGCATTAAGCAGGAAGGGTCAAGAGAAACTTATGTTATTGACTGCTCAGGAGGAACTTGTTAAACAGATGGCAAAGTTGGAATTAGAGGTGAAGTACCAGCATGAATCAAAGGAGAAGATATTTCAGATCGAGGTTCGTCTAGTGTTGCTGGACCGAATCAAAGAAGCTCAACTTCAGAATGCGGAGTGTGAGAAAATTAGGAAGGAAGTCTCTGAGGGACAAGGTGGAAAGTTCAGTCTTGATGCCAAAGGATTACTCAGATTTGAACATTGAATTTGGGTTCCATTGGTACCGGATGTTAGAAGGGAGATCTTGGATGAAGCTCACAATACACGTTACTCAGTTCACACAGGGAGTAAAAAAATGTATCAAGATATTCGTCAATATTATTGGTGGTCAGGAATGAAACGCGATGTAGCAGAATGTGTTGCCAGATGTTTGACATGTCAAAAAGTGAAAGCTGAACATCAACGACCCAGTGGTTTGTTGCAGTCGTTAGAAATACCAGAGTGAAAGTGGGAACACATAACGATGGATTTTATAGTAGGTTTGCTGACTACACAAAAAGGTTTTGACGCAATTTGGGTAATCGTGGACAGACTGACAAAATCAACGCATTTCTTACCAATGAAGATTAGATTCAATTTAGACTAGTTAGCAGAATTGTACATTAAGGAAATTATTTCGCGACATGGTGTCCCTGTGTCTATTGTGTCTGATCGAGATCCGAGGTTTACGTCAAATTTTTGGAAGCATCTGCAAGAATGCTTGGGAACTCAGTTGAGAATGAGCACTGCGTATCATCCTCAAACTGATGGACAGAGCGAAAGAACGATTCAAACTTTGGAGGATATGTTACGCGCATGTGTCATGGATTTCAAGGGAAGCTGGGATGACCACCTACCATTGGTCGAGTTTTCTTACAACAACAGTTACCACGCAAGTATTGGCATGCCACCATACGAAGCGTTGTACAGACGAGGTTGGTGAAAGGCAACTTCTAGGACCAGAATTGGTACACCAAACTGCGGAGATCGTGAAAGCTATAAGAGCGCATTTATTAGCTGCTCAAGACAGACAGAAGAAGTATGCGGATCAACATCGTCAGAAACGAGAATTTGAGGTGGGAAGCTTCGTGTTTCTGAAAGTTTCACCCTGGAAAGGGAAAATTCGTTTTGGCAAGAAGGGTAAGCTTAGTCCAAGATTTATTGGACCTTTTGAAGTTCTGCGGCGAGTTGGTGAGGTGGCTTATGAAGTAGCTCTACCTCCAGAGCTGGTACATATCCACAATGTTTTCCATGTATGTGTTTTAAGGCCCTATAAGCCAGATTATAAACATGTGATAAAATATGAACCTATACAGTTCGAGAAAGACCTAACTTATGAGGAAGTTCCACTTCAGATAGTAGACAGGAAGGAACAGGTTCTCAGGAATAAAGTGATACCTTCTGTTAATGTTCTATGGAGGAACCACAATGCTGATGAAGCTACGTGGGAACTAGAAGTTGAAATGATGAAAAATTTTCCTGAGTTGTTTGTTTAGTCCTAGTTCTATGATTTTGAGGACAGAATCCTTGTAAGGAGGGAAGGATGTAGCGATAACATTGTGATTCTGAGGATATAATCCTTGTAAGGAGGGAAGGATGTAACGATTGTGAATTTTGTAAATAATTTAAAATATTTATTGAGTTAATAAATATTTTAACTGATTTATTTATGGAGTAAAATGAATAAATAAATCATGAGGATTACTACAGAATAGTTAAATTATATGTGAATATGTTGGTTAAAGTTATGTTGAATAATTTATATTTTAGTGTGTGATTTTATTACACTGGTTAGTAATACTCTAATTTAATTAAAATAATTAGATTAGAATAATTAAATTAGAATGTTTTGGTAACAAAGTGATTTATTAAGTAAAATTTATTAAATAAACTTATAATAATTTTGTTTATAAAGTTTAAATTAGATTTAATAATAATTAAGTTTAATTAGAATTTAAAGTGGTGTGACATGTGACTATATAATAAGAGAATATAAAAATAATTTTGTAATTTCTAGGTTGGTTTTACCAAACATGGCCTTGTGGCCTTTGGTTTATTGAACTGACAAAACCAAAATTTAACTGATAACCCATATCAATTTTTACGTATTTTAAATGGCCAGAGTTTGTATCAGTGAGTGAAAGAGGAGAGTAGTTTAAAAGAATTAGAAGTTTTGTGAATCAAGAGAGAATCTTAGAACAATTTCATTCATGTTCTCATCATCTACATAAGCACAAAACAAGAATTTAAGGTATAATTTAACCCTTTTGTTCTTAATTTTTGTGTTCTTGAGTTTTGTAAATTAGGGTTCTTAATGGATGAATTGTGAATGATTGCTATATATGTATGTTTAAAGGTGTTTGTAATTCATTGTATGGAAGTTACAAACGATTTTCAGGAATTAGATTGTTGTAAAACAAGTTTTTAATTAGAAATTTGTGTTCTTGAGGTATATATGTTTTGGTCTAATTTGGGTTAAAATAGATGATTATTGTGGTTAACTGTAAATTGAGAGTTGTTTATGATGTTATGTTTAAAAACGAAAACAAGGCAACTATTGTGGTCTGATTTGGTTAAAAATTGTGTAAATGGTGAGTTGATCCACTAAATATATGAGTTTTGGAAAAACTAAGGAAACGTTGATTTAATCCTTTGAGTTTTGTTATTTTGATTGTTTTAGGTTGTTAGAATCAGTATGTAGCTGTTTGGTGTTGATTTGAAGAGGTTTATAATAATTGAGTATGTTTTATTTGGTGTTTGATGCTTGAAAATTCGTGTTTTTGGGTTGGAATTCTGCAGTTCGCAAAACTGTAGAAACTGGAATCCAGGGAGCTCACCCCAGCGAGCTCATAAAAGCCAATTTCCTCGCCCCGGCGAGCTCACTGAACTAAGTTTCTCGCCCCGGTGAGCATTTTGTGCTGTAATTTTCTCGCCCCGGCGAGCGTTTTGTGCTGTATAATGCTTCATATGGCGGCATGCCAATACTCGCATGATAACTGTTGTTATAAGCAAACTCCACCAATGGTAGGTGATCATCCCAGCTGCCTTTAAAATCCATCACAGATGCTCTAAGCATGTCCTCCAGCGTCTGAATTGTTCGTTCGCCTTGCCCATCCGTTTGAGGATGATATGTCGTACTCAACCTCAACTGGGTTCCCAACCTTTTTTGTAAGCTCTTCTAGAAATTCGATGTGAAACACGGATCTCTGTCAGATACAATAGATACCGGCACTCTATGCTGTGACACAATCTCTTTCACATATAACTTCGCTAGCTGCTCTAGATTATACCTTATCTTGATCGGTAGGAACTATGCAGATTTAGTTAAATGATCGACGATCACCCAGATCGCGTCGTAACCCTTTTGAGTTGGTGGAAGCCCCGTCACAAAATCCATCGTGATATGCTCCCACTCTAGAATCTCCAACGATTATAGCAGTCTACCCGATTTTTGATGTTCCGCTTTTACCTTCTAACATGTCAAACACCGTCTAACACATTTCGCGACCTCCCTCTTCATGTTCGGCCACCAGAAGTGCTGACGCAAATCCTGATACATCTTGGTACTACCAGGGTGTATTGAATACTTTGTAGAATGAGCTTCTTGCATAATCTCTTCTCTCAACTCCAGAACCATCGGTATCCAGATCCTTCCTTTAAACCTTAGCAGTCCCGTGCTATCAGTCTTGTACTTTAATTCCTCTCCTTCTGAGATTCGCTTCTTTATGGCGATACATTCATCATCGTTTCCTTGAGCCTCATTTATCTTGTCTAATAAGGTTGGACTCGCCTCTACTGCGTTCAGTTTCTCGTCTTTATTCGTCGGATACTTGACTTCCAACTCCAGTCTTTTCATATCCTTGATCAGTTCTTCTTAAGTTGTCAGCATCATCAACTTATCTCTGCCCTTCCTACTTAGAGCATCAGCTACCACATTGACCTTACCGGGATGGTACAGAATTTCACAATCATAATCCTTGATCAACTCTAACCATCGTCGCTGCCTCATATTTAGCTCCTTCTGAGTGAAGATATACTTCATACTTTTGTGGTCTGTGTATATCTCACACTTCTCCCCATACAGATAGTGCCTCCAAATCTTCAGAGCAAACACCACTGCGACTAGTTCCAAGTCATGAGTCGAATATCCCTTCTCATATTCCTTCAGTTTCCGTGATGCGTACGCAATGACTTTCCCATGCTGCATCAATACGCACCCAAGGCCTTTGTGTGATGCATCACTGTACACCACAAATCCCCCTGTATCATCTGACAGTGATAACACAGGTGCTTCACTAAGTTTCTTCTTCAACTCCAAGAAACTCTCTTCGTATTTATCCGTCCATACAAACTTCACAGTCTTCCTTGTCAAATTTGTTAACGGTGTCGCTCTCTTCGAAAAGTTCTGAATAAATCTCCGATAGTAACCTGCTAATCCCAAGAAACTTTGGACTTCTGTTGGTGTAATACCCAGAAAATAATAATAATAATAATAATAATAATAACAATATATATATATATATATATATATTAATATTTTAATTGGAGCTTGTATTTTATTTGGGTCGAACTAGTCATTTAATTTATGTGGGCTAATAAATATTAATAAGTGAGGGATATTAATTTAGTAAAATTGGGCTTTAAAATAAATTGAGTTTAATTTATATATGAGTAATATTAAATACTATTATAACTAAGAAGATTAATAAAACCTGTTAATTAATAAATAACTAAACCTAATTTTACTTTCATGATATGAACTGAGAAAAAGAAAGGGAACAGAAACTGGGCGGCGGTGAAAAAAAACATAAAACGAAAAGGGGGAAATTTCTCTCAATTAAGGTAAGATCATTACGATGACCTCATTGCTTTCCCTGATAAAGATTTTGGGTTTGTGGGGTTTAATCGTAATTGAGTTTGTGGGGTTTTGTAATGCTTATGAGTTTGTTGCAAAGTATGGAATCGAATATTAATTAAATAATGGAGTGATCATTCACGTGAGCAATGAATGCTCTGAATTTGTGTGTCATGTAAATTGTAATCATGCACACCAATTAAATAAACTAGTTAATTATAATATGAATTTGTATTCTATCAGTGAAGTTTTGAATCACTAAGATTATATATATATATATATATATATATATATATATATATATATATATATATATGTATAGTTATATAAGTAAGTATGTGTTTAAATAAGTATTTAATTATGATATCAAGCTTATAAACCGAATTGAAAATTTTGTATATTAATTTAAACTAATTAATTTTTTTGATAAAATTTTAAAATTTACTTAATAATAAATTTAACACTTTTATGCTATTAATGGTTAGATTTGTAATAAAATTTTATTTTATTTTATTAGATCGAACTGAAGGAGATTAGCATAATCTTATTTAAATTTTTGGGTATTACGTTGCTTACTATAGGTACGGATTCCGTACTCTTTCAGCGAAACTCTTGTGATTTTAATTTATTCGTGCTACTCGTTTCGAAATTTAGTTTTGCCTCTCATGATTATTTCTTGCCAAATTAATTTTAATAGTTCATTTTGGCGTCGATATTTGGAACTCCTATTTGTACTTTTTATACTAGTGTATCATGTTTAGAATTTATTTTGATGTTTATAGTAATGTACCTGTTAATATTTTTGGGAAACTTTGTGTTAATGATTTGTTCAATTTAACATGTACATATTAGAACCCCATTGTGTTGATATTGTGTCGCATGTGTTGTGACATGGTATTTTTGTTAGAATATACCGTAGGGTATACCTGAGCTATAACCACCTATGGGGGTACCACAGGCATGTCCTCTTAGTACTGAGGCATGACACCTTCCGTGGCGGTGTGATTAGTCCACGGCGTCTCCGTTTTGTGCTCCGGTGGGAGTTGGCCATTTGGTGATTTGTTGTGGGAGGCGTATGGGTCGACCCTAGTTTTATGTTTTGTTCTGTTCTACGGATTGGTGATGTTTGTGCCGAACACACCTTCCGATTTTACATGCATTTTGATTCGCGGTCCATTGTGTGTAACTTGCCTATGTGGCATTATTTTGATTGCCTATGTGGCATTATTTGACTTGCCTGTGTGGCAAGGTATATTTCTGTTTTGTTTTGAGCTCGGTATGAAATAACACCCAGCAATTTGATTCAGCCTATTATTTCATTGTGCTACTTTTGTTCATTTCAATTAAGTTCATTTGATTGAGTTAGTTAGTCAATTTATTATTCTTGTATTCTATATCCGCACTGGGCATTTGGCTCATGCTGTGTTTTTCTTCCGGCAGGTAATCAGGGGGACCAAGAGCAAGTGTGATGAGAGCTCCCTTCTTTCCAAATGATTTAGATAATTTGTTTAGATTATGATACATTGGTTTTATTGGAGTTGTAATAATTATTTCGAATTGTGGTTTGAGCCAGTTTGACAGTTTATTATTGCTTGACTTATGGTATTTATCGGTTACTAGGGATATTCTTTTGTGGCATAGAGCTCTCTATTCATTTTGCAGTTTTGATGTGTTTTGTGTGTAACCTCTCTTTCTATTTTAAAAAGGGGGTGTTACAGTTGGCGTCTTCGGCTGTTCCCAGTTTATTACTGATTCTACCTTCGCCGAATCCACTGATACACCATCCTTGTCAATTATGTGCCCCAACAACTGCACCCTTTGTAGCCAAAATTCACACTTGGAAAACTTTGCATATAACTTCTCTCTTCTCAGCGTTTCCAGGGCTATCCTCAAATGCTCGACGTGTTCTTCCTCTGTCTTCAAGTAGACTAGAATGTCATCTATGAAAACGACAATAAATTTATCTAGGTATTGGTTGAACACTCTATTCATCATGTCCATAAATGCTGCTGGCGCGTTCGTCAGCCCAAACGATATCACCAAAAACTCAAAGTGTCCATATCGAGTTTTGAATGCTGTCTTTGGAATATCCTCTTGCGTCACCTTCAGTTGGTGATATCCCGTCCTCAAGTCAATCTTCGAAAAGTATTTCGCTCCCTTCAATTGATCGAACAAATCATCAATCCTGGGCAACGGGTACTTGTGAAACTAGTATGCACACAAGCCAATCATATTTGATATGATGTAGCATATACTTTGTAATCTTATTCATTTATTAATAAAAGAATTGATTTTCTTAAAAGACATTTTACATTATCTACATAGTGTTGTTATATTAAATGTGATAAACCCATAGTTTTGAGCAATGCTTTTAGAATCATGATGGTGATCATGTTAATGAAATCTAAATTCTAGATAGCTCACAAACTAAAATTGTTCCTAATCGTTGGATTACTAAAAGGGGATTAGTGAATCCGGATAGATTAGTACATACGTTGCTTGCTCTTAGGAAGAGGATGATTGATCTCATAATCATTTGTGTGGAGACACTAAAGCAAGTATGTAGGTGCTTATTGGAGAATAAGTTCACTGAACGTGGCTCGCTAAGGAATACCTAATGGAGTTCTACTCACCTGTCAATAGGAATTCCTCTAGTGATAGTAGTACAAGTGATCCTTGGACTTGAGATTATCATAGTATCTTGTGTATGATGAGTTATGCTTTGACATGTCCCTTAAGACCTTTAGGGTATATCAAAGGGTATGATTGGGTATAATAAGTTGTACATGGAGATAGGTGAATGATCAACAAAGAATCTACCTCATCTAGTAAAAGATGTGAATGTCCTATGTGATTCGATAAATGACAACTCAGTAGTCCTTGGAATGTCCTATGTGATTCGATAAATGACAACTCAGTAGTCCTTGGCCAAGGCAGAATGAAATTAGAAAGGAGTTTCTAATTTGCATTATTTAGAATTGTGCATTTGGGAATCGAAATACATATAATTAAATAAAATAATACTTGATAGTAATTCCATGTCTTATATTTAATTGGGACATTGTATGGTAGAAGGATTGAATTGTACGGTAACTATGCACTAAAAGGTTCTTTTGTGATTAATGTTGAAATCTATATTATCTGAAAAGTCGTTGATCACTAAGTGGGCTTACCCTTATTGTAGAATAAATATTATTTATTTAAATGAATTAAATAGTTTAATTTATTTTCATTTACTTAAATAAGATTAAAATTGTTCTAATTGATTTATTCACAACCGGTTTAATATGGAGAACCTAAAGGGTCACACCGCAAAAGGAAAATATTTATTTAAGAAGTAAATGGCATAATTGTAATAATAAGTTAAGTATATTTAGTTTAATCTATGGAGATAGAATAAATTAAATAGCTTATTATTTATTATTTAATATTTTAGAAATATTAAATATAAATTAATAAGAGGAGTCTTATTATTATTATTATTATTACTATTATTTAATTCCTAATAGGGATTGAGAATTAATTAATAGAAGTACTCTCTCATGAATTTCTAATTGAATTAGGAGCATAATTAATTAAAGGAGTTTAATTATAATAGAAACTCTAATCCTAAATAGTTTAGGGAAGGGTTATTCCTATATCTATAAATAAGAGGAGTCTTATCATAGATTAGGGTTACACACTCTTGCATTAGATTGTGGAGAGTACTTATAATTTCTATAGAGATAGAAACTAGGGTTTTGCCAACACCCATCTTCTTGAATAACTAATCTTCCTTGGTGGATCACCTATAGAGGCCAAACACTTGGGTGGCTAACGTTGATCAAGCAAATAAATTTAGTCAGTGGAATTCAAGGAGAACGCGAAGGAATTAGAGGTGAACTTGTACCCGAGGAAGCACGGTTCTACGAGGGTATAATTTTTATCTCTATCTCTTTCGTTTATATCGTTAATTGAGCACATAGATTGATCATGGTGATGGTTTGTATAAAATTTTAAAATCCAATTTTATCGCGCTTCCGCCTTATTTATGTAATTTGATTGTATATTCGCGTCATATACAAACCTCACAGTGGTATCAAAGCCTAATCTTGTGCTAATTATCAATTTTGATGATTCTATGTGTGTATGGTGTAACGATCGAGAATTTTAATTCCCTTGTAACCCGAGTTTATGTATGAATGAAATGAATTTTTATTTTTATGTATATTATTATGTGTTATGTGATAACCTAATATGTGTGTCTGTATTGAATTTTTTGTGTTGTAGTACCGTTAGGGTGAATACTTTGACTTCGTGAAAAATCGCAAAATCACTATTCACGGGCACGCTTATCGAGGCACTATTCACGCCATAATTTTTATGTGTCTTTTTCGACTTTAATAAATTTCATAAATATGTGTATGTGTACGAATAATTTTTCCAAGTGTCGGATTTTCGTTTTGAGCCCGTTCGTGTTTTATTCGGTATCCGAAACATATGATAAGGTTGTTCCGAATATTTGGACAAATCACATAATAATTATTTTTATATGTCCCAATAATTATGGGAGTACCCATTTTAATTTTGGGTAGAGTTATTTACCAGTTTTGGTACAAAAGAGGGAGTTTTCGGATATATTTTTGGTGTTTTCGGGTATTTATTTTGACTTGTTGCTCCAAGTGGGAACCACCCAACCACATTAGACCAATCAAAGGAGAGCATGGGGGGTGTATTGCCGGCAAGCTTGGAAAATTTGGCCAACCTTGAGCACCAAACCCACTTCTCCCTAATTCACTCCTCCACTCTCCCAAATCATTCAAACTCTCATTCCTTCCCTAAACCATCAGCTGATAGAGAGAGAGAGAGAGAGAGAAATAGAGAGTGAGAGAGAGCTACAAAGAGGAAGAAGAAAGAAGGAGAAGGCCGCCGGAAAAGTCGCCGGAAAAGAAGAAGACTCGCCGGAAAAAGGAAGGAGGAAGAAGAAGGCACGGGTGGAAGAAGAAGAGAGTCCAAGCAAGAAGAACTCGAGCCAAGCAAGCCAAGCAAGCTTCTAAATCATCTAGGCAGGATTCACAGAGGTAAACACCAACAAAATCCATTCCATTCGATTTCTTGTAAAGATTTTCAAGTTTTCTTAGTTTTTGAGCTCTTGAGCTTGTGGATCGATTTTCTAGCGATTCTGGATGTTTTTGCTTGTTCTAGATGTTTATATATGTTGCTAAGAGACTATAGAAGCCATTAATAACATCAAAGTGGAACAAAAATAGAAGAAATCCGTACCTATGCTTAAGGAGGATGAAGAACATGAAGAACAATGGACTTTTGGACATTTGGACTTTTTAGAGGACTATAAATGCTAGATTTCGTGTTTGTTAATTTTATTTGTTGCTATGGTGTTGTAGTTCCATGGGTTACGAAGCTAACCCAATTGGAATGGAGTAAAAAGGAGTTAAAACGAGTTCGTAGGAATGATTTTCGTAAAACTTGTCAAGAACTCGAAGAACAGAGTATGAACTTTACATTTTGGCTTTAGATTTGACCATGTTAATATTAATGGGTAGCTCTGCATTTTTGATATGTTGTAGCCCCATGAGTCAGGAGTCCATAGAGTCCGGAATGGACCAATTTGCTTGTGTATTGAAGGAGTTATGGAGGTTGGAGTGGCTGGAGGTCGGAGTCGTGTTCTGGAGACAAACCCAGAATCCGGCTACTGCAGAATGGCACCGCAGCGCCACCCATATGCCCTGCAGCTCACGCTGCAGCGAGGGGCAAGTGGGGAAAAACCGGGACTCGCGCCGCAGCGTGAGGCCCAAGCCTTAAGGCTCACGCCGCAGCGTGAAGCCCGGTCATGGAGAAGACACGGGACTCACGCCGCAGCGTGAGGTCCAGTGCTTGGGCTCGGCGCCGCAGCGCCAGCTCCGTGTTTGGACCAGGTTGGGTCAGTCAGGCGGGTCAAGTCGGGTCTGACCTAATGAAACCTTTTCAATGGGTCCAACACTTATATTTTTCCTTGGAATTAAATGATTAGACAGGTTAACTAAGCATATTCTGTTAAACCCTAAATGCTTAATTATTTCTCAAATGTCAACCAGATTGGTATTGTTTTAAGGCGGAAATTGAATAATCTAATTGCAATTTAGGCTTGGTTTCCAGGGGCGCTGCCCCCCGACCCCCGCCAGCTCACCGGGGAGCGAGACCCCCGACTGGGTAGTCGTAGGGCAATCAACGTGTTTTAATGATGCAACGTCTGTTTTGAACCTAGTCTTTATGTGACTAATTGTTATGTGAATATATATTTACATGTGTAGGATATTAAGGAGCGTGTGTTGTAATATTGTAGCAGCGCTTCAGGCAAGTTTCCTTAACCCTTGTCTAACCCTTGTGTTGGGCAAGTTCTATCGTGCGAGTTAATTATTGATTGAACGATCATTTTATGTTGTTGCAAGTTCTTCTTTAACCCTTGTCTAACCCTTGTGTTGGGCAAGTTTCTAAACCTTATGCACTACTTTTATTTCGTGCAAACAGGTACATTGTTGCAAGTTTCATGACTCAAATCGAGTTATTACCTTCAATTATTTTGGTGGACTAATTTTTGTCAATTACTCCACATCAAAGATAAATTATTGATATTCACCGCTTGTATATTTGAATTCATTATCTGTTGTTGGACTGTGAGACGTTTAGTTCTTCATTTATGAACTGTTTAAGGAAATAGTTTACGCCACTTGTTTCGGCTAGACGTATGTTTAATCATCATTGTTGTTAAGTAAAGCTATCCAATCAAATTGTTTGGTTTGGATTCCTATGTAAAGCTGAGATGAACAACCCTCTTAGCAGGGGAAACAGTATGTATGTCGGGAGACCGACACGCCCGCGAACAATATGTCAAAGGGGTTATGCATAACACCGGGTACATTAGGCTGATCACCTATTGTATTAGTATGTTGGATTATCGGATGAATTTTCTGGTGATTGAATTTTCTGGTGATTCTAGTAAAAGTTCAGTGTCAAGATGACCACTCAATATAGAATATTTCCTCCATTTGGAAACATTGAAATCATTCGGTCCTTAGAGGCCCTACAATTGTGTTAATGAGGTCATCCGTTGAGATTATGCAGATTCTTGAGCTATCTTTTATTCTCTTGATTCTTGTAAGCTATAAAGTATTCATTTGATGATTCACGATTATTGTTATTATACTTGCTGAGCAAATTTGTTGCTCACCCTTGCTTTCCTTAAAATATTTCAGTTAGTGGAGCTCGTGGTGAAAGTTCTGGGAAGGATAAAGGCAAAGGCAAAGCTACGGATTAGCTTTGTACCATTAAGATCACCATTTTGATTATGTATTAACACTCGTTGACTTTTGTGATGTATTAAGACTTAATTACCCTTATGTATTAAGTTACGTTGTAGAAGTTTTGGTTTCGAGACTGGGGACAGGATTATTTGTGTTATATCAATATGAATATTCCTTTATTTCCGCTGTAAGTTATCAATAGTTTGATGCAGGTATGAGATAGTGACGAACCAGGTCTGCGGTTCGAGTGACCCGAATTTGGGGGCGTCACAGGTTGGTATCAGAGCTTTAGGTTATAAACCTTTAGAGAGAGGTCTTTAGGCTATAACCTTAGGAAGCGTATAGAGAATACGAGTAGATAAAACTCATGTAGAGTTTTGGGGCGATCTTAGATAGACGCGTCCTAGATAGTTGTGAAAGGTATTTACATTCCTTACGATGAAGCTATATTTCATTACAAGCTGCTAATAGAGTGTGTTGCCTTGTGGTTTGCTTGTAGTACTCATGATAGATATTCCCGTAGTATGATAAGATGATGACATTAAGCTTTCTTACGTTTAGCAGAGAATGCCGCCCAGACGCAACGTACCACCCCCAGCGACACCTGAGGGATCGGTTAACAATGGAGGAGGTCCGACGGACCCCATGCAGCGGTTAGCAGACATATTGGAGAGGATGGAAAGAAGAAGTGCGGGAATTGTGAATCCTAACCCACCGGCAGCACCCACAACAAGTTTCAAGGACTTCAAAAGCGTAGGACCTCCGGAGTTCAGGGGAATGACTGATCCGATTGAAGCCCAGTCTTGGGTGAAGGAAATGGAGAAGGCTTTCATTATCGCGCGCGTGGGGGATGACCAGAAAACGGCATTCGCCACCTATATGATGAAAGGAGAAGCAAATTATTGGTGGGAGGCTAACCAACAACGAGCAGGCGAAGGAGTGATACCGTGGGACAAGTTCAAGGAATTATTTTTCGGGAATTATTTCCCAAAGAGCATGGAAAGACAAATGGTAGTGAAATTCTTGGAACTGAAACAGGGAGACATGACGGTGGCTCAGTACGCCGCCAAATTCAATGAACTTGCACGTTTTGCACCGCTTCAAGTAAGTACTGAAGAGCTGAAGGCGCAAAGGTTTGAACAAGGGCTGAAACCGTGGATATATAACAAGGTAGCCGTTCTTCAGATAGAAACCTTTAGTGCACTGCTGGAGAAAGCCATTATCGCTGAAGGAGGGATTGAGGCCCTGAATCAACACAAGAAGAATAAGAACAGCGGAGGAGACTACCGTGGCGGTGGCAGTAGCGGTGGAAGCAATTCGGGAAAGGGGAAATGGGATGGTGGCAACAACAACAGCACCAACACTAATCAGATGGGGCATAATCAAGGGGGATTTAAGAAGAGGGTTGAAGCGTGTTCCAAATGTGGGAAGAATCACAAGGGAGAGTGCTAGAAGGGGCGCAATATCTGTTACAATTGTGGTCAGGAGGGGCACATGGCACCAAACTTCACAAACCCGAACAAGAACCGTGGATGTTATTCTTGTGGATCAGTGGAGCATCAGATCAAAGACTGTCCGAAGAAAGGAAGCACTGGTGGAAATGGTAACAGAGGAGGAGGCAGCAAACTGGCAATTGGAGGACCGACTCCGCCAAACCGAACCCCTGCCCGAACATTCAACATGACCGTCCAGGATGTAGTGATTGCTAAGGATGTGGTGTCAGGTATTACCCCAATCAATAATATAAATGCCTGCGTATTATTTGATTCAGGTGCTACCCGTTCCTTTGTGTCTGATGATTTTGCTAAACGGTTAAATTTACCCCAAGAACGGTTAGAAAATCCTTTGAGTATAGAAATTGCGAATAACGAGGTAATTCCAGTAGAGTTTATTCTTCGTAATTGTTGCGCTGAGATTAGGGGATATAATTTCTGCGTGGATTTGATCCAAATAAGGTTGGGAGAGTTCGATGTAATATTGGGAATGGACTAGTTGTACGATCATGCGGTAGTGATTGACTGTCAGAAGAAAAGTGTGAACCTTCGGACCCCTAACCGGTCGAGGGTAGTGTTTAATGGTAGCACATCGCTGAGACGTTCTTGTTGTCTTACGATGATGCAAGCTAGGAAATTGTTAAAGAAAGGATGTGAAGGTTATTTAGCCTATATTGTAGATACAAAGAGAGAAGGTGTAGAAATTAAGGATATACCGATAGTAAGAGAGTTTCCAGATGTGTTTCCAAGCGAATTACCTGGTCTTCCGCCAGACAGGAAAATTGAATTTGCAATAGACTTAGTGCCAGGGACTGCACCAATTTCAAAGGCTCCGTACCGTATGGCGCCTGTGGAAATGAAAGAATTGCCGATACAACTTCAGGAACTACTGGACAATGGGTATATTCAGCCAAGTGTGTCCCCATGGGGAGCCCCAGTTTTGTTTGTCAAGAAGAAGGACGGATCGATGAGACTCTGCATCGACTACCGAGAATTGAACAAATCAACGATCAAGAATAAGTATCCATTGCCAAGGATCGACGACTTGTTTGATCAACTGAAAGGAGCCAGACACTTCTCAAAGATAGATTTGAGGACCGGATATCATCAGCTAAAAGTAAGAAAGGAAGATGTACCCAAAACTGTGTTTCAGACGAGATATGGTCATTACGAGTTTTTGGTGATGTCTTTCGGTTTGACTAACGCGACGACAGCATTCATGGACTTGATGAACCGAGTTCTGAAGCCGTACTTAAACAAGTTCGTAGTAGTTTTCATCGATGACATTTTGATTTATTCAAAGACCGAAGAAGAGCATGCTGATCATCTGAACAAAGTATTGGAGACACTAAGAAGAGAGAAGTTATACGCGAAATTATCCAAGTGCGAATTCTGGATAGAAAAGGTGCAATTTTTAGGGCATATGATCGACAAAGACGGTATCTCAGTGGACCCTGCAAAGGTGGAAGCAGTTAGTAACTTGGAACAATCGAAGACGCCGACAGAAGTGCGAAGTTTCTTAGGGTTAGCCGGGTACTATCGAAGATTTATCCAGGATTTTTCGAAGATAGCAACCCCGTTGACCAATCTGACGAGGAAGACGGTGAAGTTTGTATGGTCCGAGAAGTGTGAAGATAGTTTTCAGGAGTTGAAAAAGAGGTTAAGCGAGGCGCCTGTATTGTCCTTACCAGATGATACGGGAGGTTTTGTAGTGTATAGTGATGCATCACACAAGGGTCTTGGCTGTGTGTTGATGCAACACGGCAAGGTCATTGCGTATGCGTCACGGCAGTTGAAGGATTACGAGAAGCGATACCCTACCCATGACTTGGAATTGGCAGCTGTCGTCTTTGCATTGAAGATTTGGAGACATTACCTTTATGGGGAGAAATGTGAGATATACACAGATCATAAGAGTTTGAAATATATCTTCACATAGAAAGAGTTGAACATACGACAGAGAAGGTGGTTGGAATTAATCAAGGATTACGACTGCGAAATTCTTTATCACCCTGGAAAAGCAAACGTGGTAGCAGATGCATTGAGTAGGAAGGGGAACGAGAAATTGTTTATGTTGACAACTCACGATGAGTTAATATTGGAAATGGCAAGATTGGAAATCGAAGTAAAAAGTCCGGCAGAGGCAGCAGAGAAGTTATTCGTAATTGAAGCTCGTCCGACGTTACTCGACAAAGTGAAAGAAGCACAGGAAAAGGATGAGGAATGTGAAAGGATACAGAAAAGGATCGTAGAGAATGAGGAAGAGAAGTTCCGAATGGATAAGAATGGTATCTTGAGATACGAGGAGCGAGTGTGGGTGCCAGCCGTGACTGAATTAAGAGATGAAATCTTACATGAGGCACATAATTCAGCATATTCTGTTCACCCAGGAAGCACGAAAATGTACCGTGATCTTCGTCAATATTTTTGGTGGCCCAACATGAAGCGGGATGTAGCAGAGTACGTCAGCAGGTGTCTCACCTGTCAACAAGTCAAAGCAGAACATCAGAGACCGAGTGGATTGCTTCAACCACTGACTATACCGGAATGGAAGTGGGAGCATATCACTATGGACTTCGTGGTAGGACTTCCAGTCACACAGAAGGGCTATGATGCCATTTGGGTTATCGTGGATCGATTGACAAAATCAACACATTTTCTACCGATAAAGATCCGATTTAGTTTGAACCAATTGGACAAGTTGTACATTAAGGAAATTGTTTCACGACATGGAGTGCCAGTGTCAATTGTCTCAGATCGAGATCCGCGCTTCACATCAAAATTTTGGAAGAGCTTGCAAGAGAGAATGGGAACAAAGTTGCGACTAAGTACTGCTTACCATCCTCAAACTGACGGACAAAGCGAACGAACAATTCAAACACTAGAGGACATGTTGAGAGCTTGTGTGATGGATTTCAAGGGAAATTGGGATGACCACTTACCACTGGTGGAATTCGCCTACAATAACAGCTACCATGCAAGTATCGGTATGCCGCCATATGAAGCCCTCTATGGGAGGAAGTGCAGGACACCATTAAGCTGGGATGAGGTTGCGAACGGTGACTGTTGGGACCAAAATTGGTGCAGCAGACAGCAGAAGTGGCCGTAGTGATCAGGGCAAGATTAGTTGCAGCCCAAGACCGACAAAAGAAGTATGCAGATCAACATCGCCAGACGAGAGACTTCGACGTCGGCAGTTACGTGTTTCTGAAAGTATCTCCCTGGAAAGGGAAGATACGTTTTGGCAAGAAAGGAAAGTTAAGCCCGAGGTTCGTAGGACCGTTTGAAGTATTGAGAAGAGTGGATGAAGTGGCGTACGAGGTAGCATTACCTCCTGAACTAGAGCATATCCACAATGTGTTCCACGTCTCAATGTTACGACCATATAAGCCCGATTATAAACACGTGATATCCTATGAGCCCGTCTAAATAGAGAAAGACCTTACGTATGAGGAAATTTCTATTCAGATAATCGATAGGAAAGAGCAAGTATTAAGAAATAAGGTTATACCTTCTGTGAAAGTAGTTTGGCGAAACCACAATGCCGAGGAGGCTACCTGGGAATTAGAAGCTAGGATGAAGGAGAGTTACCCTCAACTTTTTGCTTAACCTTGTATTATGATTCTAGGGACAAAATCCTTATAAGGAGGGGAGAATGTAACGATCGAGAATTTTAATTCCCTTGTAACCCGAGTTTATGTATGAATGAAATGAATTTTTATTTTTATGTATATTTGTCGACGCCGGTTTTATCCGCTTTGTCCTTTTTTGTCTTTTCCAATTTTTAGCCTTTTGGTTTAGATGATTTTTGGAAAAGGTCGGCATTGAGGTCGACGGGGTTTTGAAAGATCGTTTTTTATGATGAGCCAATTAACCAGAGTCGCCAGTTGGTATATTTGAAATGGATGTACCAACTCATCCGAGTTTTCGTTTTTTTATAAATCGCTGGCTCATATGTGACTCCGAATTAATGGGTCTGCGAATCGAGATTCATAGAGTTCGGGGGCTTGCTTAAGTGAGGGGAATGTGTTAGGCACCCCTCGACTTCCGTGAAATACGGTTACCGCAATCTTGATGCTGTCCTATCCTTTAATTCGTGAAATGTGTATATGTGCGGGTATGTGTGGGTGTGTGTGCTTATATGAATATTGTGGTGAGTTTGTATGAAAGAATCATTTGGATTTTTAGGGAAAGTTGTGTTTTAATTTGAAAATATTTCAGAACGTCGTTTCTATTAACACGAGAAAGCTCCCTCCATTCATGCGAAAGGTTTGATTTTACTATCAGAACTATAAGGTTTTTATTAGGCGTCATCTTGATAAAACGTGAGTTTTTTCTTAAACCTTAACCAAAATAGGAATCGAGATTTATACGTTGCTTTCATAAATGATGGGCAATTTCTATGATCTCTTTCGCCCTATGCATCAAGATTTAATAAAACATTTAATTTCTTTTATAAAACCCATTTTTTTGACATTTGAAAACAACCTCTTTTTTTTATGCTTCCCCGTAGGATAGGAATCGACTTTCGTTAGCATTTCCAAATTTTTAGCCTCGTGATGCTAATATCCTACTTTGATTGATTTTAGAAAAGATCTTTATCGTTTAATCTTTTGAAATTCTTTTGGCGTCTCAAAATCTAATCAAGCATAAACATGCGTCGGGGCTATCCATGGGCATGTAAGCCATCAAAATATCACCGAACGCCAACAATCACATATTCCACTAATACGGGGCCTTAAACCCGATTCTCGCCTTAGCGTCGTTTTAAGGCCCGACAGTTACACGTTACAAAACAAGCATCTTGAATCTATTACATACACCAAAACGTCCATCATCGGATTTGAACCACGGGGTCGCTTTCCTAGGCTCACAACCACGATTACTACACACTCACAAAATGAATACTACAATAATAACAACGTAGATTGCCTAACACGTCCTAAAAATACAATCAATTAAACTACGCCTAATATATATCCATAAACAAGCTAGAAATTTCACCAATTAGATATCAATCGGATTATTAGGAAGAATTTTGTTCCAATGGAACCCTCACCAATAATCCTTAATCCATGATT
Organism: Aralia elata; assembly: GCA_034770075.1. Classification (NCBI taxonomy): domain Eukaryota; kingdom Viridiplantae; phylum Streptophyta; class Magnoliopsida; order Apiales; family Araliaceae; genus Aralia; species Aralia elata. Next base: position 250,786 of record JAVJAP010000229.1, on the reverse strand, counting down.
GTTCAACAATATTCTTGAAAATTAAAATTTAATTTAGCCAAATGACATGATAGAAATTGCAAAAATAAGGAGATTTTCACCTTGCAAATGATACCAAGATTATGTAGAAACTTGTATATTGAGTGAAATATGAGATGTATTGATATAATCCAACAACAAGGGGAAATTCCTCTCCTTTCTCTCAATTGTTGCAATAATTTTTTGCTATTTCTCTCTATTTCCGAGCTAAAACTGCTGCTATTTTTCTTCTTCTTCCGCCAAAAACTGCTGAACTCTGTATGCTGCACGAAACTGGGCTGAAATAGGCTGGCCAGAACCAGCCGCAGATTGATCTGCGGCTGGCCGCAGATCCATCTGCGGCTGGCTGGCCCACCTCCCATCGCACTCAGCTGATAGTGCTGATTTCCTGGTTTCCGTGCTGGCGCACCCACTTGGCCGCAGATCAATCTGCGGCTGGCTGGCTTGACTTTCTCAATTCTCGTGATACGCCTCGATTTTCGTGCCGTGACGCTGCTTTTCGCTGACATGTTCATTTTTTACAGTCCGGGAATCATTGGGAGGCGTGCCACACCTTCCGGGGAATGCCAAATTCGGATAGCCTTGCTGTCATGTCGATTTCGGTTGCAAATTGTCTTGGTGGCTTCGAGCGTCCGTACCTTCTCTGTCTTTTGCTCTCGCAGGCCGGTCCATTTAACGAATTTGCCCTCCTGTCAAGGTTAGTATACGAAGTGCAAAATTTGGGTGTCTACAGCTGCCCCTCTTTATCATGTTTATGAAATGTTAAATGAAATGAACAGGATAAAGAAACAGACACCCGATGTCTGAATGACACTGCACAGATATGATAATACACACACGATGCAACACATGTAATTTATGGTACAACACAAGATGTAGCGCATGCAAACATTCGAAAGAGTGTCAATGCATCAACCCTCTGACCGTATTTGTTGGTCGTTAGGTTCACTCTTCCAATCTATCATCTCGTTCGGGGCCGGGTATCGTCGCCGGTCACCCATCTCGTGATCGCCGGTTATCGTCGCCGGTCGATCGTCCTGTCGGGGCCGGGTATCGTCGCCGGTCACCCATCTCGTAACCCCCGGTTATCGTCGCCGATTGGTTATCTTGTCGGAGCCGGTTTTCGTCGCCGGACATCCATCTCGTGATCGCCGGTTATCGTCGCCGATCGATCGTCTCGTCGGGGCCGGGTATCGTCGCCGGTCACCCATCTCGTAACCCCCGGTTATCGTCGCCGGTTGGTTATCTTGTTGGAGTCGGTTTTCGTCGCCGGACATCCATCTCGTGATCGCCGGTTATCGTCGCCGGTCGATCGTCTCGTCGGGGCCGGGTATCGTCGCCGGTCACCCATCTCGTAACCCCCGGTTATCATCGCCGGTTGGTTATCTTGTCGGAGACGGTTTTCGTCGCCGGACATCCATCTCGTGATCGCCGGTTATCGTCGCCGGTCGATCGTCTCGTCGGGGCCGGGTATCGTCGCCGGTCACCCATCTCGTAACCCCCGGTTATCGTCGCCGGTTGGTTATCTTGTCGGAGCCGGTTTTCGTCACCGGACATCCATCTCGTGATCGCCGGTTATCGTCGCCGGTCGATCGTCTCGTCGGGGCCGGGTATCGTCGCCGGTCACCCATCTCGTAACCCCCGGTTATCGTCGCCGGTTGGTTATCTAGTCGGAGTCAGTTTTCGTCGCCGGACATCCATCTCGTGATCGTCGGTTATCGTCGCCGGTCGATCGTCTCGTCGGGGCCGGGTATCGTCGCCGGTCACCCATCTCGTAACCCCCGGTTATCGTCGCCGGTTGGTTATCTTGTCGGAGCCGGTTTTCGTCGCCGGACATCCATCTCGTGATCGCCGGTTATCGTCGCCGGTCGATCGTCTCGTCGGGGCCGGGTATCGTCGCCGGTCACCCATCTCGTGATCTTCTTTCACTCAACACGTCAATTGGCTGCAAGGGAGCAAGGTGGGACCCACCAGGGCCAGCCGCGGATGGATCTGCGGGCAGCCGCAGATTGATCTGCGGCCAGCCGTAGATACATCTGCGGCCAAGATCGGGATGTATAAGCGGCTCGCCGCTTCCAGATTTGTCACTTTCAACTTCCAACTCACACATATTTCTCGCGATTTTTGCTTGTTCGCAAGGGCTTTTTGTCGATTTTTCAACTTTCCTGCAAAAACTGTTCCGGTAGGATTGATCTACACGCTACAGGTAACACTTTGACCGGTCACTTTTCAATTTCGTCAATGTTTTGCTATACATTTGACTATTTGCATGTTTAGAGATAAAATGTATGCTTTACAATGCTATGTAATGTACTATCATATATACATGCTATGTATTAACTGTGTGGGTCCTATTTTATGTTCATGAGGCGGTCCCACGTATATGTTTGCTCCTTTTTGAAAGAAAATCATGCATTTATGGCATTTTACATGCTTTATTTACACATATGAATGCAAATATGATCTGTTGTGGCCTGAGTTCTTTGAAAAACATGCTTGGATATGCATGGGATGTCCATTTTACAAACGGAACTCTGCCGAATTTTTTTTTTTTTTTTTATACCATAACCATGCATCATGTTGCATTAATTATATGACGAGGCTATAAATTTAGAATATTCATTACATAATTTTAAAAGGGAACTTACCTTCTTTCTCGCCCGTTCTATTCCAGCTATGGATCGTGATGCGCCCAGTAGCTCTTCCACCTCTCGGACTTCGGGTGTTCGACGTCGTAGGGCTGCACCTGCCCCTATTCCTCCTCGTACCCGTCAGGCTCGTCGTTTGGCGGAGTCTGTCGTCCGTCCTGATCACCCGGACGTTGAGGAGGTTGTTCCTCCGGAGGTTGCGGTGGAGGAGCCGTCTTCCAGCACATCAGCTCCCCCCTCTCATCGCGCCTTATCTGGCGCTTCTGTCCAGATACCCGATCTATTGGGTCGGGATCTCATTCGTCACCCCTCGGCATCTCTTGTTGCTAATGAGGTATACTCGATTCGGCTTTTCATTTGTTCTCGATTTCTAAATTTCTGTTCTATCTGGACTGACCCATTTGTGATTTTCACAGGTGCCTGAGTTTACCCAGCCGAGGGGTAACTGGTTCAACATTTACTCCCTTTACGCGGCCTTGCACGATGATTACCGCGCGGTGGTGGACTCCTGGGGTTTTCGCCACTTCTTCACCATCATTCCCCGCCAGTGCCCCTGGGGCTATATGCGGGCTTTGTCCGAGAGGTGGTTTCATCAGACCTAGTCCCTTCATCTTCTGGACTGTGAGGTTGTGCTGACCCCTTGGGATTGGCGGTATATCACGGGGATCGAGTTCACCGGGTCCCGTGTCCCTCTGGACCTCGATATTACTCCAGCAGAGGTCCGCGCTCTTTTGGGTTTTGCATCCGATGACCGGGTCTTCAAGGCCCGCAGTATCCGGTCCGGAGCGTTAGCTGTCGATGCTGTCGGAGGTTTATACGCACAGCCTATCCCAGCGGATCAGGGCACTCGTGACATCCTACTACGACGCTTGTTCCTGACTATCATGAGGGGTTGTTTCCTAGGGAACAACTCATCTACCATCCATTTCAGCGTCGTAGGGGCTGTTCGAGATGTAGACCGGATTGGTGACTACGACTGGGGGTCGTTCACTTTCGCTTATTTCCTCCACGGTCTGCGTCTACGCTCAGAGGGACAGACCGATGCCTGGCTCGGTTTCTACCACTTTCTTCTGCTGGTGAGTCTTCTCCTCCTTTCTCTTACTGTATTTCTTTTCATTTCATCTCTTTTCTGTATTTGATAGTGACTCATGCCTTGTCTTGTTTCTATTCACAGTTCTGGGCTTACGAGCGCCTTCCATGTCTGAGGCCTATCACTACTCTGGGCCCGGACACTTATCCCCGGGGTCGACGGTGGCATCACAGCACTTTGGAGGAGGTCCCCGTGTCGGGCAGCTTTGCACATTGTCGTATTCAGCTGGAGTTGATCACGGCTGTCGACGTCGTCTGGATTCCCTACCTCTCCGAGCATCTGACTGTGGGGTTTGCTGACGGGCATCCTTCCGGCCCGGAGTTCGAGCTTTCCACCCGTCGCCTCACTTTGCAGAGTGTTGGAGGCTGGGTGATGTATCTGGGAGAGTGCGCATTCCGATGCGTCACTGGAGAGATCCGCATCCCGCATTCCCTTTCTTTCACTACTTTCTGGCCGCTGGATTCTCAGCCCTCGGAGATCATGCTCGCTGGGGAGGACGGTCGGATGCTTTCCACAGGCCCCAGTACGAGCGAGGCTTTCAGAACTTGGTGGGTACCTCGTACCATCGGTCCCCAGACCCGGGCTACCTTCTTCCTCGGGGATATGGTCCCCGGCTCGGTGATGATGACTGACTGGGCAGCCTGCGTTCGGAGTCCCACCCACACTGAGCAGATAGACACTTTGACCCGCCAGGTGGAGCAGTTGTCGCTATTTCTTCGGGTGTTAGGCCGGACCCCGGAGGAGGCTTACGCCTACGATCCTGACGGTGCGGGCTATGATGCAGGCCCGAGCTCATCTGATGCCACCGCTCGGCCATACATCCCCGACATGAACTTTGGGCCCTCGACTTCGACGACCCGGGGGGATCAGTTCGAGGACCCCGATTTCATCGATGAGATTGACTTTATCTAGATCAGGATAGGATAGGGCTTTTGTACCTGTACCTGTTTAGATTTATTTTTCATTTCATGCACTATGTACTGAACTCATTTATTTATTTATGCACAGTTCTTTATCTTTTATCTCCATGAAATTCATTTGCTTTATTATTGTCTATACGATGCATGCTTTTTATTCATGGATAGAAAATGACCCCTGTACAGTCTTTTTGATACTATTTTTTCACAGATGACGTCCTCAGATGTCGTGGTATGCTTGGATTCTATTCCTCCTACAGGGTTGGTTGGCAGCCTCCTCCGTTGGTTAGACAGTTTATCGCCGGCCGACATGGTCATCGCAGATGGTCTTTTGGGACACTCTCGGTCCTTATTAACCTTTCAGGTGCCAGCGGGCTTCGTGGATGGTATTTTGAGATATTGGGCCCCTGCCCGTCAGGTGTTTAGGTTAGGGACAGTAGAGCTGACCCCCACCCTTGAGGAGTATGCTCGCTTCACCGGCTTGCCGTTAGATGGCCCCTGTGCTAGGGTTACAGTTGGTTCCATGCGCCGTCATTTCTTGACTTTCACCGGTTTGCGGAGGGCTGTCTTGTTACCGGTGATCACATCAGACCATATGGTTCCCCTTCAGTTCTTGATCGACCGATTTGGTTCAACCGACAACTTTCGTCTTTTTTTCGGTGATTTTTCCGTGTCCGAGGAGCGCTGGGGTTCCTTGAGAGTAGACGTTCTGATGGCCTGTGTCGTCTCAGTTTTGTACTTGCCCGCAGGACCCGATCACTTGGACATGCGGTTGGTTGCGGCCGTTAGGGCCCTTCAGGAGGATCACACCATTCTTCCCATGATATTGGCGGATACTTACATGTCAGCATCATACTGTCAGTCCTTCCGAGGCAGAGTATTCCGAGGGAGCTCGACTTTGTTGTATGTGTGGTTCATGAGTCATCTTAGTCCCATCGGCCACTTCCGTCGCCAAGGGTTCTGCTTTAGCCATGACATAATCGCGCAGTTCTCGTTTCGTCCCGTGAGCTATACTGATGTGGCCTCCTGGACATCATTTTTGTCTGTCATTGAGGATCCCTTTCATCTATTGGTCTATTCGGGCTATTGCTCCTTTATGAGCTTCTTGACTCATGTGCCTGGCCTGGACTTCATTCCCATTGCTGGCTTGAGGGGCGTGACCACTTATCATCCCCTGGCTGTTACAGGGCAGTTTGATCAGACACAGGACTTTCACCCTTTCACGGGAGTAGCCACCTACCGATTCCTTATATCATCCCAGACAGAGAGGGAACTATTGCGGGTATATGATCTTTGGTCTCGCAGGATCTCCGCCGAACATAGTGAGGGTTGCCACCTCCAGACATTTGCTTATGTGCAGTGGCTACGCGGAGATTTGGATCCGGCTGGTTTGAGTCAGTCTGGTGGCCCTGATGACTTGGGGATGATTTCTCCAAATGATACCACTCCGTCTCTATCGACTCTGCCCCAAGTCGGGTTATTGAGGATACCCGACTCCGTCTGGCCTTGATTACTGCTGAGGCTGAGAGGGATGCTGCTTTTGTCGAGAGAGATGATGCTATTCGGGCTAGAGACGCTGCCATTGCTGACAGAGAGGCCATTGTACTTCAGACCGGGGCAGTTGTAGATGCTCATTTTGGGACGGTCAGCCGAGCCACTGCTTTACTGGATCGTATTGATATGCTGGGGCAGCAGATTACAGGAGATGCTGATGCTTCAGATTTATCCACCACCTTGACCATCCTGCTTCAGCTAGTTTCAGATTTGTAGATTATTTTATTTCCTGCATAGACTATGTTAGTTCCATCAGTTATCGAAAAGCAATCTTATAATAAAATGACTTATATATATAGACATGCATTTAAATTTTAGTCATTTTCCCCTTTTGTCGTATCATTGCCTTTCATTGGATCCCCATTTTATCCAGCTGACCCTGATTTTGACATTTCGCCTTCTTTCTCTTTTCAAGTCTTGATGGAGATTTGACAGATATTGCCGCACGCCTTTTGATTTCATCGGATTGAATCTCAGATTTTTGGATAACTGTTTGGTTGGATCAGGGTTATGTCCTTTGGGATGAAGCTGGTTAGGCAGTTGGTTTCGGGAAGGTTTTGAGGGTGCAGGAGGGTTTTATCTGGCTATCGAAAATTGGATTTGGTTAGGGAAAGGATTATTTTTTTTTTTTTTTATGGATCAGACCGCGCCCTGATGGCTGCCTACGTACCCCCACAAGTTGGGAGATCAGGTCCTACGTAGTTCGCTCTCAAGGAAAAAGGACCTGATGATTCAAGCATAGAACCGCTTCACCGAGTCAGAATTGAGGGGTTGTGGAAATACCTCACCATCCATTTCTTGCAATATGAGGGCTCCTCCGGATAGCACCCTCTTAATCACAAACGGCCCCTCCCAGTTTGGGGCGAACTTCCCCTTGGCCTCGTCTTGACAAGGCATGACTCTCTTCAACACCAACTCATTTTCTTTGAATTTCCGAGGTCTCATCCTTTTGTCATATGATCGAGAGATCCTTTGTTGATATAATTGACCGTGCCAAACGGCAGCCACCCTTCTTTCATCAATTAGGGCCAATTGGTCGTATCGATTTTGCATCCAGTCCTCCTCACTTATCTGAGCATCGATCATTACTCTGAGAGATGCCATCTCAACCTCAACTGGTAGAACAGCCTCCATTCCATACACCAAAGCGTAAGGGGTTGCCCCTGTAGACGTACGCGTTGACGTCCGGTATGCCAGCAGGGTGAGGGGTAACAAATCCGGCCATCCCCGATGATTAGCAGACATTTTGGCCATGATTTTCTTGAGGTTCTTATTGGCAGCCTCCACCGCCCCATTCATTTTGGGACGGTAAATAACAGAGTTGAGGTGCTTGATCTTGAACTGGTCGCACAATCCCTTCATGAGGGCGTTGTTCAAATTCTTAGCATTGTCGGAGACCAAAACCTCAGGTTGCCCGTATCGACAAATGACATTATTCCTGATGAACCCAACGATAACCTCCTGAGTGACTTTGGGGAAAGAGGCTGCTTCTACCCATTTGGTGAAATAATCGATCATGACGAAGATGAATCGGTGCCCGTTGCTTGCTTTGGGCTCTATTGGGCCGATTACATCCATTCCCCACATTGAGAAAGGCCAAGGGGACGTCATACAGTGCAGTTCATTGGGAGGCATATGGATCACATTACCGTGTGCCTGGCATTGGTAACACCGTTTGACATGATCATCACAGTCAGCTTTTAAGGTCAACCAATAATGCCCTGTTCTCAAAATCTTCCTGGCCAGCATCGGTCCACTCATGTGTGGCCCACACACTCCGCCATGGATTTCATTCATAATCTTTTGGGCCTGTGTTTCATCCACGCACTGCAACAGTCCCAACCCAGCATCCCTTTTGTAGAGTGAATCCCCACTCAGGTAAAATTTCATTGCCATCTTTTGAATTCTCATCCTCTCAGTTCGACTCGCCTGGTCGGGAATGGATCTATCTCTAAGATATTCCCTTATGTCGTGATACCAGGGCTGCTTTGGCAACACCACCTCGTCTGATAACACTGCCACATGCTCCTCATATATCGGGGCACTCTGTACGGCTATCTCAATCTGTGGAATGTCCTTTCTTTTGATTATATGGATTAAGGCGGCCAGGGTTGCCAATGCATCTGCAAAATCATTCCGTCCCCGGGGAATATGTCGAAAAGTGATATCTTCGAACTCTTGCCTCAACTGGGTAACACAACGATGGTATGGAAGTAACCGAAGCTCCCTAGTGTTGTATATCCTGATTGCCTGTCTGATCACCAATTCTGAATCCCCGAACACCGCTAGCCTCTTCACTCCCATGTCTCGGGCCAAGCGGAGTCCCAAGATACATCCCTCGTATTCAGCGGTGTTGTTCGAATTACTGAACTGCAATTTAGTGACCACAGGGTACTGCTCTCCGGTGATAGAGACCAGGACCGCACCGGCTCCTGCCCCCTCGGCATTCATGGCACCATCAAAATACAGCTTCCAGAACTGTCCCTCGTCATCACGTTTTTCGTGCGATACCCAAAATATATCCTCGCCCGGAAGAGGAGTTTCTAACGGCTCCATCCCTCCTGACGGGGTTTCTGCCAATTGATCTGCAATTCCCTGCCCTTTCATGGCCTTCTGGGTCATGTACACCATGTCAAACTGTTGTAAGATTAACTGCCATCTGGACAATCGACAATTCAGCATGGGCCTTTCAAAAATATATTTCAGGGGATCCATTCTTGATATCAGGTACGTCGTATGCCCATGGAGGTAGTGCTGTAATCTCCCTGCAGCCCAGGCCAGAGCACAACAGGTCTTCTCGATGGGAGTGTAATTCTGCTCACATTGGCTAAATCTTTTACTGAGGTAATAGATGGCCTGCTCTTTACCCGCCTCATTTTTCTGTCCCAACATACATCCCATCGCGATGGCATTTACCGATATATACATAAACAGAGGGATCCCATCCCTCGGGGGTACCAGCACTAGTGCCTCAATCAATTGCTTTTTAATGGTCTGAAAAGCCTTCTGACATTGCTCATTCCATTCTTGGGAAACCCCTTTTCTTAACAGTTTGAAAATGGGCTCACATGTAGTCGTCAAGTGGGATATAAAACGGCTGATAAAGTTTATCCTTCCGAGGAATCCTCTTATCTCCTTCTCTGTGTGAGGCACCGGCATATCCACAATGGCCTTAATCTTTGCTGGGTCCAACTCAATACCCCGATCACTAACCAGGAAACCCAAGAGCTTACCCGACTGCACTCCGAAAGCACACTTGGCTGGATTGAGTTTCAAATTATACTTTCTGAGCCGATCGAACAGCTTTTTGAGATGGGCTACATGATCAGATTCTTCCCTCGACTTTACAATAATGTCATCCACGTAGACCTCTATCTCCTTATGCATCATATCGTGGAACAAGGCCATCATGGCTCTTTGATACGTGGCCCCCGCGTTTGTGAGACCAAAAGCCAATCGCCTATAGCAGAAAGTGCCCCAGGGAGTGATGGATGCGGTCTTTTCCCGATCTTCTTCCGCTACCATTATCTGATGATATCCCGCGAAGAAATCCACGAAAGAGTACATTTCGTACTGGGCTGTGTTATCTACCAGGATGTGTATGAAGGGCACCGGGAAGTTATCCTTGAGACTGGCCTTGTTTAGATCTCTGTAGTCTACACATACCCTTACTTTTTCTCCAGGTTTAGCCACTGGGACTACATTGGACAGCCATTCCGGGTAAGTGGACACCATAATGATTCCCGCCCTGAACTGCTTGATGATCTCTTCCTTTACTTTTAGGCTCCACTCCGGTTTCAACTTTCTTAATTTTTGTTTGACAGGCTGGAAACCCTCCTTGATGGGTAATCGGTGTACCACAATGTCGGTGGACAATCCGATCATATCCTCATGAGACCAGGCAAAGACATCCTCATATTGTTTTAGCAACTCAGTCACTTCGGCTTTTTGGCTGGGGGTAAGGTCCGTCCCTATCTTGAGTTCTTTTGGCTTGTCAGGGGTTCCAATATCAATGGTGACGGTTTGGTCCAAGTTGGGTTTGGGTTTGTCCTCGACCCATCCTTTGATCTCTTCAGGCGCATCGTCGTAATCTGTCTTGTCTTGTTCAATGCCCATTAAATCGAAATCCAGCTCAATGTCAAAATCATAATCATCATTCAAATTTGCAAGACCATTTGTTAGGCAAGGATTACTCAAATTGGTGCACCTGACATGAAACCAAAATACTTGTCATACATAAATCATTTTTCACGACGATCGCATTTTCAAAATAACACGAAGAAACGACATAATTATGCAGAAATAAAACAACAACAAAAATAAACTTCTTCATTCCCCCATCCTTTGGGGTCCACCACCCTGACGTCGGGTTTTACCCTTTTTTGGATATTACTGGCTTCATGGTCCAGTTGTCGACAGTCAGGCCAGATGAAATGCGCTGGATGAAAGGGGGCTTTACATCGGACACTTCCCTGATAATTACGGCTACGTCGCCTGAGTCCTCCCTCCTATTCTCTTCAGGAATGATCAGCCCCGCCCAATCGATGACAGGCACAACTTGTTGGGCCCCAGGTGGGGCGATAATATTCGTCCCCTCCCCACTGCTTGTTGATTGTTCGGGGAAGTAGCATTTGGTTTCAAACTCCTTTGCGACCTCCTGCAGGAAACTTTCCCTCCGGGCCAACTCATTACGTGCGGGGGTTAACTCTTCATTCCCTGCCCCAATCACAGGCTCGCGGATCCCCTGCTCATTGTCGACTTTGGTCACTGGACTGCCAGCTAGTCGAATCGGAGCCGCACCCCGATGGCGTCTCCGTGCTGCGTCCTCATGGTATCCCAGCCCTGCTTTGCCTATCTGCTGTGGTAGATGAATGGGCTCGGTGATTCCCTGATTGCTCCTTCCTAACCCCTGCCCAGGCTGGAAGTTCATTTTTATCATTTCCTTTGCCACAAAGGTAAGTTCGGGAGAGACCCTAGGTTTCACAGTTGGAGCTCCCAGGCATTTATAGTGGGGAGTGCTGATCTCCAGTGCTTGAAAGCTGGCAGGTGCTGCCGACTCATCCACATTGATCACTGGCAGGTCACTCCTAGGAGGAGAAGGGTCATCACGTTCGACCGAGATTGTTACCAGATTCCCATCGATGATTAGCTTGATTTGTTAGTGGAGCGTGGAGGGAACTGCCCCGGCCATGTGTATCCATGGCCTCCCTAACAGCAGGTTGTAGCTGGCCGCGATGTCAAGAACTTGGAAAGAGATGTCAAAAGTACAGGGCCCTATCTCCACTGACAATTCTATTTCTCCAATGGTATCCCTCCGGGATCCGTCAAAAGCCCGGACCACCACATGACTGGCCCGTAGGCGCTTGGAACTGATGTTCATTTTCTTTAGCGTACTGAGAGGGCATATATTCAATGCCGATCCCCCATCGATCAGCACCCCATTCATGACATATCCTGAGGAGATTACCGCAATATGGAGTGGTTTCCGATGTCCCCTTCCCTCCTTGGGAATGTCCTCATCCGTAAAGGATATTGCATCGCTTTCCAATAGGTGGCCCACCAGCTGGCCGAAACCCTCCTTATTGATTTCTTTGGGCACGTATGCCTCATCCAGAACCTTCGTCAGGGTTTTGCAATGCTCACTGGATGACAACACCAAGTCCATGACTGATGTTAGGGTTGACTCCTGATTTAAAATCTGGATCCCTCTTGTTTCTGGGTGATCCATCCGTTTCAAAAATTCTATGGCCCTTTCCTCGGAAACCTCTTCATTTTTTCTCCTTTGGCTCTCAAGGACTCGCCCGGGAAGATATAAGGGGTTCTCCTTTGTTGTCACGGAAGCACAACTGGCCGCTTCCTCTGGTATTCCCCCATAATTCCAGGGTACAGTCTTTAGACTACTGATAGGGAGTTGCGGCCTTGCCGCAAGGATGATGGGCCTCGGAGCCGTCAACTTGACCGGTCCCTCCGTGCTATTCGTACTTACCCCTATCAACTTGATGGGTGCTCCCCGTGCACTCCCATGATCATGTATCACGTTGATCATTTCCTCAATTTTCTACACATAGTTCAACCTTGGCGGCCCCCCAGCCTCACTTGCCTCCGTCACATTGACTCCCCCTCCATCATGTCTTGGCAGGGGATTTGCCTTAACATTCGGGGAGTCTGGTTGTTCCACCACAATTTCCCCATTGTCGATCATGTTCTGAATTATATGTTTCAATGTCCAACAATCTTGCGTATCATGACCCGGGGAACCCGAGTGGTAGGCGCACCGTTTGCTTGGGTCAAATCTCCTCCCCTTCGGATCACTTGGGGGAGCCAAATTGATTATCTTCTTTTGGGCCATCAATACCGCCAAAATCCGCTCGAGAGGCTCCCCGAGTGGGGTGAATACTCGATTTTGCGAAGCCTCATATCTTCTTCGCCCCTCTGCCCTTTGATCTGTGAAGTTTGGCTGTCGGGATGGCCCTACCCTTTGCACCTGTACCGGAAGATGGCTTTCTGTTTTTCTGGATGACCCCTGTAGGATGAGGGATACATCCTCCTCCTTCTTCTTTTGGACCCTCCGGGAAGTGCTGCCATAGTTTCCATTCTGTATTTGCTCGGCAGCTATTTCTAAAGCAGTAAAATCCCGGATTTTACCCGATTTCAACCCCATATCTACCATCTCTCCATGTTTAATCATTTCAGCGAAGGGTCTTCCAATCCCCGAGATGACCCGTTCATAATACGGTGCCTCCTTAATGTCTACAAAGGTCATCACCATCTCTGATTCGCTCATCGGGGGGTTTACCTGTGCAGCCATGCCCCTCCATCGTTGCGCATATTCCCTGAAGGATTCCCTAGGTTGTTTCTTAACCTTTGTCATTTGATACCTGTCAGGGGTCATCTGGGTCTGAAAGCTGTATTGGGTTAAGAATGTATGGGCCAATTCTTCCCAGTTGTGGATTCGGGCGTTGTCAAGGCGGGCATACCAAATTCTTGCCTCACCCGTTAAGCTTTTCTGGAACAGCTGCATTCTCAACCCCTCGTCCTCGGCATAAGACCCGAGTTCTCCAATGTATATTTTCAAGTGGGTGTAGGGATCCCCCTTCCCGTTGTATTTTTCAAACTCAGGGATTTTGAATTTTTCTGGATATCTGGCTCCGAGGAAGACACACAGATCTGAGTAATTAACCCTACCCAGGGAGCCTATGCCTCTTAGGGATTGGATGGTCTCCTCCATGTGTTTCATTTTTTTCCGAAGGTCGTCGGTGTCCCCCTCCTCTGGGATGGTAATCACTGTCCTGCTAAGTGTGGGAACGGCCCTCGGAATGACTGGCTCGTCCTTGAGTTGGGGTTGGTCCTCCTTACACAGGTTTGTAATATTTTTAGGATGATTCTGGTCACCCCCGGGTGGTGGAATATTATGCGGTGCCTGGTTCGACGGATCCTGTCTGATTAAGAACTGTTCCTTTAGCATTGTGGCCATTTCCATCATCTGCCTTTTAAAATCATCAAACTCCTCCCGAGAGATGGAACTATGATTGGGAAGATCAGCCATTTCAGAGGTAGAGACCTGGGCTTTCCTAGACTGCGAAGGGGTTTGAGGAGCAATCCTGCGAAACAACGGTTCGAAGTTTAGTCCCGGGAAATGAAAGGATATGGATGCATGCTAAAGCTGTAACTTTTGCGTTTTGGGTTTTTTAATCTTTTCTGCAAAATAGCCTGTTAGTAGTCCCTTATTGCGATAATAAATGCCATTATGACTTATTATGCTTCCCCAGCTGTTCCCTGCAAAACGCAGCGGTTAGTAATTCTTTGACAGAAAGGGAGGTATAGATGAATGAGACCATGACATTTATACGCATGAATGTAAAAGGGCATGAAGAGACTTTTCCTGCGTTGGGTTAATCTGAGGCTGACCTATCCTAGGGTTACTCTCACGGGCTTTTCGGCATGAAGGTCCCCAAATCTTCGCAATCAACTCGTCTGAGCCCTTTCGATTGGAGCGGATTTGGGTGGTGCATTTCCTGAGCCATCTCCGGGGAGCAGCCCCTTCGAGTCCAGTAATAAGCAACCGACAGGTTCGCCTCAGGAGGAGGTACTTTCTCAACATACATTCACATTCATCGTCCTCACCGTATGTAAATGATTACTCAACAGTAAGGCAATTCCATTCAAATCATTCATTTATTCGAAGAAATACATATTCACACAACAAAAGAAAAAAATCAAAACATCGCATACACACACATTTTATGAATTTAAAAGGATAGGATAACATCAAGATCTGAACGCGGCTTAAGCCCTCTAATGTCCCCAGCAGAGTCGCCAGCTGTCGACGCCGGTTTTATCCGCTTTGTACTTTTTTGTCTTTTCCAATTTTTAGCCTTTTGGTTTAGATGATTTTTGGAAAAGGTCGGCATTGAGGTCGACGGGGTTTTGAAAGATCGTTTTTTATGATGAGCCAATTAACCAGAGTCGCCAGTTGGTATATTTGAAATGGATGTACCAACTCATCCGAGTTTTCGTTTTTTTATAAATCGCTGGCTCATATGTGACTCCGAATTAATGGGTCTGCGAATCGAGATTCATAGAGTTCGGGGGCTTGCTTAAGTGAGGGGAAGGTGTTAAGCACCCCTCGACTTCCGTGAAATACGGTTACCGCAATCTTGATGCTGTCCTATCCTTTAATTCATGAAATGTGTATATGTGCGGGTATGTGTGGGTGTGTGTGCTTATATGAATATTGTGGTGAGTTTGTATGAAAGAATCATTTGGATTTTTAGGGAAAGTTGTGTTTTAATTTGAAAATATTTCAGAACGTCGTTTCTATTAACACGAGAAAGCTCCCTCCATTCATGCGAAAGGTTTGATTTTACTATCAGAACTATAAGGTTTTTATTAGGCGTCATCTTGATAAAACGTGAGTTTTTTCTTAAACCTTAACCAAAATAGGAATCGAGATTTATACGTTGCTTTCATAAATGATGGGCAATTTCTATGATCTCTTTCGCCCTATGCATCAAGATTTAATAAAACATTTAATTTCTTTTATAAAACCCATTTTTTGACATTTGAAAACAACCTCTTTTTTTTATGCTTCCCCGTAGGATAGGAATCGACTTTCGTTAGCATTTCCAAATTTTTAGCCTCGTGATGCTAATATCCTACTTTGATTGATTTTAGAAAAGATCTTTATCGTTTAATCTTTTGAAATTCTTTTGGCGTCTCAAAATCTAATCAAGCATAAACATGCGTCGGGGCTATCCATGGGCATGTAAGCCATCAAAATATCCCCGAACGCCAACAATCACATATTCCACTAATACGGGGCCTTAAACCCGATTCTCGCCTTAGCGTCGTTTTAAGGCCCGACAGTTACACGTTACAAAACAAGCATCTTGAATCTATTACATACACCAAAACGTCCATCATCGGATTTGAACCACGGGGTCGCTTTCCTAGGCTCACAACCACGATTACTACGCACTCACAAAATGAATACTACAATAATAACAACGTAGATTGCCTAACACGTCCTAAAAATACAATCAATTAAACTACGCCTAATATATATCCATAAACAAGCTAGAAATTTCACCAATTAGATATCATCGGATTATTAGGAAGAATTTTGTTCCAATGGAACCCTCACCAATAATCCTTAATCCATGATTGTTCAACAATATTCTTGAAAATTAAAATTTAATTTAGCCAAATGACATGATAGAAATTGCAAAAATAAGGAGATTTTCACCTTGCAAATGATACCAAGATTATGTAGAAACTTGTATATTGAGTGAAATATGAGATGTATTGATATAATCCAACAACAAGGGGAAATTCCTCTCCTTTCTCTCAATTGTTGCAATAATTTTTTGCTATTTCTCTCTATTTCCGAGCTAAAACTGCTGCTATTTTTCTTCTTCTTCCGCCAAAAACTGCTGAACTCTGTATGCTGCACGAAACTGGGCTGAAATAGGCTGGCCCACCTCCCATCGCACTCAGCTGATAGTGCTGATTTCCTGGTTTTCGTGCTGGCGCACCCACTTGGCCGCAGATCAATCCGCGGCTGGCTGGCTTGACTTTCTCAATTCTCGTGATACGCCTCGATTTTCGTGCCGTGACGCTGCTTTTAGCTGACAGGTTCGTTTTTTACAGTTCGGGAATCATTGGGAGGCGTGCCACACCTTCCGGGAATGCCAAATTCGGATAGCCTTGCTGTCATGTCGATTTCGGTTGCAAATTGTCATGGTGGCTTCGAGCGTCCGTACCTTCTCTGTCTTTTGCTCTCGCAGGCCGGTCCATTTGACGAATTTGCCCTCCTGTCAAGGTTAGTATACGAAGTGCAAAATTTGGGTGTCTACAATATTATTATGTGTTATGTGCTTAAAGGTTGTGTGATAACCTAATATGTGTGTCTGTATTGAATTTTTTATGTTGTAGTGCCGTTAGGGTGAATACTTTGACTTCGCGAAAAATCGCAAAATCACTATTCACGGGGCACGCTTATCGAGGCACTATTCACGCCATAATTTTTCTGTGTCTTTTTCGACTTTAATAAATTTCATAAATATGTGTATGCGTACGAATAATTTTTTCAAGTGTCGGATTTTCGTTTTGAGCCCGTTCGTGTTTTATTCGGTATCCGAAACATATGATAAGGCTGTTCCGAATATTTGGACAAATCACATAATAATTATTTTTATATGTCCCAATAATTATGGGAGTACCCATTTTAATTTTGGGTAGAGTTATTTACCAGTTTTGGTACAAAAGGGGGAGTTTTCGGATATATTTTTGGTGTTTTCGGGTATTTATTTTGACTTGTTGCTCCAAGTGGGAACCACCCAACCACATTAGACCAATCAAAGGAGAGCATGGTGGGTATATTGCCGGCAAGCTTGGAAAATTTGGCCAACCTTGAGCACCAAACCCACTTCTCCCTAATTCACTCCTCCACTCTCCCAAATCATTCAAACTCTCATTCCTTCCCTAAACCATCAGCTGATAGAGAGAGAGAGAGAGAAATAGGGAGTGAGAGAGAGCTACAAAGAGGAAGAAGAAAGAAGGAGAAGGCCGCCGGAAAAGTCGCCGGAAAAGAAGAAGACTCGCCGGAAAAAGGAAGGAGGAAGAAGAAGGCACGGGTGGAAGAAGAAGAGAGTCCAAGCAAGAAGAACTCGAGCCAAGCAAGCCAAGCAAGCTTCTAAATCATCTAGGCAGGATTCACAGAGGTAAGCACCAACAAAATCCATTCCATTCGATTTCTTGTAAAGATTTTCAAGTTTTCTTAGTTTTTGAGCTCTTGAGCTTGTGGATCGATTTTCTAGCGATTCTGGATGTTTTTGCTTGTTCTAGATGTTTATATATGTTGCTAAGAGACTATAGAAGCCATTAATAACATTAAAGTGGAACAAAAATAGAAGAAATCCGTACCTATGCTTAAGGAGGATGAAGAACATGAAGAACAATGGACTTTTGGACATTTGGACTTTTTAGAGGACTATAAATGCTAGATTTCTTGTTTGTTAATTTTATTTGTTGCTATGGTGTTGTAGTTCCATGGGTTACGAAGCTAACCCAATTGGAATGGAGTAAAAAGGAGTTAAAACGAGTTCGTAGGAATGATTTTCGTAAAACTTGTCAAGAACTCGAAGAACAGAGTATGAACTTTACAGTTTGGCTTTAGATTTGACCATGTTAATGTTAATGGGTAGCTCTGCATTTTTGATATGTTGTAGCCCCATGAGTCAGGAGTCCATAGAGTCCGGAATGGACCAATTTGCTTGTGTATTGAAGGAGTTATGGAGGTTGGAGTGGCCGGAGGTCGGAGTCGTGTTCTGGAGACAAACCCAGAATCCGGCTACTGCAGAATGGCGCCGCAGCGCCACCCATATGCCCTGCAGCTCACGCTGCAGCGAGGGGCAAGTGGGGAAAAACCGGGACTCGCGCCGCAGCGTGAGGCCCAAGCCTTAAGGCTCACGCCGCAGCGTGAAGCCCGGTCATGGAGAAGACACGGGACTCACGCCGCAGCGTGAGGTCCAGTGCTTGGGCTCGGCGCCGCAGCGCCAGCTCCGTGTTTGGACCAGGTTGGGTCAGTCAGGCGGGTCAAGTCGGGTCTGACCTAATGAAACCTTTTCAATGGGTCCAACACTTATATTTTTCCTTGGAATTAAATGATTAGACAGGTTAACTAAGCATATTCTGTTAAACCCTAAATGCTTAATTATTTCTCAAATGTCAACCAGATTGGTATTGTTTTAAGGCGGAAATTGAATAATCTAATTGCAATTTAGGCTTGGTTTCCAGGGGGCGCTGCCCCCCGACCCCCGCCAGCTCACCGGGGAGCGAGACCCCCGACTGGGTAGTCGTAGGGCAATCAACGTGTTTTAATGATGCAACGTCTGTTTTGAACCTAGTCTTTATGTGACTAATTGTTATGTGAATATATATTTACATGTGTAGGATATTAAGGAGCGTGTGTTGTAATATTGTAGCAGCGCTTCAGGCAAGTTTCCTTAACCCTTGTCTAACCCTTGTGTTGGGCAAGTTCTATTGTGCGAGTTAATTATTGATTGAACGATCATTTTATGTTGTTGCAAGTTCTTCTTTAACCCTTGTTTAACCCTTGTGTTGGGCAAGTTTCTAAACCTTATGCACTACTTTTATTTCGTGCAAACAGGTACATTGTTTCAAGTTTCATGACTCAAATCGAGTTATTACCTTCAATTATTTTGGTGGACTAATTTTTGTCAATTACTCCACATCAAAGATAAATTATTGATATTCACCGCTTGTATATTTGAATTCATTATCTGTTGTTGGACTGTGAGACGTTTAGTTCTTCATTTATGAACTGTTTAAGGAAATAGTTTACGCCACTTGTTTCGGCTAGACGTATGTTTAATCATCATTGTTGTTAAGTAAAGCTATCCAATCAAATTGTTTGGTTTGGATTCCTATGTAAAGCTGAGATGAACAACCCTCTTAGCAGGGGAAACAGTATGTATGTCGGGAGACCGACACGCGCGCGAACAGTATGTTAAAGGGGTTATGCATAACACCGGGTACATTAGGCTGATCACCTATTGTATTAGTATGTTGGATTATCGGATGAATTTTCTGGTGATTCTAGTAAAAGTTCAGTGTCAAGATGACCACTCAGTATTAGGAATATTTCCTCCATTTGGAAACATTGAAATCATTCGGTCCTTAGAGGCCCTACAATTGTGTTCATGAGGTCATTCGTTGAGATTATGCAGATTCTTGAGCTATCTTTTATTCTCTTGATTCTTGTAAGCTATAAAGTATTCATTTGATGATTCACGATTATTGTTATTATACTTGCTGAGCAAATTTGTTGCTCACCCTTGCTTTCCTTAAAATATTTCAGTTAGTGGAGCTCGTGGTGAATGTTCTGGGAAGGATAAAGGCAAAGGCAAAGCTACGGATTAGCTTTGTACCATTAAGATCACCATTTTGATTATGTATTAAGACTCGTTGACTTTTGTGATGTATTAAGACTTAATTACCCTTATGTATTAAGTTACGTTGTAGAAGTTTTGGTTTCGAGACTGGGGACAGGATTATTTGTGTTATATCAATATGAATATTCCATTATTTCCGCTGTAAGTTATCAATAGTTTGATGCAGGTATGAGATAGTGACGAACCAGGTCCGCGGTTCGGGTGACCCGGATTTGGGGGCGTCACATATGGTATGCGATTGGATCAAAATTTTTGGGCAGAATCTGTTTTTTTCTGAATCTGCTACGCGGCATAGCTGCGCCGTTTCTAGTTCATTCTGGAGCGCAGCTGCGCCCAAACCCAAAAAGTCGTTTCTGGGGTTCAGCGCAGCTGCGCCATTTCCCAGTTCATTCTGGGATATAAGTTTAAAATAAAGATGTTTATTTTATCTGGAATAAGATTTGAGATTGCTAAAATTAAAGGAGTTTAATTTAGAATTTGTTTTTGATTAAAATAAAAGAGTTTATTTTGTTTCAAAACTAAATATTAGCAAAACTTTTGCCTATTCATTGATATCAATGCATATATGGAATGGTTTTATTATTCATGAGATAAATGTTATTTATTGATACATATAGAGATATGTATGATAATAAATAGGGATTGATTATGGACTATTGACCAATTTCTGATTGGAATTATTTTAGAGAATGCTTGAATGTATGAGTTTTTATAAATGGGGTCTGCATACCTCGCATTCTCTAATTTTTTCTTAATGTAAAATTCTATCTCCCTCCTATGTACTTTCCCTTGACTACTGATCAAGGTTTCTATTTATTGTAAATAATTTTTGTAATAGGACTAGTTAGAATTAATTTTGAAGAATTGGAGACAAAGGAGCAAGGAGCGCATGAAGACCCATTTGTAATGGAGCCCAAGTTTAAATATAATAGTTATATTTAAATTTAATTCTTGCACCCTAGGTTTGATATTTTGGTTCACTTGGTGGCTCTAGTGAACCAAACTAGAATAAAAGTCCATAATCTATACGGGTAGAATATATTATTGTATATGTGCTGCTTACTATATATATATTATATATTATCCAACATGCTTCGCATGTAAAATAATATGACGCGTATTTTATATATATATATATGTGCATGCGCGCTAAACAAGATGATACTAATAATAATTACAAACCCCTCAAAGAAATTATATTAAGTCCTAAGTGTTCAAAGATATTTGGAATATCGAACGTCGCCTTCTAGCATGGTAAAGCGATAGAGTAATAAATATTTAATATGAGTTTGTTGTGTCACACAAGGAAAGTATTAAATATTTAAGATGTTGCTTTATCACATTTGATGCTTATAAATAGACTGAACAATGCTGTTTTGTTATGTCACACAAGGACAATGTTTTTCTTTCGAATATATGGAAGTGCTAGGTTGAACTTAACTTGAATAATTTTGATTCGGATGTGTCACACTTGATCAAAATAATCTAAGAGGCAAAATACAAGGACTTACATAATGATGTAATTGACAATAGTTGTCTACCTATTTATTTATATATAGTTTGTTGTGTCACACAAGGCTCGATACATTTGAAATAGGATCCTCATTCTCACTAGCAAATCTTTAATTAGATTTGCCGAACTATATATATTGAGGGTAATATAGTTTGATGAAAAAGTGAGAGATACCAATTTAAAATAAAGACCTAATTTATTTTGGTAATTAATTAAATGAATGTATGTTAAAATGTTGTCTAATTCACATACAGAATTTAAAAATGTCAAACTCACTATCACCGCATAACATACTTGATGCTAACAAACTAACCGGACCGAATTACACGGACTGGTTTTGGAATCTGAGAATTGTTCTCACTGCTGGAAAGATTTTTTATGTCCTAAATTCGCCAGTCCCTGCAAATGTTACAGAAACAGCCTCTGAGGAAGAGATTCCTACTTTCAGAAAGTGGCAAGATGATGCAATCTTGGCTCAATGCATCATGCTCGCATCCATGAGTAACAAACTTCAGCGTCAGTATGAAATTTTGGATGCTCATACTATATTGCTGCACCTCAAAGAGTTGTATTGTGACGCCCCCAAATTCGGGTTGCCTTAACCTCGAATTCGGTGCATCACTGTGCAACTCATAAAGCATTCTATCAATAACTAATTGCGGAATAATAGAAATATTGACATTGATATAACATAAATACTCTAGTCCCAAGTCTCGATACCAATACAAATAACTGACATAACATAGTAGACACTATAATTAAGTCTTAATACAACACATCAGAATACAGAATCTTAAATAAGTCTTAGTGCATGAAAGAAATATAACATGGTAGGACAAAGCTAATCTGTGGCTTTGCCTTTGCCTTTATCCTTTCCCGAGCTCTCGCCTCTTTCGGTAACAACTGAATTGTTTTAAGGAAAGTAAGGGTGAACAACAAGTTTGCCCAGCAAATATAACAACAATGATAAAGAGAAGTCATGAGTAAGGTTTCTCAAGTTTCAATTCCAATCTCTACTATTACTGATGAGTCACTATGGACTAGATGAATATCAAATGAATTCAAGGATTTCAAATTTTACAAATGCAGGAATCACTGTGTGGCCACCACGGCACTTACCTTCCATTAAAATTAACAGTATTACACTATTAACCCCCAAAAAAACAACAAATACAGGTACAATAGGTGATCAGCCTAAAATACCCGGCGTTATGCATAACCCTCAAACATTCAACTTGCGCGTATGTCGGTTCCCCGACTAAAAATATAATTTTCCCTACTATGAGGGCTGTTCATCTCTGCAAAGAGTCCGCACCAAAGCAATTAGTTTGGATCGCTTTCTAAATCATGGGTATTGGTCTAGCCGAATCAAATGGCATTAACACTCTTCATAAACAGTTCATGCATAATTTGAACTTAAAAGCTTTAACAGTTTATGTCAATAACGTATCTTGAACGCTTCTGCAATTATTAAAGATTTACATAAGTATGGAATTCACACAATTATACATGTATTGCGTAAATATGAACTTTGAACATTAAATAGCATCCGTAAGAATATAGTCGAACGAAGTTGATAAGCTTGTCTAGCACGAGGACTAGCAAGGGTTAGAACACTTGCTCAAATTTAAATTGAGTAAGGTAGAAAACTTACATTCAATATATAGAAAGAATGAAGTTAGAAAACTTTGCACAATATTACTTGAGTAGGGTAAAGAACTTGCTCAAGTAAGTAATAGTATTATAAAGCTTGCATAATAAAAGAATGAAGTTCAGAAACTTGCGTAATTGAAATCAAGGTAATGTTAGGAAGCTTGCTTTCAACAAAATAAAAGATCAAGGGTAGAAAACTTGCCTCTTTCGTTGATTAGGCTTAACGTAAAATGCTCTTCATGTATCCTACACAATTTAGTACATATACACATACCAATTAGTCACATAATGGATATCAAATACTAGTTTATACTACTCTATAGCATTTCATTCTTATTAGGAATAGGATATTAAACAAGGTTATACACACTTTTTACGACGTTACGATGCTTGCACGTCCGTACACCAACATTGCCTACCCGAATGCCCAAGCAACACGCATTTGTGTACGCTTAGCATGCCTATTTGATTTATCTAATACCCATTGGTTAGTGATGAGTATCATTATACTACATAACATTCATGTTTTAAAACTTAGAATACCATCTTATACCGTCAGAAGCATTACACAAGTATACGTGCATGCCCGGCGGCCTCCGATTGCCTCTAAATGCACAACAGTCCCAGAAATAGCAAATTTGGAATTTGATCCAGGTAGTAAATTTCAATTCTAATAAATGAAAGTTCTAGGTCTATCTCTAAGCTTTCCGGATCATCTTGAATCATCCAATTTGGAGTTCGTATGAGAAAGTTAGGTCTATTTTACTAAAGGAGGTTAGAATCGCAAAACTGGTACACAGGGATCTCGCCCTGCGATAATCCTAGGGTAAAAAATCTCACCCCGACGAGGAACCTCCTTGATGCCTACACAGGAATCTCACCCCGGCGAGAATCCTGGGCTAAACAATCTCGCCCTGGCGAGGAACCCCCTGGATGCCTACCAGCAAGCTCTGTTTTGACACACAACCTTCAAACTTACATAACTTCTTCGTTATAAGTCGGAATTAGACCATTTTAGAGGCTATGGAAAGCTTAAAACATGAACTACAAAACTCTCATGGATTCATAATCTTATAGACTCTTTAATAAATTGAAGTAGTGGCTCCAAAGAGCCTAGTCTAACTAATTTTTAGCAAAACTCAAAGTTAGGCCAATTCATTATTCCTCTTTGTGTCTTAGCTATTATGCAACAAGTCAATATGACTCAAAGCATGCTTCAAATGCTAAGCTAGGCAACATAACATCCTTTCACCAATTAATCAACATATAGTTCTCAAGTTCTTAGAGAAATCATTCTCTTAGACATTAAATCAAATGGTTTGTGGGCATAAGTTTAAAACTCATATATGAGTAGGCTTTAACTGAGTTCTAGTCCAGATTTCCAAATGAAATCATTCCCCACAATCTCAGAACACATAATGGACATATACAACCAAGCATACAACCAACCGTAGACTACATTCCATCAAAGTATATGAATTGTCCAAATCAGTCCATAAATGTCCATAACAGTCCATTCTTGTTCCTTATGCATAGGTTTTGATTCTCATTCATTGTTCCACTTTCATTGATTATTAATAAGGCTTTTAAAGAGTTAACAACATTCATATAAATTCATGAACTAACTAAACAATTTCAGCAACATATACTCCCCCAAAACAATCACTAACAAACTGAAAATTGAAACAACAATGGAAATGAGCCAGGTTCCATAACACTAACCTCTTGAAGCTCTTCTAAGGATGCTAAGAGAATCAAAGTAGCTGCTACAACACTTCTTCTTCTTCCTTCAATCACCCGTACACCAACTCTCACAACTCTCTCTCAATTTTTAGCTCTATCTTAGCAATAATGAACAAAGGAATGGATGAATGACAAAGGAGGAGTATTTATAGATGGAATAGTTGAGCTCTTTGGGTGAGTGAAGAAGGAATAAGCTGAGCATGCTTGGTTGATCAGCTCCCTGTACATGGGAGGCTGGAATTGGCCTCTCCCATGTATGGGTAATCCCCCCTCTCCTTCTCCCCAATTGTTCTTCATCCTTTTTCCTCTCCCAAATGCAAGAATTGCTCCAACCAAGAAGTTCTTATTCCCTTTGTTCCTCCTCTCCTCAATCTCCCGTTCATCTCCTTCATCCAATATGCTGCAGATTTTGTAACCCATTTCCCTCATGGGTTATGGGTTATGGGTCATGGGGTTGGGTCTTGGGTCGCTCCATGGGTTTGGGGCACCCTTAAGAAAATTGGGGCTTCTAATTCAATCTCAATTTGGCTAAAATAAAATCCAACACTT
Source organism: Aralia elata (assembly GCA_034770075.1). Lineage (NCBI taxonomy): Eukaryota > Viridiplantae > Streptophyta > Magnoliopsida > Apiales > Araliaceae > Aralia > Aralia elata. The sequence goes on along the minus strand of JAVJAP010000229.1, from coordinate 225,626 downwards.
TGATTATTAATCCTCCACATTAACACATTGGCAAAATAAGAAAAGTCGAAATAAATGAAAAGGCATTTTTGGGGCGAATAGTGCCCAAGAATAGTAACCCGCGAATAGTATTTTAGCGATATTTCTCCGAAATCATTTTAATAAGTTCTACCAAATAACAACACTTAATAACATTGCAAAGACATAATCTAGGTTATTACATAACATTTAATCACATCATATAAAATAATATTAATAAAAATCCATTCATTAAATAATATTCATAAGCGTATATTACAAAGCCATACAAAATTCACGGTCATTACGTCCTCCCCTCCTTATAAGAATTGTGTCCCCAGAATTACAACTAAGCAAAAAGATGGGGATAATTCTTCTTCATTTTATCCTCTAACTCCCACGTAGCCTCCTCGACATCTTGGTTTCGCCAAACTACCTTCACAAAAGGTGAATTTCCTCGTACGTGAGATCCTTCTCTATATGGACAGGCTCATAAGATATAATGTGCTTGTAATCGGGTTTGTATGGTCATAGCACTAAGACATGGAACACATTGTGAATATGCTCCAGCTCGGGAGGTAAATCTACCTCGTACGTCACTTCGCCTACCCTTCTCAAGACTTCAAACGGTCCTACGAATCTCGGACTCAACTTCCCTTTCTTGCCGAATCGAATCTTCCCTTTCTAGGGAGATACCTTCAAAAACACAAAACTACCACTTTCAAACTCTCGGCTTTGACGGTGCAAATCTGCATATTTCTTCTGCCGATCTTGGGCCGCTACCAATCTGGCTCTTATTGTCCCAACAATATCTGCCGTTTGTTGAACTAGTTCTGGTCCCAACAGTCGTCTCTCTTTGACTTCGTCCTAACATAACGGTGTTCTGCACTTTCTTCCGTAGAGAGCTTCGTATGGCGGCATACCGATACTTGCATGATAACTGTTATTATAAGCGAATTCTACGAGTGGTAAGTGGTCATCCCAGTTTCCCTTGAAATCCATCACACAAGCTCTAAGCATGTCTTCTAGCGTCTGTATTGTTCGCTCACTCTGTCTGTCAGTTTGAGGATGATAAGCAGTACTTAGCCTCAACTATGTTCCCATTCTTTCCTGCAAGCTCTTCCAAAAGTTTGACGTGAAGCGCGGATCTCGATCAGAAATGATTGACACCGACACTACATGTCTTAAAACAACTTCCTTTATATACAACTTTGCTAACTGATTTAAATTGAATCGTATCCTTATTGGGAGAAAGTGGGCTGACTTTGTCAATCGGTCCACAATAACCCAAATTGCATCATAGCCCTTTTGTGTGCTTGGAAGTCCCACTACGAAATCCATCGTAATGTGCTCCTATTTCCATTCTGGTATCTTCAGTGGTTGAAGTAGTCCACTCGGTCTCTGATGCTCTGCCTTGACCCGTTGACAGGTGAGACACTTACTGACGCATTCTGCCACCTCTCGCTTCAAATTTGGCCGCCAAAAATGTTGACGAAGATCCTTGTACATTTTTTTGCTTCCTGGGTGAATAGAATTTGGTGAGTTATGTGCCTCATGCGAGATTGCCTCTCTTAGTTCGGTGACGGCTGGCACCCACACACGTTCTTCAAATCGCAAGATACTATCTTTATCCAACCTGAACTTTTTTCTATTGTTTTCTGCTACTCTTTCCTTTATTTTCTCACATTCTTCATCATTTCTCTGCGCCTCCTTTACTTTGTCTAGTAATGTCGGGCGAGCTTCCATTACGAATAAACGCTCCGTTGTCACTTCCGGACTTTTCACTTCTATCTCTAGTCGTGTCATTTCATTCACTAGCTCCTCCTGTGTTGTCAGCCTGAACAAGCTCTCCCTTTCTTTTCTACTCAACGCATCTGCTATTATGTTTGCCTTCCCCGGGTGATAAAGAATTTCGCAGTCGTAATCTTTGATTAATTCCAACTACCTCCTTTGTCGCATATTGAGCTCTTTCTGTGTAAAGATATACTTCAAACTTTTATGGTCTGTATATATCTCACATTTCTCCCCATAAAGATAGTGCCTCCAAATCTTCAGGGCAAAAACTACCGTAGCTAACTCCAAGTCGTGGGTAGGGTATCTCTTTTCATAGTACTTCAATTGACGTGATGCATACGCAATGACCTTGCCATGCTGCATTAGAACACAACCAAAACCTCCTGTATCATCCAGTAGGGATAACACAGGTGCCTTGCTCAATCTCTTCTTCAACTCCATAAAGCTTTCCTCACACTTCTCCGTCCACACAAACTTCACAGTCTTCCTCGTTAGATTGGTCAGCGGGGTTGCTATCTTAGAAAAGTCTTGGATAAATCGTCGATAGTACCTAGCTAACCCTAAGAAACTCCAAACCTCTGTTGGCATCCTCGGTTGATCCTAGTTACTCACTGCTTCCACTTTCGCAGGATCCACTGAGATCCATCTTTGTCTATCACATGCCCTAGAAATTGTACTCTTTTCATCCAAAATTCGCATTTAAAAAATTTCGCGTACAACTTCTCTTTCCTCAGCGTTTCTAGAATCGCCTTCAGATGGTCGGCATGCTCCTCTTCGGTCTTTGAATAAATTAGGATGTCGTCGACGAAAACTACCACAAACTTGTCTAAGTATGGCTTGAGAATTCGATTCATCAAATCCATAAATGTTGCTGGCGCATTCGTCAGACCGAAAGACATCACCAAGAATTCATAATGCCTATACCTTGTTCGAAACGCAGTCTTTGGCATATCCTCCTTTCTCACCTTTAGTTGGTGGTATCCAGTTCTCAAATCTATCTTCGAGAAATGCCTCGCTCCTTGAAGTTGATCGAAAAGATCGTCGATTCTTGGCAACGGATATTTGTTCTTGATTGTTGTCTTGTTCAACTCCTGGTAGTCGATACAAAGCCTCATCATTTCGTCCTTCTTTTTGACAAATAAGGTCGGTGCTCCCCATGGGGACACACTTGGTTGAATATACCCATTGTCCAACAATTCTTGAAGTTGGACCAACAATTCCTTCATTTCCACTAGCGCCATACAATACGGGGCTTTCGAAATCGGTGTCGTCCCTGGCGCTAAATCTATTACAAACTCAATTTCCCTATTTGGCGGTAGACCGGGTGAATCGCTTGGAAACACGTCTGGAAAATCCTTCACTATAGGTATGTCTGTTATTTATACTCCCTCCTTCTTCGTGTCTACAATATAGGCTAAATAATCTACGCACCCTTTTCTTAGTAGCTTTTTGGCCTGCATCATCGTAAGACAACATGATCGTCTAAGCGACGTGCTACCATTAAATACTACCCTCGACCGGTTCTAGGTCCGAAGGTTCACACTTTTCTTTTGACAGTCAATTATTGCTGCATGGTTATACAACCAATCCATTCCCAGTATTATATCAAACTCTCCTAATTTAATCGGGATCAAATCTACCTTTAGGTTATGACCCCTAATTGCAGCATCACAATCATGGTATATGAATTCTACGAGAATTACCTCCTCGTTAGCAATTCCTACGCTCAAGGGATTATCTAGTCGCTCTTGGAGTAAATTCAATCGACTAGCAAAATCCTCAGATACAAACGAATAGGTAGCACCCGAATCAAATAATACGTAAACATTTATATCATTGATCGGGATAATACCTGACACCACGTCCCTTGAAGCTATGGCATCCTGGGCGGTCATGTTGAATGTCCTGGCGGTTGGCCGACTAGGCGGAGCAGGCCCACCAGTCGCTGGCTTATTGCTTCCTCCTTTGTAGTCACTTCCTCCGCTGTTTCCTTTTTGGGGGCAATCCTTGATCCGATGTTCGGCCGATCCACAAGCAAAGCATCCACGAACCTTCTTCGGATTTGGGCATTTTGGTGCTATATGTCCCTCTTGGCCGCAGTTATAGCAGACGCTACGTCCCCTCCAACATTTCTCCTAGGTGATTTTTCCCACATTTTGAACATGCTTCGATCCTCTTTTTGAATCCTCCCTGGTTGCTTCCGGTCGGATTGTTCGTGGTACTATTATTGTTACCGCTTTCCCACTTCCTCTTTCCTAAGTTACTTGCTCCGCTACTACTTCCTCCACGATGGTCACCTCCACTTTTCTTATTCTTCTTTTCCCTGTTGTATTGACTCAAGGCCTCACTTCCACCTTCAGTAATGATGGCCTTCTCTAGCAGTGCGGTAAAAGTCTTAATCTGGAGCACGAACACCTTATTGTACACCCATGGCTTTAGCCCTTGTTCGAACTGTTGCGCCTTCCGTTCTTCTCTATCTACTTGATGTGGCACAAAGCGTGCGAGTTCGTTGAATTTGGCGGCGTACTGTGCCACCGTCATAACCCCTTGCTTCAGTTCTAGGAATTTCACTTCCATCCGACTCTTCATGCTCTTTGGGAAGTAATTCTCGAAGAACAGTTCCTTGAATCTTTCCCATGATACTACCCCTTCTCCGGCCCGTTGTTGATTGGCCTCCCACCAATAGTTCACCTCTCCCTTCATCATATAGGTGGCGAATGCCGTTTTCTGGTCTTCTCCCATGCGTGCAATAGTAAAAGCCTTTTCTATTTCTTTGACTCAAGACTCCTCTATCGGGTCGGTCGTTCCTTTGAACTCTAGGGGTCCCACACTTTTGAAGTCCTTAAAATTTGCTATGGGGACAGTTGGGTGAATGGGGTTTCCAGGACCCATATTCCTGCCCTGAAATACTCCCTCAAGTAGGTCTGCTAGCCGTTGCATTGGGTCTGCCTGGCCTCCTTCATTATTCACTGACCCTTGAGGGGTTCGTTGAACTGGTATTCTACGTGACAGCATCTTCTGTTTAATGGAATAAACTTATTGTTACTATCTCACTATACCATGTAAATATCTACCAAGCAATGTAACAATTAAACAACACATTTGACAAGAACATTTCATTGATAAGTTAATAGCCAGTACATTATACGTGATCGTCCTATAGCACACCGCTATGAACGTCACCATACACCCCCTAATACACAAAAGATGGGGATTTGCTAACACAATGCCCCCCATCAAGCATAAAGACTTGGGGTATACAAAACTTATCACACGCATAAAACAAAAGGTCGGGATTTACATAAACAAAATCATGTACTGCTAGACACATAACTGACTAGTCTATCCAAGCATACTGCGCTCCACGGCATTGTTATACTCCAAATGTCCCATATGGACCATCAAATCTCGACTCAGAGTGTGGCGAGTCTGCCCCTCCTCGGCCGGATAATACCAGACACCATATATCCATCTACTGATAGCCGTGCTAAAAGCATAGCCCATCCGATTCATCTTCCTCCTCTTCCTTCTCACTTCACCTTCTAGGTCATCAGCTCGCTCTAAGGCTTCATCCCGTTGTTCCTCAATTTGGATGCGGTCAGTTACTTCTACTTCTAGCTGGGCTCGCAAAGCCTCCTTCTCCACCTGTAGGCTTCCTGCCCACTGTTCGGACTGCTCGAGATTTCCTACCAGTTCTACATTCCTTGCCATGAGACGGTAGACCATAGCCCCTAACTGCACAGAGACCTCATGTTGTCCCTAAGCTTCCTGCTCCAGCTCTCGGACTATATCCTCTAGCTCGATGATGCGATCAGCATACTCCCCTAATAGATCATCTTCATATGTGGTGCCATCATGGGGCACCTCTCCTGGTTCATCTAAGGAATCACTGCCTATGGGGTCCTCCTCGAAGTCCTCCTCCGGGTCTTCTTCCGGATCAGACTCCATCATATAATCCTCTTCGGCTGGGGATACTACCATAATAGGCTCAACTATAAGGGGTGACTCGGACACCACATGGATGTCACGTGGCTCTTCCTCCATGATTATGCTTGGCTCACCCATCTCTGGCATACTACAATCACAAGACAAGCAACAAAAACCTATCAATATCTTTTAACAAAATATAAATCCATTGTATGGAATGAAATTATATGTCACAACACTACTAACTTTCTAATCGAAGTCTATATCACGTAAAACTCTACATGAGCTTTATCTCTTTCTATTTCTCTACGTTCTCCAAGGTTATAGCCTAAGGACTCTCTATTTCCTAAGGTTTATAACCTATAGCTCTGATACCAACCTGTGACGCCCCCAAATTCGGGTTGCCTTAACCTCGAATTCGGTGCATCACTGTGCAACTCATAGAGCATTCTATCAATAACTAATTGTGGAATAATAGAAATATTTACATTGATATAACATAAATACTCTAGTCCCAAGTCTCGATACCAATACAAATAACTGACATAACATAGTAGACACTATAATTAAGTCTTAATACAACACATCAGAATACACAATCTTAAATAAGTCTTAGTGCATGAAAGAAATATAACAAGGTAGGACAAAGCTAATCTGTGGCTTTGCCTTTGCCTTTATCCTTTCCCGAGCTCTCGCCTCTTTCGGTAACAACTGAAATGTTTTAAGGAAAGCAAGGGTGAACAACAAGTTTGCCCAGCAAATATAACAACAATGATAAAGAGAAGTCATGAGTAAGGTTTCTTAAGTTTCAATTCCAATCTCTACTATTACTGATGAGTCACTATGGACTAGATGAATATCAAATGAATTCAAGGATTTCAAATTTTACAAATGCAGGAATCACTGTGTGGCCACCACGGCACTTACCTTCCATTAAAATTAACAGTATTACACTATTAACCCCCAAAAAAACAACAAATACAGGTACAATAGGTGATCAGCCTAAAATACCCGGCGTTATGCATAACCCTCAAACATTCAACTTGCGCGTATGTCGGTTCCCCGACTAAAAATATAATTTTCCCTACTATGAGGGATGTTCATCTCTGCAAAGAGTCCGCACCAAAGCAATTAGTTTGGAATCATGGGTATTGGTCTAGCCGAATCAAATGGCATTGACACTCTTTGTAAACAGTTCATGCATAATTTGAACTTAAAAGCTTTAACAGTTTATGTCAATAACGTATCTTGAACGCTTATGAAATTATTAATGATTTACATAAGTATGGAATTCACACAATCATACATGTATTGCGTAAATATGAACTTTGAACATTAAATAGCATCCGTAAGAATATAGTCGAACGAAGTTGATAAGCTTGTCTAGCACGAGGACTGGCAAGGGTTAGAACACTTGCTCAAATTTAAATTGAGTAAGGTAGAGAACTTACATTCAATATATAGAAAGATAAAGTTAGAAAACTTTGCACAATATTACTTGAGTAGGGTAAAGAACTTGCTCAAGTAAGTAATAGCATTATGAAGCTTGCATAATAAAAGAATGAAGTTCAGAAACTTGCTTAATTGAAATCAAGGTAATGTTAGGAAGCTTGCTTTCAACGAAATAAAAGATCAAGGGTAGAAAACTTGCCTCTTTCGTTGATTAGGCTTAACGTAAAATGCTCTTCAAGTATCCTACACAATTTAGTACATATACACATACCAATTAGTAACATAATGGATATCAAATACTAATTTATACTACTCTATAGCGTTTCATTCTTATTAGGAATAGGATATTAAACAAGGTTATACACACTTTTTACGACGTTACGATGCTTGCACGTCCGTACACCAACCTTGCCTACCTGAATGCCCAAGCAACACGCATTTGTGTACGCTTAGCATGCCTATTCGATTTATCTAATACCCATTGGTTAGTGATGAGTATCATTATACTATATAACATTCATCTTTTAAAACTTAGAACACCATCTTATACCGTCAGAAGTATTACACAATTATACGTGCATGCCCAGCGGCCTCCGATTGCCTCTAAATGCACAACAGTCCTAAAAATGGCAAATTTGGAATTTGATCCAGCTAGTAAATTTCAATTCTAATAAATGAAAGTTCTAGGTTTATCTCTAAGCTTTTCGGATCATCTTGAATCATCCAATTTGGAGTTCGTATGAGAAAGTTAGGTTCATTTTACTAAAGGAGGTCAGAATCGCAAAACTGGTACATAGGGATCTCGCCTCGGCGATAATCCTAGGGTAAAAAATCTCGCCCCGGCGAGGAACCCCCTGGATGCCTACACAGGGATCTCGCCCCGGTGAGTATCCTAGGCTAAACAATCTCGCCCCGGCGAGGAACCCCCTGGATGCCTACCAGCAAGCTCTGTTTTGACACACAACCTTCAAACTTACATAACTTCTTTGTTATAAGTTAGAATTAGACCATTTCAGAGGCTATGGAAAGCTTAAAACATGAACTACAAAACCCTCATGGATTCATAATCTTATAGACTCTTTAATAAATTGAAGTAGTGGCTCCAAAGAGCCTAGTCTAACTAGTTTTTAGCGAAACTCAAAGTTAGGCCAATTCATTCTTCCTCTTTGTATCTTAGCTATTATGCAACAAGTCAATATGACTCAAAGCATGCTTCAACTGCTAAGCTAGGCAACATAACATCCTTTCACTAATTAATCAACACATAGTTCTCAAGTTCTTAGAGAAATCATTCTTTTAGACATTAAATCAAATGGTTTGTGGGTATAAGTTTAAAACTCATATATGAGTAGGCTTTAACTGAGTTTTAGTCCAAATTTCGAAATGAAATCATTCCCCACAATCTCAGAACACATAATGGACATACACAACCAAGCATACAACCAACCATAGACTACATTTCCATCAAAGTATATGAATTGTCCAAATCAGTCCATAAATGTCCATAACAGTCCATTCTTGCTCCTTATGCATAGGTTTTGATTCTCATTCATTGTTCCACTTTCATTAATTATTAATAAGGCTTTTAAAGAGTTAACAACATTCATATAAATTCATGAACTAACTAAACAATTTCAGCAACATATCTTCCCACAAAACAATCAATAACAAACTAAAAATTGAAACAACAATGGAAATGAGCTAGGTTCCATAACACTAACCTCTTGAAGCTCTTCTAAGGATGCTAAGAGAATCAAAGTAGCTGCTACAACGCTTCTTCTTCTTCCTTCAATCACCCGTACACCAACTCTCACAACTCTCTCTCAATTTTCAGCTCTATGTTAGCAACAATGAACAAAGGAATGGATGAATGACAAAGGAGGAGTATTTATAGATAGAATAGCTGAGCTCTTTGGGTGAGTGAAGAAGGAATAAGCTGAGCATGCTTGGTTGATCAGCTCCCTATACATGGGAGGCTGGAATTGGCCTCTCCCATGCACGGGTAATCCCCCCTCTCCTTCTGCCCAATTGTTCTTCATCCCTTTTCCTCTCCCAAATGCAAGAATTGCTCTAACCAAGAAGTTCTTATTCCCTTTGTTCCTCCTCTCCTCATTCTCCCGTTCATCTCCTTCATCCAATATGCTACAGATTTTGTAACCCATTTCCTTCATGGGTCATGGGTTATGGGTCATGGGGTTGGGTCTTAGGTCGCGCCATGGGTTTGGGCCACCCTTAAGTAAATTAGGGCTTGTAATTCAATCTCAATTTGGCTAAAATAAAATTCAACACTTGGATTATTAATCCTCCATATCAACACATTGGCAAAATAAGAAAAGTCGAAATAAATGAAAAGGCGTTTTTGGGGCGAATAGTGCCCAAGAATAGTAACCCGCGAATAGCATTTTAGCGATATTTCTCCGAAATCATTTTAATAAGTCCTACCAAATAACAACACTTAATAACATTGCAAAGACATAATCTAGGTTATTACATAACATTTAATCACATGACATAAAATAATATTAATAAAAATCCATTCATTAAATAATATTCATAAGCGTATATTACAAAGCCATACAAAATTCACGGTCGTTATATGTATGGTGAGCAAATGAGGACTGCTAGATATCAAATATCTAAGGAGCTCTTCCGATCTCGTATGACCGAGGGCACTGCTGTTGAGACTCATGTCCTCAAGATGATCAATCTGATTGAATAACTTGGACAACTTGGGTTCGTGATGGATGGGGAGTTAAGTCAAGATTTGATCTTGCAGTCACTCCCAGACACTTTCTCACAATTTGTTGTGAATTTTCACATGAATAAGTTGGACGTCAGTTTGCCTGAGTTACTTAACATGCTGAAAACTGCTGAAGGTCACTTCTCATCCAACAAGAACCAAGTCTTACTAGTGGATAACTCTTCCAAGAAAAGGAAGAGGCCCAAGGTATCTTTTGAAAAGAAGAAAAACAAGAAGGCTAAGGGCAAGGCGAAGAAAAAGGATAAAAAGAAACCTGATCCATATAGCAAAGGAATTTGCTACCATTACAATAAGTCGGGACACTAGAAGACGAATTGCAAGGAGTATCTTGTGGACCAAAACAAGCTTGGAGAAGCTTCGACTTCCGATCTAGGTTTGTTCATGATTGAAATTAATTTTCCTGAAAGTCAAAATTCTACTTGGGTATTGTATACTGGCTGTAGTTCTCACATATGTAATAATATGCAGGGACTAAGCAGAAGTAGAAAGCTGAACAAGGATGAAATCGTCCTACGAGTGGAAAATGGAGCAAAGGTTGCTGCATTAGCTGTAGGGATTTATTGTTTAGCACTGCCTTCGGGCAAGTTCATTAGTTTAAATAATTGTTATTATGTTCCGACACTCATTAGAAACATTATTTCAATTTCTGTATTGGATATGGATGGTTTTGATATTATAATAAAGAACAACAGTTGTTCTATTTATAATAAAAATATTTTATATGGTGTTGGGAACCTACTGAATGGACTTTACATACTTGACTTGCATGAAAATATACTTCAAATTGAACAAACTAAGAAAAGAAAAAGAGATGATGTTAATTATACCTTTATGTGGCACTGTAGACTCGGTCATATCAATGAAACAAGATTATCCAAGTTGCATAAAGATGGGCTTTTAGAGCTATCTGATTACGAATCATATCCAACTTGTGAATCTTGTCTCATGGGTAAGATGACTAAATCTCCTTTTAGTGGAAAAGGAGAAAGAGTTACAGAGTTGTTAGCGTTGGTACACACAGACGTATGTGGACCTATGACAACGAATGCACGAGGAGGGTATTCTTATTTTATTACTTTCGCTGATGATCATTCTAGATTTAGATATGTGTATTTAATGAAATACAAATCTGAATCGTTTGAAAAGTTCAAAGAATTCAGAAGTGAAGTAGAGAAACAAACTGGTAAAAGTATTAAAATTCTTTGATCGGATCGAGGAAGGGAATACTTGACCAATGAGTTTCTCAATTGTCTCAAAGAAAATGGTATAATCTCACAATGGACTCCACCAGGGATGCCACAGTTGAATGGTGTATCTGAAAGGAGAAATCAAACATTGTTGGACATGGTTCGTTCCATGATGAGTTTTACCGACCTTCCAGTATCCTTCTAGGGTTATGCCCTAGAATCGGCTGCATACCTATTTAACAAGGTACCTACCAAATCCGGCCCAAAGACCCCATATGAGATATGGACAAGGAGAAAACCAAATCTTAAGTATGTTAAGACTTGGGGTTGTCCAGCTTATGTCAAAAGGTTTAAACATGATAAGCTAAAGACTAGATCCGACAAGTGTAGATTTATGGGATACCCTAAAGAAACTGTAGGGTATTATTTTTATCATCCCAATGATCAAAAGGTGTTTGTTGCGAAATACGCTGCCTTCTTGGAAAAGGAGTTTATCCTTGAAGGGGTCAGTAGGAGTAAGATATATCTTGAAGAAGTTCAAGAACCACAAAATACTACGGATCAAAGTCAGGTACCTGACCAAGTAGAAGAACCTACTGTACCACTACCTATTCGTAAATCTAGAAGAGTACCAAAGATACTTGATAGGTATGGATTTATCATAGAGGATGATGATGAGGTACGCATCATAGATGATGATCCATTGACTTACGAAGAGGCTATGAGTAGTGAAGACTCAGAGAAATGGCTAGAAGCCATGAAATCCGATATGGACTCCATGTATGAAAACCAAGTATGGACTTTGGTTTCACCTCCTGAGGGTATTAAGCTTATTGGGTGTAAATGGGTTTTTAAGAGAAAGACTGGAGCAGATGGCAAGGTAGAGACCTACAAGGCCCAACTGGTTGCAAAAGGTTTCAAACAAAGATAAAGAGTTGACTATGATGAAACTTTCTCACCAGTAGCTATGCTCAAGTCTATTCGGATTTTGCTTGCAATTGCAGCTTATTATGACTACGAGATCTAGCAAATGGACATGAAAACGACCTTCCTCAGTGGAGAGCTTGAAGAGAATGTATATATGATACAGACAGAGGGTTTTGTTTCAACGGTTGGAACAAACTATGTTTATAAGCTACAACAATCCATTTATGGATTGAAGCAAGCTTCTTGAAGATAGAACGTCCGTTTTGATGAGATAATCAAAAGGTTTGATTTTATCAAAAATGAGGATTTACCTTGTGTGTACAAGAAGGTTAGTGGGAGCGTTGTTTCATTCCTTGTATTATATGTTGATGATATATTACTGATAGGGAATGATGTTCCTATGCTACAGTCGATCAAAATATGGTTATCTAAGCACTTCTCCATGAAGGACTTGGGTGAGGCATCCTATATTTTGGGGATAAAGATCTATAGAGATAGATCTAAATGGATGTTGGGCTTGACCCAAGGAAAGTACATTGACTCGATGCTAAAGAAGTTTAGCATGGAAGATTCCAAGAGAGGTCTCATGCCGATGAGCCATGGAATACATCTCTCTAAGAAACAGGCCCCAAAGACACCTGAGGAGAGAGACCATGTGAGTAAGATTCCTTATGCTTCCACAATAGGATCTATCATGTACGGTATGATATGTACTAGACCAAATGTCGCTCATGCACTTAGTGTAACGAGCAGATATTAGTCGAATCCAGAAGAAGAGAACTGGAAGGCAGTGAAAAACATCCTAAAGTACTTGAGAAGAACTAAGGATATATTTTTTGTCTACGGTGGGTCTTAATTGAAACTAGAGGGCTATACAAACTCAAGTTTTCAAACGGACCAAGATGACAGTAAATCCGTTTCAGGGTATGTGTTTACCTTGAACGGTGGCGCGGTGAGTTGGAAGAGTTCCAAGCAGCAAACAGTTGTTGATTCAGTGACAGAGGCAGAGTATATAGCTACAAGTGAAGCTGCAAAGGAAGCTGTTTGGATGAAGAAGTTCATAACTGAACTTGGAGTGGTTCCTAGCATTAGAGGAGTCGTACCTTTATTATGTGACAACAACGGAGCTGTTGCGCAGGCTAAGGAACCCAGGTCTCATCAGAAATCCAAACACGTGTTGCAGCGGTTTCATTTGATTAGAGAGATCATTGAAAGAGGAGATGTCACCCTAGAGCGTGTGGACTCTCAAGACAACAATGTAGATCCATTTACTAAAGCTTTAACACAACAGCAGTTTGATCGTCACTTAGAGAAGATAGGTATTAGATACCATAGTGCAAGTGGGAGATTGAAAGTAGTATGCACACAAGCCAATCATATTTGATATGATGTAGCATATACTTAGTAATCTTATTCATTTATTAATAAAAGAATTGATTTTCTTAAAAGGCATTTTACATTATCTACATAGTGTTGTTATATTAAATGTGATAAACCCATAGTTTTGAGCAATCCTTTTAGAATCATGATGGTGATCATGCTAATGAGATCTAAATTCTAGATAGCTCACAAACTAAAATTGTTCCTAATCGTTGGATTACTAAAAAGGGGATTAGTGAATCTGGATAGATTAGTACATACGTTGCTTGCTCTTAGAAAGAGGATGATTGATCTCATAATCATTTGTGTGGAGACACTAAAACAAGTATGTAGGTGCTTATTGGAGAATAAGTTCACTGAACGTGGCTCGCTAAGGAATACCTAATGGAGTTTTACTCGCTTGTCAATAGGAATTCCTCTAGTGTTAGCAGTACAAGTGATCCTTGGACTTGAGATCATCATAGTATCTTGTGTATGATGAGTTATACTTTGACATGTCCCTTAAGACCTTTAGGGTATATCAAAGGGTATGATTGGGTATAATAAGTTGTACATGGAGATAGGTGAATGATCAACAAAGAATCTACCACATTTAATAAAAGATGTGAATGTCCTATGTAATTCGATAAATGACAACTCAGTAGTCCTTGGCCAAGGCAGAATGAAATTAGAAAGGAATTTCTAATTTGCATTATTTAGAGTTGTGCATTTGGGAATCGAAATACATATAATTAAATAAAATAAGACTTGACGTAATTTCATGTCTTATATTTAACTGGGACATTGTATGGTAGAAGGATTAAATTGTACGGTAACTATGCACTGAAAGGTTCTTTTGGGATTAATGTTGAAATCTATATTATCTAGAAAGTCGTTGATCGCTAAGGGGGCTTACCCTTATTGTAGAATAAATATTATTTATTTAAATGAATTAAATAGTTTAATTTATTTATTTAAATAAAATTAGAATTGTTCTAATTGATTTATTCACAACCGGTTTAATATGGAGAACCTAAAGGGTCACACCGTAGAAGGAAAATATTTATTTAAGAAGTAAATGACATAATTGTAATAATAAGTTAAGTATATTTAATTTAATCTATGGAGAGAGAATAAATTAAATAGCTTAATATTTATTATTTAATATTTTGGAAATATTAAATATAAATTAATAAGAGGAGTCTTATTATTATTATTTAATTACTAATAGGGATTGGGAACTAACGGATACCAAATATTGGTTTATACTACTGTATAATGTCCCATCCGTATTAGAGATAAAATATTAAACAAGGTTATGCCCACTAGTTACGGCGTTACGACGCTTGCATGTCTGTACGCCAGACTTGATTATTCGAACGCCCAATCGACACGCATTTTCATACGCCTAACACGCCCATTTGATTTATCTAATACTCATTGGTTAATGCTGAGTATCATTATAATTCATAACATTCATGTTTTAGAACTTAGAACGTCATTTTACATTGTCGAGAGCATTACATGTGCTTACGTGCATGCCCGACACCCTTCGATTGTCTCCAATTACACATTAGTCCTACAAATGGCCGATTTAGACCATGCTACAGGCCTAAAATTGAAAAACTTGAAGAACAAAAGTTGTAGGTCTACTCTTTCTCTTTCTGAATCATCTTGGATCATCTCAATCCAAGTTTGTATGAGAAAGTTATGCCCATTTTACTAATGGACATCGAAGCTGTTTGCACAGTCTCTTGTCCAGCGCCTAGGCGCTCAAAAATGGCCATGGCCTAGGTGCTCTCTCACAGTAGTTGGGCTCATGGCCAGCGCCTAGGTGCTCTCTCATAGTAGTTGGGCTCATGGCCAGCGCCTAGCCAAGCGCCTAGGCGCTCGGCCTGAGTCTCCCAACCCGTTTTCTTCCCAGAATGCTCTGTTTTTGGTGTTCGAGACCTATCTTGCTTCCAACCACCATAACTCCCTCAATACACGTTCAAATTGGTCCGTTCCGGACTCTATGGACTCCTAATACATAGGGCTACAACATATCAAAAATTCAGAGCTATCCATTAACATTAACATGGCCAAAGCTTAGGTCAAAGTATCAACTCATGCTATATTTTTGTGTTCTTAGTGTTCTTCACAAAAATCATCACCAAATCTTTGTTTTATTCCCTTTTTACTCCATTCCAACTGGGTTAAACTCATAACCCGTGGAAGTACTATATCATAATAACAAACGAATTAAACAAATACGAAATCATAGCTACAAAGTCCTCTAAATTCGTCCAACAGTCCATATTGTCCAGAAAGTCCATTGTTCTTCATCCTCCTTAAGCATAGGTAAGGATTTCTTGCGTTTTTGTTCCACTTTAATGTTATTAATAGCTTTTATAGTCTCTTAACAACATATATAAATAACCACAAACAAACAACAATCATAGCAAAAATCTCAAGAAAACTCAAAACCCGACCAAGAAAGCTTCGAAGCTCAACAATGGAGGAAATGATCTTGGAGAAGATGATTACCTCTTGATTCTTGTTCTTGCAGGTTGTAAGGGTTTGCTCGAGCCCTTGTTCTTCTTCCTCTTGCTCCCGTGCTCCTTCTTCTGCTTCTTCTCTTCTACCGTAGCTTCTTCCTCCTCTCTTTTTCCGGTGACTCTTCCCTTTTTCCGGCGACCTCTTCCTTCTTCCTTCTTCCTTCTTGCTGCAGATTTTCCCTCTCTCTCTCTCTATCTGCTGAATCAACTTGGAATGAGTTAGGAGTTGAATGAGGAGCTGATGGAATGGGGAGAGAAGGAATGGGTTAGGAGAAGTGGATGAGTAATTTAAGGAGAATGGGTTAGTTGCTCAATGAGCTTGCCGACAACTCCCTCATCTCTCAATTCTAATTGGTCTAAAATAGGGGGTTAGTTCCCTCTTAGAGTTACAAGCTAAAATAAATACCCAAATACACCAAAATTATATCCGAAAACTCTCACTTTTGTTCTAAAACTGGTAAATAACTCCACCCAACATTAAAATGGGTACTCCCATAAAATATTGGGATGGGTAAAAATAATTATTATGAAATTTGTCCATTTATTCGGAACACCCATATTATACATTTCGGATACGGATAAAATCACGTATCAGCTAAAAAAAAAATTTCGACGCTTGAAAAAATTATTCGTACGCATACACGTATTTATGAAATTTACTAAAATCAAAAAAGCTGAAAAAATATCTGGTATAAATAGTTCCTCGGGAAACGTGCCCCGTAAATAGTGATTCAGCGACGCTACGCGAAATCAATTATTCACTTAAATAAAACTATAACACGTAAAATTTCATGCATTCACATAATCCAGGTTATCACACAACCTTTAAACATGCAACACAAAATAATATTAGTAAGATATAATATATTCATTAATATTCAAAAATTCGAATTACAAGGTAAATCTAGAATTCCCGGTCGTTACAAGGAGCCCTAACAGGACTTAAACACTAAATTAAACATTGTGTATCGATTAAAAAGAGTAAAGTTACTTAAATGATTGCCATGCGTTGTTATATGGCTAATAGTTGATGTGCATGCTCATATGTTGTGTAGGAATCTACAAGGACAAAAAGTTGTAATTGGGAATCTACGAGCCAGGCAAGTCTTTTAGTTCTTATTTGCTATATGAACTTGATATCTGATTAGTGGAATTTGAAAGTAGTATGCACACAAGCCAATCATATTTGATATGATGTAGCATATACTTTGTAATCTTATTCGGTTATTAAAGACATTTTACATTATCTACATGGTGCTGTTATATTAAATGTGGTAAACCCATAGTTTTGAGCAATGCTTTTAGAATCATGATGGTGATCATGCTAATGAGATCTAAATTTTAGATATCTCACAAACTAAAATCGTTCCTAATCGATGGATTACTAAAAAGGGGATTAGTGAATCCGGATAGATTAGTACATACGTTGCTTGCTCTTATGAATAGGATGATTGATCTCATAATCATTTGTGTGAAGACACTTAAGCAAGTATGTAGGTGCTTATTGGAGAATAAGTACACTAAACGTGGCTCGCTAAGGAATACCTAATGGAGTTTTACTCGTCTGTCAATAGGAAATTCCTCTAGTGATAGTAATACAAGTGGTCATTGGACTTGAGATCATCATAGTATCTTGTGTATGATGAGTTATACTTTGACATGTCCCTTAAGACCCTTAGGGTATATCAACGGGTATGATTGGGCTTAATAAGTTATACATGGAGATAGGTGAATGATCAACAAAGAATCTACCTCATCTAGTAAAAGATGTGAATGTCCTATATGATTCGATAAATGACAACTCAGTAGTCCTTGGCCAAGGCAGAATGAAATTAGAAAGGAGTTTCTAATTTGCATTATTTAAAGTTCTTCATTTGGGAATCGAAATACATATAATTAAATAAAATAAGACTTGACACTAATTCCATGTCTTATATTTAATTGGGACATTGTATGGTAGAAGGATTGAATTGTACGATAACTATGCACTGAAAGGTTCTTTTGTGATTAATGTTGAAATCTATATTATCTGGAAAGTCGTTGATCGCTAAGGGGCTTACCCTTATTGTAGAATAAATATTATTTATTTAAATAAATTAAATAGTTTAATTTATTTATTTTAATAAAATTAGAATTGTTCTAATTGATTTATTCACAATCGGCTTAATATGGAGAACCTAAAGAGTCACACCGCAAAAGAAAAATATTTATTTAAGAAGTAAACGGCATAATTGTAATAATAAGTTAAGTGTAATTAATTTAGTCTATGGAGATAGAATAAATTAAATAGCTTAATATTTATTATTTAATATTTTGGAAATATTAAATATAAATTAATAAGAGGAGTCTTATTATTATTATTATTACTATTACTATTTATTTAATTTCTAATAGGGATTGAGAATTAATTAATAGAAGTACTCTCTCATGAATTCATAATTGGATTAGAAGCATAATTAATTAAAGGAGTTTAATTATAATAAAAACCCTAATCCTAAATAGTCTAGGAGGGTTCCCTATATCTATAAATAAGAGGAGTCTTATCATGATTTAGGGTTAGACAGTTAAACATTCTTCCATAAGAATTGGAGAGAGAGAGAGTACTTGCAATTTCTATAGTGATAGAAACTAGGGTTTTGTCAACACCCATCTTCTTGAACAACTATTATTCCTTGGTGGATCACCTCTAGAGGCCAAACACTTGGGTGGCTAACGTTGATCAAAGGAAGGAATTTAATCGGTGGAATTCAAGGAGAACGCGAAGGAATTGGAGGTGAACTTGTACTTGAGGAAGTTTTGATTCACGAGGGTATAATTCTATATCTCTATCTCTTTCGTTTAATTGATAATTGATCACAAGGATGATTATGGTGATGGTTTGTATGAAAAATTTTAAAATCCGTTTTATTGCGCTTCCGCACTATTTATGTAATTTGATTGCATGTTCGCGCTATATACAAACCTAACAGTGGTATCAGAGCCTAACCTTGTGCTAATTATCGATTATTATGAATCCATGTATGTATAGGTATGCGATTGGATCGATTTTTTGGGGAATAGAAAAAATTTCGAAGTCTGCTTCGTAGCGTGGCCATGCCGCTTCCAGTTCATTCTGGAGCGCGGCCGTGCCCGAACCCAGAAATCGTTTCTGGGGTGCAGCGCAGCCGCACCACTCCTAGTTCAGTTTGGAGCGCGGTCGTGCCAGTCTACAGATTTTGAATTTTTTTTTTATTTTATTTATTTTCAATTAAGATAAAAGGTTTATTTTGAATTGGATTATAATTAAAATTAAATTTTTTATTTGAACTTAGAATTGGATTCTATGTTAACTAGAATAAAGGAGTTTATTCACATATGAAATATGATTCCATGTTTTCTAGAATAAAGAAGTTTATTCACATATGGAATAGGATTCCATGTTTCCTTAAAAATAAAGATGTTTATTTTGATAAGGAATAAGATTTAACATATTTTATTTTTCAAAAAATTTTAAGTTAAAATAAAGGAGTTTATTTTGAACTTGAAATTGGTTTTCATGTTAATTGAAATAAAAGAGTTTATTTTGATTTGGAATTTGATTAAAAATAAAAGAGTTTATTTTTATTCAAAAATGGATAAAATAAAATAAATAAGTTTATTATGATTTAAATTTTGATTAAAATAAAGGAGTTTATTTTTGTTTCAAAATTGGATTTCTAGTAAACTTTTAATTGCCCATTAAATGATATCAATGCATATATGGAATGGTTTTATTATTCATGAGATAAATGTTATTTATTGATACATATGGAGATATGTATGATAATAAATAGGGATTGATTATGGACTACTGACCAATGTGTGATTGGATTTATTTTAGTGGATGCTTGAATGGATGGGTTTTTTTAAATGGGGTCTGCGTACCTCGTCTTCTCTAGTTTTTCTTGATGTAAATTCTATCTTCCTCCTATGTACCTGATGAGTGGGTTTTACATCTATGAATTGAGTACGTTTGACTTGATAATTTTTGAGTTCTTAAGTATTTTAAGTTAGTATTAGATATTTATAGTGTTTTTATGTTATTTTGTAGGAATGAGCAAGGAAACGCAATTCGAACATCTTTTGGAGTACAATATGCAAGTAAACGCAAGAAGGGAAGATTGCAGGGCTTTTAACAGTAGGTTTGATGCATGTTATTGGTTTGGAACTTGG
Source organism: Aralia elata (assembly GCA_034770075.1). Taxonomy (NCBI): domain Eukaryota; kingdom Viridiplantae; phylum Streptophyta; class Magnoliopsida; order Apiales; family Araliaceae; genus Aralia; species Aralia elata. The sequence continues at coordinate 205,494 of JAVJAP010000229.1, read as the reverse complement.
ATTGTATTGTAGAGCTACTCCTTAGCTTTTCGGAACATTTTGAATTGTCACAATCGGACTTCGGATGAGAAAGTAATGATCGTTTACCAACAGACGTTGAACATCAAAGTTTGGAGTTGTCATTTGCATAGCACTCACTTCAAGCCCAATTTCGACTTTGGTCCAATCTGAATCTCTCAATTCTCAAAGAATGCAAGTTGTAGATCTCGTCGATAGCTTCGATTTGATAGGTGGCAGGCCCCGTAACTCCTCCCGGATCAAACGTTATGACCATTTTACCAACAGATACTACAGCAGAATTTTGTCAGGCGCGGGCGCGCTGGTCTGCAGAGTGAAAAACTTAGTTTCTGGCATTTGGGCGCGGGCGCGCTGCTTCCTAGGCCAAATATGGGCGCGACTGCGCTGGGTCGAGTTTTTAAAAAGCTTATTTTTGACCCGCAATGAATGAAACAAGGATTATAACTTCTAATTGGTTTAGGACTTTAACTAGAACCTATAAATACATGATATGAAGCATAGAATGGGAGAGATTTTGTTACTTTTTGCTAACCCTAGTGTAGACACCCAAATTTTGCAGTTCGTATACTAACCTTGACAGGAGGGCAAAATCGTCAATTAACCCAGCCTAAGAGACGAACGTGGACATAAGTGCGAACACTCAAAGCCACCACAACGACTTGCGAACAAAGCCGACACGACAACGAGCATTCCTGAATGATATGGCACGTTTCCCAGCGGTTCTCGGACTGCAAAATACAAGCCTTTCAGTGAAAATTAGCGATACGACACGAGAATCAAGGTGCGGCTCGAAAATCGTGAAAATCAGCCCACCCAGTCGCGGATTGATCTGCGGCCAACGATTAAAATAATTGAAGTGCGCGGCGGACGGCTGAAGTGCGCGGCGGGCGCGGAGAAACGAAGGCCAGCCGCAGATCAATCTGCGGCTGCCCTTGGCCAGCCTTTATCAGCTCATTTCTTCATTCGGATACAGGGGGTTGAGAGAGTTTGAGAGAAGGAAAAAAGTGGAAGAAGACAGCAGAAACCAGCAGCGGAAATGAGAGAAAAGAGAGAAAAAAAAGTGAGGATTTGTACCCCTTTTGTTAGATTGTATCACATATATTTTCCATTCTACTTAATATACGAATTCATACGCATCGTGGTGTCATTTGCAAGGTGAAAAACCTTCTTTTATAGCATTTTTGTTATATCATTTTGTTAAGCTTTTTGTCATTTAGGATACATTAAATGAAATCTTTCTTGTATATTATGGCGAATCCATGGATGGAGGACTATTAGTGAGGGTTCCAAATGGAACGAATTTCTCCCTAATGGCCCGATGATATCCATTTGATGATTTTTAGCTCGCTATAGTAACATAGCAATTTTGGATGTGAGCCTAGGAACGCGACCCCATGGTCCAAATCCGATGATGGACATTTTTGGGTGTATGTAATAGGGCCGATGTACCCTTTATTGTAAATATGTAATTGTCGGGCCTTAAAACGATATCAAGTCGAAAATCGGGTTTAAGGCCCCGTAATAGTGAAATATGTGCTTGTGGGCGTTCGGGGTTATTTTGATGGCTTACATGCTCATGAATAGCCCCCCACGCATTTTAATGCTTGATTTGATTTATGACACAAATTGATTTCAAAGCTAAACGATAAAGATTTTCATAAAATCAATCAAACTAGGTTATTAGTATCACGAGGATAAGAAATTGGGAGTGCTAATGAATGTCGATTTCTATTTAACGAGAAGGCAAAAGAAAAATCGTTCTCAAACATCACAAAAAATGGTTTTATAAAAATAAGTAACGTTTTATTAAATCTTTGTGCATAGGGTTAAAGAGATCCTAGAAGTTGCCCATCATTTGAGTTACGAAAGCAACGTATAGATCTCGATTCCTATTTTGACGAAGGTTTAGAAAACTCTTGTTTTTGCCAAAACGACACCTAATGAAAATCTCATAGTTTTGACAATTAAAATCAAACCTTTCTTATAAAGCTTTCTCGTATAAGCCGAAGGACATTCTAAAACATAGTCAAAATAAAACACGCCTTTTTCATAAAACACCAAATGTTTCTTTTTCATGCAAAACTCACCACAACGTTCACGTGGGCACACACACGTGCACGCATACACACATTTTATGAATTAAAGGATAGGAAAGCATCGAGATTGCGGTAACCGTATTTCACGGAAGTCGGGGGGTGCCTAACACCTTCCCCTCGCTTAAGCAAGCCCCCGAACTCTATGAATCTCGGGTTGCAGACCAATTAATTCGGAGTCACATATGAGCCAGCGATTACGAAAACGAAACTTGGATGAGTTGGTACATCCATTTCAAATATACCAACTGGCGACTCTGGTCAATTCGCTCATCATAAAAAACGATCTTTCAAAACCCCGTTGACATTTATGCCGACCTTTTTCCCAAAATCATCTAATGAAAAGGCTAAAATTGGAAAGGGTAATAATCACCACAGAAGCGATTCCTCCCGGCGTCGACAGCTGGCGACTCTGATGGGGTCTATTAGAGGGCTTAAGCCGCGTTCAAGTCTTGATGCTGTCCTATCCTTTAAAATTCATGAATGTGTGTGTGCGTGCGATATTTTGACCTGTTGTTGTGTGAATGTGTTTTACCAATGAATGAATGGTTGAATGGAATTGCTTTACTTTAAAGTAATCATTTGCATACGGTGAGGACGATGAATGTGAATGTATGTTGAGAGTGTACCTCCTCTTGAGGCAAACCTGTCGGTTGCTTATTACTGGACTCGAAGGGGCTGCTCCCCGGAGATGGCTCAGGAAACGCACCACCCAAATTCGCTCCAATCGAAAGGATTCAGACGAGTAGATTGCGAAGATTTGGGGACCTTCATGCCGAAAAGCCCGCGAGAGTAACCCTAGGGTAGGTCAGCCTCTGATAAACCTAACGAAAGGGAAGCTTCTTCATGCCCTTTTATCGTTCAGTCAAATAAATAAATGTCATGTAAATGGCATACAACTGTCATACCGTCATCATCGTAATAAATATGTCCTGTATCATGTGATTACATCACCTGCACGTATAAAGAGAATACTGACATGATTTTACAGGAAGGCAATCCATACCACGTACCAAGGTTTTCTAAAACATCTAAATATTATCCTGTCATCAAACACTGACCTTGTTTTGCAGGATAAGATTAGAGAACCTAAAAAAAAAATATAATAATCATGCATCAGTGTTGACATGCATCTGCCAACTTGTAACTGGCACGGTACTAAACTACGACCCTTGTTTGTTTTGCAAGATTGCCCCTAGGACCCAACTAAGAGGCCGTGAAGTCCATACTCCATCCATCCAAATGGCAGAAGCCGGTAGCCATGAAATTACAGTTCTAGCACTCCAACAATACGGTCGAATACGAGGGATGCATCCTAGGACAGAGATTAGCCCTGGGAATGGGAATCAAAAGGATGATAGTAGTTGGAGACTCCGAATTGGTCATCCGGCAGACCATGGGAATATACAGCACCAAAAGGCTTCGGCTATTGCCCTACCATCGCCTCATCATCAAACTTGCCAAACAATTCGAAGGTATTGCCTTTCGGCACGTTCCCAGAAATCAAAATGACTTCGCGGATACTCTAGCCACACTGGCTTCCCTGATTCACACATCACGGTACGAGACGAGCTTTAAGGGGGAAATTGCGGTACAGACTTGTCCGGCCTATGAGGATCAGATCGGAGAGATCTCCCATAGTGACGCCCCTCCTAAATGGGCTTGGTATCAAAACATTAAAGAGTTCCTTCGAGACAACTCCTCTCCCGAAAATGCAGATCTGACCGAGGAAAGAGAATCCAAAGATGGGCAGTAAAATTTTTCCTAAGCGGAGATGATTTGCATAAATGGGACCTAGCTACGGGACTGCTGAGATATCTGGAAGCCGAAGAAGCCCACAGATTAATGAACGAAGTACATGGCGATGTGTGCGGAGCCCATATGAGCAGAACATTTTTGGCAAAGAAAATCATGTGAACGGGTCACTACTGGCTAACCATGAAAACTGACTGTGATACTCATGTCAGGAAATGCCATCAATGCCAGATCCATGCCAATGCGATCCATGCACCTCCTAATGAGCTCCATTGCTTAACCTCACCGTGGCCAGTTGGACCCTGCAGCAGGTGATATCCAGGAAGGTGTAAATCCAGGAGTATGACAGTGAATCCCAGCCAGTAGAAGATCAATGGGTTTTAAAATTCTGAGTTTTATTTCAAATCCCTGCACGCTCATGTCATTTTGTCATGTTATCCAAAAGGAAGATCATGTGCTGAAATGTGTTATATATATGACAAGCATTTTTCGTTTTATGACAGTACCCCGATTTGAGGCATTCTAGCCCGACAAACAATATGGCCAAATTTGAAGGAGGATCACGATTTTGGTATAAAGCTAGATTTCGATCTGATGGCGATTGAACAAAACGAGACAGATGTCGACAATACGCCTGACGAGATCAAAGGATGGGTCGAAGATAAACCCAAACCCGACTTAAACCAAACCATCGCCATCAAACATCAGAACCCCTAACGATCACAAAGAACCCGGAGTAGGGGCAAATCCGACCACCAAAAAAAAAATAGCCAAGTTGTTGAGCCTGTATGGAGATATGTTCGCTTGGTCTCGTGGCGACGTGATTGGATTGTCCACAGACGTTGTAGGACATCGACTGCCCATCAAGGAGGGTTTCCGACCAGTTAAGCAAAAGTTGAGAACGTTGAAGCCTGAATGGAAGTTGAAAGTAAAGGACGAGATTATCAAGCGGTTTAAAGCAGGAACCATCATGGTGTCTATTTACCCTGAATGGCTGTCCAACAGAATCCCAGTACCATAGCCTGGAGGAGAAGTAAGGGGCCGCATCGACTATAGAAATCTGAACGATGCCCTCAAGGAGGAGATATACGACAAATTCAAGATCAAACATTTTGATTCAGTCATTTACCGGCCCAAGATGAATGGGGGGGCTGCAAATAAAACACAAAGACGATCATGGGAAGAATGTCCGCCAATCATCGGGGATGGCCGGATTTATTGTCGCTCACCCTGTTTGCCTATCGAACCTCAGTTCGCACATTTGCAGGGGGCAACCCCTTACGCATCTCCCGGGCATACGACAAGAAGGTACGATCCCGGAAATTCAAAGTAAACGATTTAGTCCCCAAAAGGATCGCGCCCTGCCAAGACGAAGCTAAGGGGAATCTCGCTCTAAATTAAAAGGAGCCGTCACGATAAAAAAAAGTCCTCTTTGGGGGAGCCCTCATCTTACAAGGAATGGACGGGAAGGCGTTCCCCAGCCCGTTAATTCTGACTCTGTGAAACAACTCTGTGATCTAAAAAAAAATAAAAATCAAAAATCCCCCAAACCTTTCAACAAGTCAAAGGACCGGATCTTTTGTCAGCCCAGCGAGATACCGATGCAACCAGTACGAGGGAGATCACAAGAAAATCAGCTTAACACTGGGGCATTTATCAACTACCCAGGAAATGATGACGTGCAAATTGGCACCCATGCAACAATCCCATCAACATGCACCATCATCATTAGATCCTACCTCATGTCAATTTAATATTCAACGATATGATCATCTGGCATTTGTCAAGCATAGTTTTCCCGGGATACGATGACCCGCGTGATAGGGGATTTTATTTGACTTGATAGGAATCGGATTAATTCTGACAAGCAACCGTGGAGCACGATCGTGAGTATGATTAGACGAAGAAAGCTATTCAACCTTTTGATCGGGTACAAAGCCTTAATTCAAAGCAACGTTTACGACAGAATCGACCTCATGTGCCAGTCTTCAGTTTACATTTGCACGAACTTTCAGTTATGGGGTATAAAACTATGACGACGTTGATGGCAATTAACACGTAGCCAGACAGTCAGTAATTATCAAGCTAATATCAAGAAGTCAGATGATAAATGATTATCAAGCTAATGTCTCGAATCGTGGCCTGGGTTATTCGAGTAATTAAGCCCGAGGGGTGTCTCTACACCTGGTGCCCTAAAGCCATCTGTTTTGGGAGTCGCTGGCCCAACACTCGTTACATGGTTAACTCAGAGCCTAAGAAAATGAGCATTACAGTAGAGGAGGCCCGAGTAGATTCGAATCGTGGCATGGGCTACTCGAGTAATTAAGCCTAAGGGGTGTCTCTGCATCTGGTGCCCTAAAGCCGTCTGGTTTGGGAGTCACCGGCCTAACACTCGCTACATAGGTAACTCAAGCCTAAGAAAATGAATCTTGCGCAAGGTCAAGCAAAGAATAAATGGTGCAGACCACCAACTTGTCTCGAACCGTGGCCTTTGTTACTCGAGTAAATAAACCCGAAGGGGTGTCTGTACACCTAATGCCCCAAAACCGTCTGGTTTGGAAGTCATTGGTCCAAAACTCGTTAAATGGGTAACTTTGAATAGCCTAAGAAAATGAGACAAGTGAAGTGGGCTAATAAAGAGAAAAGATAATACGAAAAACTCTCGGCCTTAAACAAGAAGTCATGGAAGAGAAACCCCTACTGAATGCTGCATCGCACAGTGCATTTGTCATATGACGTCAATCCTGCTAAGAACGTTGTCGAGAATGGAGACAGAATACCTTTGACGAGGGAAGGTAGTTCTTTTGAATTCGATCTTACTCACGTACAATGACCATGAATGCTTGAAGGTGTTCTTACGATTTCATAACTCGTTAAGTAAAAAATCATCAACTCACGAGGGATTGAAAATAACTTCCAATCTAGTACATTCACGATTCACAACTCGCTAGATTGTGCGATCAACAGATATTCAATTTCATGTGCTTTAACTGCATTTACTCTTTGTCGAGATTATAATATCTTTGTGTTGAACTAACACTAATGGCCCGAGCCTTCAAGTTTTGGCATTTGTTAGTCGTTTGATATGCAGGATCTTGCAGAGCTGTGGATAACTCAGCACGGTCAACATCGCTAGTTTTCGATAGAAATTCTTGGTAACAACACGCGCCAAAGCAGGGGCTGTTAAGAATTGTGAAATGGAAGGAAGCTGAGGCTGCACAGAACTTCTCGTCATTGGGCCTCTCCCCAATCCTGATTATCACTGCCTCGACATCCAAATGATCCACGTGCATGAGCATATACAAGGATGATATAATGCGGGACAACAACATATCGGCCGTCAGAAATGATCAAAAGGCCAAGGAGCCCAACACAGTTGTCGATCATCACAGAGAGCGAAACAGACTGCCTCAACTTGATGAAATGAAACAGGCAGAGTACCAAACCAATGTTGAAGTCTAGAAACTACAATTCACGACGAGGCATGATCCAATCAAATGTTGGCAAGCAACGACGACTATCGAATTGTATCATTTGACTGAACAGGGGTCATTTCTATCTAAACATATGTTGTGCACATGCATCTGTCCATAACATATCTGCCACATCATGCATAACATCTTTTGCATGCATACATGTACGATCAAAATGAAAATCTTCAGGGGAAAGTACAAGCACGTCGCTTTCAACCTCACAAATGATCAGACCGTGGTGGCTTTTGCGGCATGGTACGTGGACGATGTTGGTGGGAGATCTAGGACATATGCCGATCACACATCCCACTTCAAGAAATCACTCAAATCAAATCGAGCGACCCCTGGGAAGGGCTAGTATCCAAACAATCAAGACCCCTGGGAAGGGCTGGTATCCAAACAATCAATACCCCTGGGAAGGGCTGGTATCCAAACAACCAACGACCCTGGGAAGGGCTGGTATCCAAACAAGAAGTGAACCTGGGAAGGCATCCAAGCAAACCACAACAAGGTGGTGAGTGAACCTGGGAAGGCATCCAAGCAAATCACAACAAGGTGGTGTGAGAACCTGGGAAGGCATCCAAGCAAATCACAACAAGGTGGTGTGAGAACTTGGGAAGGCATCCAAGCGAACCACAACAAGATGGTGAACAAACCCTGAAAAGGGCCGATATCCAAAAAAAAAAAGTGAGCGATCCCTAGGAAGGGCTGAGATCCAAGCAAACCACGACAAAAGATGACATCTGTAGAACAGTATCAAAAGACTGTGCAGGGGCCATTTTTCGTCAATTTACATTTTAAATGTTGTGTCACACGCATGAGTAGATGATAATTCTGTACGTGATCCATGAAATGAATAAAGAATAAATCGAGCAGGTTAGGTGTCAAGGTCCTAGCCTATCAAAGTCAAAAGCAATGGCTGCCAAGAACGATGTACGAAGACGATCATCCGGATACGAGACCCGGTGATCACGAGACGAGCGACCGGATACGAGACCCGGCACTCACAAGACAATCAACCGGATACGAGACCTGGTGATCACGGGACGAGTGACCGGATATTAGAGCCGGCACTCACAAGACGATCAACTAGATACGAGACCCGCTGATCACGAGACGAGCGACCGGATACGAGACCCGGCATTCACAGGACAATCAACTGGATACGAGACCCAGTGATCATGAGACGAGCGGCCGAATACGAGACCCGGCGCTCACAGGACAATCAACCGGATACGAGACCCAGTGATTACGAGACGAGCGACCGGATACGAGACCCGACACTCACAGGACAATCAAACGGATACGAGACCTGGTGATCACGAGACGAGCGACCGGATACGAGACCCGGCACTCACAGGACAATCAACCGGATACGAGACCCGGTGATTATGAGACTAGCGACCGGATACGAGACCCGGCACTCACAAGACAATCATCCGGATACGAGACCTGGTGATTACGAGACGAGTGACCGGATACGAGACCCGGCACCGACGAGACAATCATCCGGATACGAGACCCGGTGATTACGAGACAAGCGACCGGATACGAGACCCGACACTCACAAGACGATCAACCAGATACGAGACCCGGTGATCACGAGACGAGCGACCGGATACGAGACCCGACACTCACAGGACGATCATCCGGATACGAGACCCGGTGATTACGAGACGAGTGACCGGATACGAGACCCGACACTCACAAGACGATCATCCGGATACGAGACCCGGTGATCACAAGACGAGTGACTGGATACGAGACCCGACACTCACAAGACGATCACCCGGATACGAGACCCGGTGATCACGAGACGAGCGACCGGATACGAGACTCGGCACTCACAGGACAATCAAACGGATATAAGACCCGGTGATTATGAGACGAGCGACCGGATACGAGACCCGGCACTCACAATACAATCATCCGGATACGAGACCCGGTAATCACGAGACGAGCGACCGAATACGAGACCCGGCACTCACAGGACAATCAACCGGATACGAGACCCGGTGATTACGAGACGAGCGACCGGATACGAGACCCGGCACTCACAAGACGATCAACCGGATACGAGACCCGGTGATCACGAGACGAGCGATCGGATACTAGACCCGGCACTCACAAGACGATCATCCGGATACGAGTCCCGGTGATCACGAGACGAGCAACCGGATATGAGACCCGGCACTCACAAGACGATCATCCGGATACGATACCCGGTGATCACGAGACGAGCGACCGGATACGAGACCTGACACTCACAGGAAAATCAACCGGATACGAGACCCGGTGATTATGAGATGAGCAACCGGATACGAGACCCGGCACTCACAAGACGATCAACCGGATACGAGACCCGGTGATCACGAGACTAGCGACCAGATACGAGACCCGGCGCGGACGAGACAATCAACCGGATATGAGACCCAGTGATTATGAGACGAGCGACCGGATACGAGACCCGGTGCAGACAAGACAATCATCCGGATACGAGACCCGGTGATTACGAACCAAACAACCGGATACGAGACCAGACGGTTGTGAGAGGACGACGATTATTGCAGCGATTGAGTCAAAATGTTGAGATCAATGCTCACAATAAATTTACGGTTGCATGATGCATTGACACCTCTACAAAATGTTTTGCATGCCTTACATCTTGTGTTGCATCATAAGTTATATGTGTTGCATCATCTATGTGCTATCATTCTTATGCACTATCATTCATGCATCGGGTGTCTACTTCTTTATCATGTTCATTTCATTTAACATTTCATAAACATGATAAAGAGGGGCAGCTGTAGACACCCAAATTTTGCACTTCGTATACTAACCTTGATAGGAGGGCAAAATCGTCAATTAACCCAGCCTAAGAGATGAAGGTGGACATAAGTGCAAACACTCAAAGCCACCACAACGACTTGCGAACAAAGCCGACACGACAACGAGCATTCCTGAATGATATGACACGTTTCCCAGCGGTTCCCGGACTGCAAAATACAGGCCTTTCAGCGAAAATCAGCGATACGACACGAGAATCAAGGTGCAGCTCGAAAATCGAGAAAATCAGCCCACCCAGCCGCGGATTGATCTGCGGCCAACGATTAAAATAATTGAAGTGCGCGGCGGACGGCTGAAGTGCGCGGCGGGCGCGGAGAAACCAAGGCCAGTCGCAGATCAATCTGCGGCTGCCCTTGGACAACCTTTATCAGCTCATTTCTTCATTCGGATACAGGGGGTTGAGAGAGTTTGAGAGAAGGAAAAGAGAGGAAGAAGACAGCAGAAACCAGCAGTGGAAATGAGAGAAAAGAGAGAAAAAAAGTGAGGATTTGTACCCCTTTTGTTAGATTGTATCGCATATATTTTCCATTATACTTAATACACGAATTCATACGCATCGTGGTGTCATTTGCAAGGTGAAAAACCTTCTTTTATAGCATTTTTGTTATATCATTTTGTTAAGCTTTTTGTCATTTGGGATACATTAAATGTAATCTTTCTTGTATATTATGGCGAATCCATGGATGGAGGACTATTATTGAGGGTTCCAAATGGAACGAATTTCTCCCTAATGGCCCGATGATATCCATTTGATGATTTTTAGCTCGTTATAGTATCATAGCAATTTTGGATGTGAGCCTAGGAACGCGACCCCGTGGTCCAAATCCGATGATGGACATTTTTGGGTGTATGTAATAGGGCCGATGCACCCTTTATTATAAATATGTAATTGTCGGGCCTTAAAACGATATCAAGTCAAAAATCGGGTTTAAGGCCCCGTAATAGTGAAATATGTGCTTGTGGGCGTTCGGGGTTATTTTGATGGCTTACATACCCATGAATAGCCCCCCACGCATTTTAATGCTTGATTTGATTTATGACACAAATTGATTTCAAAGCTAAACGATAAAGATTTTCATAAAATCAATCAAACTAGGTTATTAGCATCACGAGGATAAGAAATTGGGAGTGCTAATGAATGTCGATTTCTATTTAACGAGAAGGCAAAAGAAAAATCGTTTTCAAACATCACAAAAAATGGTTTTATAAAAATAAGTAACGTTTTATTAAATTTTTGTGCATAGGGTTAAAGAGATCCTAGAAGTTGCCCATCATTTGAGTTACGAAAGCAACGTATAGATCTCGATTCCTATTTTGACGAAGGTTTAGAAAACTCTTGTTTTTGCCAAAACGACACCTAATGAAAATCTCATAGTTTTGACAATTAAAATCAAACCTTTCTCATAAAGCTTTCTCGTATAAGCCGAAGGACATTCTAAAACATTCTCAAAATAAAACACGCCTTTTTCATAAAACACCAAATGTTTCTTTTTCATGCAAAACTCACCACAACGTTCACATGGGCACACACACGGGCGCGCATACACACATTTTATGAATTAAAGGATAGGAAAGCATCAAGATTGCGGTAACCGTATTTCACGGAAGTCGGAGGGTGCCTAACACCTTCCCCTCGCTTAAGCAAGCCCCTGAACTCTATGAATCTCGGGTTGCAGACCAATTAATTCGGAGTCACATATGAGCCAGCGATTACGAAAACGAAACTCGGATGAGTTGGTACATCCATTTCAAATATACCAACTGGCGACTCTGGTCAATTGGCTCATCATAAAAAACGATCTTTCAAAACCCCGTTGACATTTATGCCGACCTTTTCCACAAAATCATCTAATGAAAAGGCTAAAATTTGAAAGGGTAATAATCACCACGGAAGCGATTCCTCCCGGCGTCGACACCTAGTTTGGGAGAAAGAGATGGAGGCTTGAAACAATTGAGCAATCAAGAAGGATTCATCACAAGAGCTGAAGGAGAGACTCAAGGATTGCAATTACAGATTCTATTCTCTTCCCTAATCTTTTATTTTGTATTCTTGAATGCTTTATCAATTGTGGATTATGGATTTTAATTCAATTATGAACTAATTTCTTTTTAAGATTACAATGGATCTCAATGCGTAGCTTTTATTGATATGCTTTCTTGTTAATTATTATTGATTATTATCAGATTGTCTATTACAATTTGTGATTAGTTGCTTAATTGCTTGATCATTAATTACCGTGGTAATCTATATGAACTCGAGATGGATTATAGATTTAGACCTAATCATAATAACATGTGATTGTGTTTTCTGCATGGTGATGGAATTCAGAATTTATGTCTAGGATAGAGATATACCTATATGTCGCATGTAATCTGAAAGAGAACCTGAGCTTTAAATCCTTTTTAATTGTAATTCACATAGAGATATAGTGAATTAGTTAACTAGGGTGTTCATCTTAATTCTATTTGTTGTGGATTTAAGTTGATTCGTTTATGATACATCGAGAGATGATTATAAATATTGATGAGTTCTTGATTAAGAAACCGGAATAATTAATATAACTTAACAGGAAGTGTATTAATTCAAGTGAAACATTAAGGGAAATTGTAATCTTAAGCCTTTTTATCTGAATTCAATTATTGGTAGTTAGTAATTAGTTAGTTTAGTACTTTATTTTCAAGATTCAAAATCTTTTATCGAATTGTTTAAATAAAATTAATTTGATTATGTGTTAGTATTTGGTAATTATTATTAAATAATTCTCTGTGGGTTCGACACTCTCTTATCACTTTATTACTTGTTGATTGTGTACACTTGCACGTATTTATTGATTGCAAAATCGATAAACAAGTTTTTGGCGCCGTTGCTGGAGAATTAGTGTAATAATTTTTGCCATCATTAACTTTAATCAAATTAGTTTTAATTTAATCATTTTGTTTTTATTTTAATTCTCTTCCTATATTTCTCTCTTTTTAGGTACACCATGGTGGACTACGACTATCAATGGCCTTATACGAGAATGATTCAGCCAAGAGCGGCAGGGATTTATGAATTCGATGAATTGTCAGCACCAATTGAGACATTTTCGAGGATGATTGACGCTTTTGCAGTACAACGTATTCAAAGTGTGGCGGTAATTTGTGATTATTGTGCTGGAAATCATCCAAGTCATTAATGCGCCATCAATTTTAAGTCGATGCAGTATGGTGGCAATTTTGGCGATTACCCCAACAGTTATGCGTATCCCAACAACTATAATCAAGATTTGGGGTATTATCCGTATTTTTCATGGTGCGATAATAATCAAGTCCAAATCTTTGCTCCGAGCCAATCATACACTCCAAAATTTTAGGATTCAGCCTATCTACATGAAGAAAAAAGGAAACTAAGTTTGGAGGAGGCCTTGGCGAAGTTTATTACAGCTACGGATAAAAGAATGAGTGATCAAGATCAACTGTTGAACTTAGTGGATTTAAATATAAAAAGCCAAGCAGTGTCGATTCGAAATCTTGATAATCAGATGTGACAGCTTATCAGCGCCTTCAAGAATAGTTATCATTGTGCATGGTCCAATGACGTGGTTCTTGAGACTGATGGATTGCCTGCGCCAAAGCTACAACCGGACGTGCTAATTGATGATAATTCTGATATGGAGGAGAATAGTGGGGATCAAGATAATACAGCCGAAGCCGTGAGTTTCGACGCTGATGTACCGATTTTGTTAGTGCCCCATGTACCTTTTCCACCAAAGCTCAAAGATCCAGGTAGTTTTGCAGAACCGTGTCCACTTGGTAGTCATGTCCTTGGTAAAGCTCTTTATGACATGAGAACTAGGACTACATTACAACCATAGTGGGATGAGAGAGAGAAGATAGAAGAAGAGCATGTGGTGTTTGACAATATTCAATGCCCCAATCTAATTACGAACACAATGGAGGAAGCACCTAGCTATTTGACAATCGTAATTAGGAACCTATCTACAGAAAGCAAACTAGGTGACTTTGAAATAATGGCCCCTGCTACAGCAAAGCCTTCAAAAGTTACATGGTTATTAATGGATGGAGGGTTCCTCAATTTTCGAAGGGGAATTAGATAGTAGAACAGGACGAAGTCGGACTGACGACTATAAAACAAGCGCTTCTTGGGAGCCAACCCAAGTTTAAAGTTTAATTTTTAGTTTTATTTATTTTATTAGGTTTCATAGTAGTTAATAAATTTGCTTCTAATGTGTTTACAAGTTATTCGAGTCCAATTCAAGTGCAATGCCTTATTCATTCCGATGTGCCTAGCCTATTCTTCAGACTTAGCAGACAAGGAGGAAGATTGCTATATTTATAGGGAAGTCCTTTGCTTTACTTTTTCCTATTTTAGCCATTGAGGACAATGTCTGGTTTAAGTTTGGGGGTGGTCTTGTTTTGTGTTATTTATTTTAGTTTATTAAGGTTGCATGTTAGTTAGTATGTTTTTAGGATAGGTGAGGAATGGTTTGATTTGAATTTGATTATGGCCAATGATAAGAAAAAAATGGATTAATTTTTTTTAACTCTTGTGAAGTTGAGAAGTATGCTTAGTTTATATTTTGACTTATGAGTTGGGTTTACACCCTTTGTGATTTTTCTTGAACGTCAAAGCACATATCCATCTGTTTAGCTAGTTGTGTCTTAAGAAAAAAATTCATTTTGGTTGAATACTTGTAACAGATATCATTAAAACTTTAAAATCTTATTTGAGCTTCATTCAAAGCAAAATTTAGGCATTAACATAAGTTTGGGGAAAATCTTGGGTTATTGAAAATTTTGAAAATTGTGAAACCTTCCTGAGTTAGAATGATGAATCATGTGGTGGGTTGAGATGGAGCGTAAAACGCAGTCACCCATAAACACAAGCACGAGAAGGAGTGTAAAACGCACTCGTGCGAGAGAAAATGAGAGGGAGCGTAAAACGCACTCGTTCAATGGGAAGCGAGATGGAGCGTAAAACGCACTCACTAAAAAGAAAAAAAAAGGAAAGAAAAATTGTATTTTAAAATACTTGGGAAGGGTTCAAGTGTGCTTAAATGTATGAAATATCTTTTTGATCATCTAAATTTTATGTTTTGCCTTTATTAGCGGAGATTGATGTGAAAGTAGGTTTTTTAGAGTTGATTTGAAAATCTTTTATGAGTATTTGATTATATGATATAGTGTGAGTCATGGCTAGTTGAACATTTGGATGCACACACACGCACTTAAAGGATCATGAGTAGTTATGGAACTGATAATTAGGTTGAAATTTTAGGCTTTGCATGTTTTCGGAATTTTTTTCTTGAGTTAACATTAGAAGAAATCTTTGAGGCTATTATGCAAATTTGTATTGATTCATTGCTCGAGTCGTGTGAGTTGTTATTTAGAATTAGTTGTTATAGTTGTTATTCTTAGTGCTTGCTTGAGTACAAGCAAAGATTTAAGTTTGGGGGTATCTGAAGAGTGGGTTTTACATCTACGAATTGAGTACGTTTGACTTGATAATTTGTGAGTTCTTAAGTATTTTAAGTTAGTATTAGATATTTATAGTGTTTTTATGTTATTTTTTTAGGAATGAGCAAGGAAACGCAATTCGAACATCTTTTGGAGTACAATATGCAAGCAAACACAAGAAGGGAAGATTGTAGGGCTTTTAACATTAGGTTTGATGCATGTTATTGGTTTGGAACTTGGATATATTGTAGATCTACTCCTTAGCTTTCCGGAATATTTTGAATCGTCACAATCGGAGTTCGGATGAGAAAGTAATTATCGTTTTACCAACGGACGTTGAACCTCAAAGTTTGGAGTTGTCATTTGCATAGCACTCACTTCAAGCCCAATTTCGACTTTGATACAATCTGAATCTCTCAATTCTCAAAGAATGAAAGTTGTAGATCTCGTCGATAGCTTCGATTTGATAGGTGGCAGGCCCCGTAACTCCTCCCGGATCAAAAGTTATGACACTTTTACCAACAAATACTGCAGCAGAATTTTGTCGGGCGCGGCCGCGCTGGTCTGTAGAGTGAAAAACTTATTTTCTGGCATTTGGGCGCGGGCGCACTGCTTCCTAGGCCAAATATGGGCGCGGCCGCGCTGGGTTGGGTTTTTAAAAAGCTTATTTTTAACCCGCAATGAATGAAATAAGGATTGTAACTTCTAATTGGTTTAGGACTTTAACTAGAACCTATAAATACATGTTATGAAGCATAGAATGGGAGAGATTTTGTTACTTTTTGCTAACCCTAGTTTGGGAGAAAGAGATGGAGGCTTGAAACAATTGAGCAAGCAAGAAGGATTCATCAGAAGAGCTGAAGGAGAGACTCAAGGATTGCAATTACAGATTCTATTCTCTTTCCTAATCTTTTATTTTGTATTCTTGAATGCTTTATCAATTGTGGATTATGGATTTTAATTCAATTATGAACTAATTTCTTTTTAAGATTACAATGGATCTTAATGCGTAGCTTTTATTGATATGCTTCCTTGTTAATTATTATTGATCATTATCAGATTGTCTATTATGATTTATGATTAGTTGCTTAATTGCTTGATCAACAATTACCGTGGTAATCTATATGAACTCGAGAGATGGATTATAGATTTTGACCTAATTATAATAGCATGTGATTGTGTTTTCTGCATGGTGATGGAATTTATAATTTGCGTCTAGGATAGAGATATACTTATATGCCGCATGTAATCTGAAAGAGAACCTGAGCTTTAAATCCTTTTTAATTGTAATTCACATAGAGATATAGTGAATTAGTTAACTAGGGTGTTCATCTTAATTCTATCTTTTGTGGATTTAAGTTGATTCGTTTATGATACATTGAGAGATGATTATAAATATTGATGAGTTCTTGATTAACAATCCGGAATAATTAATATAACTTAACAGGAAGTGTATTAATTCAAGTAAAACATTAAGGGAAATTATAATCTTAAGCCTTTTATCTGAATTCAATTCTTGGTAGTTAGTAATTAGTTAGTTTAGTACTTTATTTTCAAAATTCAAAATCTTTTATCGAATTGTTTAAATAAAATTAATTTGATTATGAGTTAGTATTTGGTAATTATTATTAAATAATTCTTTGTGGGTTCGACACTCTCTTATCACTTTATTACTTGTTAATCGTGTACACTTGCACGTATTTATTGATTGCTAAATCGACAAACAGTACCTCCCCTTAACTGTTGATCAAGGTTTCTATTTATTGTAAATAGTTTATGTAATAGGTTTAGTTAGAATTACTTGAAGAATTGGAGACAAAGAAGCAAGGAGCGCTTGAAGACCCGTTTGTAATGGAGCCCGGGTTTAAATATAATAGTTATACTTAAATTTAATTCCTGCACCCTAGGTTTGACTTTTTGGTTCACTTGGTGGCTCTAGTGAACCAAACTAGAATAAAAGTCCATAATCAGTCCGGATAGAATATAGTATTCTATATGTGCATGCTTACTGTGTATATATTATATATTATACAACATGCTTCGCATGTTAAATAATATGACACGTATTTTATATATATATGTGCATGCGCGCTAAACAAGATGAGACAAATAATAACAAACCCCTCAAAGAAATTATATTAAGTCCTAAGCGTTCAAAGATATTTGGAATATCGAACGTCGCCTTCTAGCATGGTAAAACGATAGAGTATTAAACATTTAATATGAGTTTGTTGTGTCACACAAGGCAAGTATTAAATATTTAAGATGTTGCTTTATTACATTTGATACTTATAAATAGACTGAACGATGTTGTTTTGTTGTGTCACACAAGGACAGTGTTTTTCTTTCGAATATATGGAAGTGCTAGGTTGGACTTAACTTGGATAATTTTGATTCGGATGTGTCACACTTGATCAAAATAATCTAAGAGGCAGAATACAAGGAGTTACATAGTGATGTAATTGACAATAGTTGTCTACCTATTTATATATATATAGTTTGTTCTGTCACACAAGACTATATACATTTGAAATAGGATCCTTATTCTCACTAGCAAATCTTTAATTAGATATGCCGAACTATATAGGGAGGGTAATATAGTTTGATGAAAATAGTGGGAGATACCAATTTAAAATAAAGACCTAATTTATTTTAGTAATTAATTAAAATGAATGTATGCTAAAATGTTGTTAAATTACAAATTCATTTATAGAATTTTACGATGTCTAATTCACTATCACTGCATAGCATATTAGATGCTAATTAATCGGACCATATTAAACGGACTAGTTAAAAAATTTGAGAATAGTTCTCAAGGCTGAAAAGCTATCTTATGTCCTTAATATGTCTATCCCTGCAATGGTTGCAGACAATGCCTCTGAGGAAGAGATTGCTACTTTTAGAAAGTAGTAAGATGATGCAAAGTTGGCCCAATGCATCATGCTCACATCCATGGGTAACGAGCTTCAGCGTCAGCATGAAACTATGGATGCTCCTACTGTACTCCGGCACCTTCAAGGAGTTGAATGGTGAGGAAAGTAGGACTATTAGATATCAGATATCTAAGGAGTTTTTTCGATCTAGAATGACCGATGGCACTACAGTACAAACATATGTCCTAAAATGATCAATCTGATTGAATAATTGGGACAACTAGGTTTTAATGGATGGAGAGTTGATCCAAGATTTGATCTCGCAATCACTTCCAGACTCTTTCTCACAAATTGTTGTGAATTTCCACATGAACAAGCTATATGTCACCCTGCCCGAGTAGCTTAAACATGTTGAAAACTGTAAAGAGTCACTTTCCAACCAAGAAAGACCAAGTCTTACTGGTAGATGATTCTTCCAGGAAGCGGAAGAGGGCCAAAGGATCTTCTTAAAAGAAGAACAATTCAAAGAAGGTAAATGGAAAGGCAAAAACAAAGGACAATAAGAACAAGACTGATGCAGATAGCAAATATGTTTGCGCTTCCATTGCAATAAGCCTGGATACTAGAAAGGAAACTGTAAGGAGAATCTTACAGAGGCTAACTAGAAGAAGCTTAATGAAGCTTCGGTTACAGATACAGGTTTGTTCATGATTAAAAATAAATCTTTCTGTAAGTCAAGGTTCTACTTAGGTATTGGATACCGGTTGTAGTTCTCACGTATGCAATCCAATACAGAGATTAAGCAGAAGTAGAAAGCAAAACTAAGAGTAAGTAATCTTATGTGTTGGAATGGAGTAAAGGTTGCTGCATTAACCATAGGAACTTATAGTTTAGCATTGCCTACGGGCAAGTCTATTAAGTTAATAAGTTGTTATTATGTTCCAGTTCTCATTAGAAATATTAGAATTTTCATTGTTGGACAAGGAAGGTTCTGGTATTATATTTAAGCACAATTGTTGTTCTATTTATAATGATAATGTTTTGTTTGAAACTGGAAGATTACTTGATAGACTTTGTATACTTGACTTACATGAAAAATATTTTGCAAATTGAATAAACTAATAAAAGAAAAGGAGATGGTCATTCAAAGAGTTGAATGTGTGTATTTGATAAAATACAAGTCTGAATCATTTGAAATATTCAAAGAATTCAGAAGTGAAACATATTGACAAAGTATTAAGATTCTTTGATCAGATCGAGGAAGGAATACTTGTGCAATGAGTTTCTAGATCATCTCAAAATGGTATTTTCTCATAATGGACACCTTCTGATATGTAATAATTGATTGGTGTATCTAAAAGGAGAAATTGTACCTTGTTGGACGTGGTGCAGTCTATAATGATTTTTACCGACATTCTAGTATCCATCTGGGGTTATGCCCTAGAAACGACTGCATATCTACAAAAATAAGGTAACCTCAAAAATCCGAGTCCAAGACTCCATAAAGGTTATGGATAGGGAGGATTCTTACTCTTAAGTATGTTAAGATAAGGGGTTGTCCAGCTTATGTGAAAATGTTTCAAAGATAAGTTTGGGACAAAATCTGTCAAGTGCAGATTTGTGGGATATCCTAAAGAAAGTTTAGGGTATTATTACTATAATCCTACACGCTACCTTCTTAGATAAAGGTGTTTATCATTGAAGGAGCTAGTGGGAGGGTAATAGATCTTGAAGGAGTTCAAGAACAACAAAGCACTTTAAGTCGAATCGAGGAACCTGTAGATAGACCTATTGTACCACAATCGAATCGTAAATCTGGAAGAGTACCGAAGATACCTGGGAGATATGGATTCATCATAGAGGATGATGATGAGGTACGCATCATAGAGGATGATGATCCAGTTATATACGATGAGGCTATGAGTAGAAGACACTCAGAGAAATGGCAGATGGCCATGAAATCCGAAATGGACTCCATGTATGAGAACCAAGTATAGACTCTGGTTACTCCACAAAAGGGCATAGTGCCTAGAGGGTGAATATGGGTCTTTACGAGAAAGACTTGGGCAAATGGCCAGGTGGAGACTTATAAGACCAGGCTTGTTTAAAAGGTTTTTTAAGTCAAGGAGTTGACTATGATAAAACCTTATTACCGGGTAATGCTCAAGTCCATTTAGATTTTACTTGCGATTACAGCTTATTACGAAATCTGGCAAATGGATGTGGAGACGTCCTTCCTCCATGAAGACTTGAGGAGAATGTATGTATGATACAACCAGAGGAATTTATTTCAAAGGTTGAAGCAAATCATGTATATAAGCTGCAACGATCCATTTATGGATTGAAGCAAGCTTCTCAAAGATGGAACATTCGTTTTGATGAGACAATCAAAAGAGTTTGATTTTATCAAAAATGAGAATGAACCTTGTGTGTACAAAAGGGGCAGTGGGAGTGCTGTGACATTCTTGGTATTATATGTTGATATACTACTGATAAGGAATAACATACCAATGCTACAATCAGTAAAGATAAAATTGTCTAAACATTCCTCCATGAATGACTTGGGAGGAGCATCCTATAAATTGGGGATATAAATCTATACAGATAGATTTAAAAAGATGTTAGTCTTGACCCAAGGAACGTATATTCATTTGATGCTAAAGGCGTTTAGCATGGCAAACTCCAAGAGAGGTCTTATGACGATGAGCCATGTAGTGTATCTCTCTAAAATTGTCTCCAATTAAAAGAGAGATCGCATGAGTTACTATCATGTATGCAGTGAATATACAAGGCTTGGTGTTGATCAGTCATATTCTGGAGAAGATCACTATAAGACAGTGAAAAACATCTTTAAGTACCTAACCGGTATTGAGGATGCGATCATGATACATGGTAGGTCTGAATTAAAAACTAGAGGGCTTAACAGACTCAAGTTTTTTAGACTGACCAAGACGATAACAAATCCACTTTAACATAAATCGTTACCTTGAAAGTGGTGCATTGAATTGGAAAAGTACCAAACTACAAAGAGTTGCTGGTTTAGTGACAAAGACAAAGTATATAGCTGTAAATGAAGCTGCAAGTTGATTGTTTGGATGAAAAGTTCATTACAGAACTAGGAATAGTTCCTAAGTCTCATCTTGGATTCAAACATGTGTTACGGCACTTTCATTTGATTAGCCGAATCATTGAAAGAGGAGAAGTCACTATAGAGATAGTGGACTCTCAAGAACAACATTACATATCCATTTACTGAAGCTTTATCTAAACAGCAGGATAATCGTCACTTAGAAAAGAAGGGTATTAGATACCATGACGATTGGCTTTAGTGCAAGTGGGAGATTGAAAGTAGTATGCACACAAGCCAATCATATTTGATATGATGTAGAATATACTTTGTAATCTTATTCGGTTATTAAAGGCATTTTACTTTATTTACATGGTGTTGTTATATTAAATGTGATAAACCCATAGTTTGAGCAATGCTTTTAGAATCATGATGGTGATCATGCTAATGAGATCTAAATTCTAGATAACTCACAAACTAAAATCGTTCCTAATCGATGGATTACTAAAAAGGGGATTAGTGAATCCGGATATATTAGTACATACGTTGCTTGCTCTTATGAAGAGGATGATTGATCTAATAATCATTTGTGTGGAGACACTAAAGCAAGTATGTAGGTGCTTATTGGAGAATAAGTACACTAAACGTGGCTCGCTAAGGAATACCTAATGGAGTTTTACTCGCTTGTCAATAGAAATTCCTCTAGTGATAGTAGTACAAGTGATCCTTGAACTTGAGATTATCATAGTATCTTGTGTATGATGAGTTATACTTTGACATGTCCCTTAAGACCCTTAGGGTATATCAAAGGGTATGATTGGGTATAATAAGTTATACATGGAGATGGTGAATGATCAACAAAGAATCTACCACTTCTAGTAAAAGGAGAGAATGTCCTATGTGATTCGATAAATGACGACTTAGAAGTCTTTGACCAAAGCAGAATGAAATTAGAAAGGAGTTTCTAATTTGCATTATCAGAGTTGTTCATTGGAGAATCGAAATACATATAATTAAATAAATAAGACTTGACAATAATTCCATGTCTTATATTTAACTGGGACATTATATGGTAGAATGATTGAATTGTACGGTAACTATGCACTGAAAGGTTCTTTTGTGATTAATGTTGAAATCTATATTATCTGGAAAGTCGTTGATCGCTAAGGGGGCTTACCCTTATTGTAGAATAAATATTATTTATTTAAATGAATTAAATAGTTTAATTTATTTATTTAAATAAAATTAGAATTGTTCTAATTGATTTATTTACAACCGGTTTAATATGGAGAACCTAAAGGGTCATACCGCAAAAGAAAAATATTTATTTAAGAAGTAAACGGCATAATTGTAATAATAAGTTAAGTGTATTTAATTTAGTCTATGGAGATAGAATAAATTAAATAGCTTAATATTTATTATTTAATATTTTGAAAATATTAAATATAAATTAATAAGAGGAGTCTTATTATTATTATTACTATTACTATTTATTTAATTCCTAATAGGGATTGGGAATTAATTAATAGAAGTACTCTCTCATGAATTCATAATTGGATTAGAAGCATAATTAATTAAAAGAGTTTAATTATAATAAAAATCCTAATCCTAAATAGTCTAGGAGGGCTCCCTATATTTATAAATAAGAGGAGTCTTATCATGATTTAGGGTTAGACAGTTAAACATTCTTCCATAAGAATTGGAGATAGAGAGTACTTGCAATTTCTATAGTCATAGAAACTAGGGTTTTGCCAACACCCATCTTCTTGAACAACTATTATTCCTTGGTGGATCACCTCTAGAGGCCAAACACTTGGGTGGCTAACGTTGATCAAAGGAAGGAATTTAATCGGTGGAATTCAAGGAGAACGCGAAGGAATTGGAGGTGAACTTGTACTTGAGGAATTTTTGATTCACGAGGGTATAATTCTATATCTCTATCTCTTTGGTTTAATTGATAATTTATCACAAGGATGATTATGGTGATGGTTTGTATGAAAAATTTTAAAATCCATTTTATTGCGCATCCGAACTATTTATGTAATTTGATTGCATGTTCGCGCTATATACAAACCTAACAGAATTGTGTACTGGTGTAAGAATGCTGAGTTGTATATGAAATATATATGGAATGTGAAAGTCAATCTATGACTATGTTGATTGAGCAAAGAACTCAGTCTTAATATATGTTACGTGTGATGCAACATGTATGACTTGTTAGAATATTTATGATGTTGAGTATGATATTATGTGCAATGTGATGCATGAAAACTGTTTGATTTGCTAACCTGTCGAGCTCAATCTTGCAAAAATAACCATTTTGCAGGTTAAAGATATAATGAGATGTTTTCTACCATTTGGATGATGATGATCAGAAGACATACAAGAAATTAAACTTGCTTTGTCAAGAATTTGATTAAACCACGCTAAAGGTTTTGAAAGATGTACTTAGTAGTTTTATGATGTGTATTTAATGTCAGGATGTAAATATTGAATCATCCGATATATGAGGGTATTGTATAAAGATGTACTTGTTCATGGACTTCATCTATCACACTGCAATCTAGCAATTTTCCTTGGACGACATATTCTTTTTCATGAGTGGATTTTATACCAACGAATTGAGTATGTTTGGCTTAAATTTGTGAGTTCTTAAGTATTTTAAGTTAGTATTAGGTATTTATAGTGTTTTTATGTTATTTTGTAGGAAGAAGCAAAGAAACGCAATCTGGACATCTATTGGAGCAAAATATACAAACAAATACAAGAAGTTAAGATTGCAGGGCTTCAACACTAAGTTGGATGCATGTTCTTGGTTTAAAACTTGGATTTTATTGTAGATCTACTTTTTAGCTTTTCGGAACATCTTGAATCGTCCCAATCAGAGTTCGAATGCGAGAGCTATGGCCTTGATATCAACAGAGATCAAAGTTTGAAGTTGTCATGTTTGAATTTACATAGCAGCCACTTGAATCCCAATGTCAACCTTGATCCAGCCAGTATCTCTAAATTCTCAAAGAATGAAAGTTGTAGATCTCGTCGAGATCTTTGATTTGATAGGTGGCACGCCCCATAACTCCTTCCGGATCAAAAGTTATGACAATTTTACCAACAGATATTGTAGTAGAAAATTATTGGGCGCGACCGTGCCCGTTCCAAATGTATTTTGAGCACGGTCGCTTTGGTGTGTAGAATGAAAAACATGGTTTCTACCATTTGGGCACGACAACGCTGCTTTCTAGGCCAAATATGGGCACGACCGCGCTAAGTCGGGTTGTTGAAAAACTAATTTTTGATCCAAACTGCATGAAACAAGGATTGTAAATTCTAATTGGTTTAGGACTTTTACTAGAACCTATAAATACATGATGTGAGGCATAGAATAAATGGGATTTTGCTACTTTTTGCTAACCCTAGAATTGAAGAAGGATTGGAGGGTTGAAGCAAGAGATTATCACGAAGGAATATCAAGATAAGAGGCTAAAGAGGATATCAAGGATTGCTTCAAAAGAGTTTTTCCTTTCTTCTGTTATCTTTTTATTTTGTAATTCTTGGATGATGGTTTACTTGTGAATTATGGATTTTAATTCTGTTATGAACTAATTTCTTTTTAAGACTACAATGGAACTTATTGCGTAGCTTTTATTGATATGCTTCCTTGTTAATTATTGTTGATTATTATCAGATTGTCTATTATGATTTGTGATTAATTGCTTAATTGTCTGATCAACAATTACCATGATAATCTACATGAACTCGAAGAGATGGATAATAAATTTAGACCTAATCATAATAGCACGTGATTGTGTTTTCTACATGGTGATGGAATTCATAATTTGTGTCTAGGATAGAGATATACCTATACGCCGCATGTAATCTGAAAGAGAACCTGAGCTTGAAATCCTTTTTAATTGTAATTCACATAGAGATATAAATTAGTTAACTAGGGTGTTCACCTTAATTCTATCATCTATGGATTTAAGTTGATTCGTTTATGATACTACATCGAGAGATGTGTAGACACCCAAATTTTGTGTTCCCTATGCTAACCGTGACAGGAGGGCAAAATCGTCAATTGAACCGGCCTACGAAAGCGAAGGATGGGCACAAGTACGAACACTCGACGCCACCGCGATGATTTGCAACCAAAACCGACGTGACAACAAGGCCGTTCGAAATGGGCATTCCCGAATGATGTGGCACATCTCCCAGTAATTCCCGGATTGTAAAATACAAGCCTTTTGGCGAAAACCGACGTCACAACACGAGAATCGAGGCATGGTACGAAAACCGAGAAAGTCGAACCAGCCAGCCGCAGATCCATTTGCGGCCAGCCGCAGATTGATCTGCGGCTGCCCTGGTTTCCCTTATCAGCCCAGTTTCAGTTCATTCGTTCGTTCGTTGAAAGCAGCAGGAGAGAAGAGAGAAGCAGCAGCAGCAGCTCGAAAAATCAGAAAGAAATAGCAGAAATTTGCAACAAGATAGGAGAGAAAGGAGAAAAAATGAGAGGATTTATAATCTTTTGAGTTGAATGTATCATATATACTTCTCATTCTATTCAAATACACAAGTTTACATCCATTTTTGATATCATTTGCAAGGTGAAAATCCCCTTGTTATAGCAATTTCTATCATATCATTTGGTTAAATTAAATGTAGTTTTCATGTAATTTATGATGGGACAATGAATTAGGGATTATTAGTGAGGGTTCCATCGGAACAAATTTCTTCCTAATAACCCGATGATATTTATTTATTGAATTTTTTGTTCGTTTTACGGCGATATATTGGGCGTAGTTCCTTTAGGTTGCTATTTTAGGATGTCTTGGCATTGTTAGATTATCCGTGTTGGTTATTTCTTGTAATATCCGTTCTGTGGGTGTGTGGAAATTTCGGGTGTGAGCCTAGGAACGCGACCCCGTGGTCCAAATCCGATGATGGACATCTTTTGATGTAGGTAGTAGGAACGATGTAGTCTTCATTGTAAATATGTAATCGTCGGGCCTTAAAACGACGCCAAGGCGAGAATCGTGTTTAAGGCCCCATCATAGTGAAAAATATGTGATTGTGGGCGTTCAGGGTATTTTGATGGCTTACATGCCCGTGAATAACCCCCTACGCATTATAATGTTTGATTTGAATTGCAACACCAAAAAGGATTTCAAAGCTAAACGATGAAGATTTTCATAAAATCAATCAAACTAGGTTATTAGCATCACGAGGATAAGAAATTGGAAGTGCTAATTAATGTCGATTTTTATTTAACGAGAAGGCAAAAGAAAGATCGTGTTCAAACGTCACAAAAATGGTTTTACGAAAATGAATGGTTGTTTTATTAAACCGTTGTGCATAGGGTTAAAGAGATCCTAGAAATTGCCCGCCACTTTGTATGCGAAAGCGATGTATATGTCTCGATTCCTATTTTGACAAGGGTTTAAAAACTGATCTTGTTTTGCCAAAACGACACCTAATAAAAATCTCGCAGTTTTGACAATAAAAATCAAACCTTTTTTTCATAAAGAATAAAGTTTTCTCGTATAAATCGAAGGACATTCTAAAGCATTCTCAAAACACGACTTTCCATAAAAAACCCCAAATGATTCTTTCATACAAACTCAGCACAATATTCACATAGACACACACACGCGCACACATATATACATTTTATGAAATAAAGGATAGGAAAAGCATCAAGTTTGCGGTAACCGTGTTTCACGGAAGTCGGGGGGTGCCTAACACCTTCCCCTCGCTTAAGCAAGCCCCCGAACTCTATGAATCTCGGTTCGCAGACCAATTAATTCGGAGTCATATATGAGCCAGCGATTTACGAAAGAACGAAACTCGGATGAGTTGGTACATCCATTTCAAATATACCAACTGGCGACTCTGATCAATTGGCTCATCATAAAAAACGATCTTTCAAAACCCCGTCGACATTAATGTTGACCTTTTCCAAAAAATCATCTAAATGAGAAGGCTAAAATTAGAAAGGATAAATATCGCAACGGAAGAGAATCCTCCCGGCGTCGACAGCTGGCGACTCCGCTGGGGACATCAGAGGGCTTAAGCCGCGTTCAAATCTTGATGCTATTTTATCCTTTAAAAATTCATGAATGTGTACGTGTGTACGATATTTTGACATGTTTTACTTGTTGTTGGGTGAATGTGTGTTTTTTTCAAAGGAATGAATGATTGAATGGAATTGTTTTACTTTAAGGAAATCATTTGCATACTGTGAGGACGATGAATGTGAATGTATGTTGAGAGTGTACCTCCTCCTGAGGCGAACCCGTCGGTTTCTTATTACTGGACTCGAAGGGGCTGCTCCCCAGAGATGGCTTAGGAAACGCACCACCCAAATTCGCTCCAATCGAAAGGACTCAGACGAGTAGATTGCGAAGATTTGGGGACCTTCATGCCAAAAAGCCACGAGAGTAACTTAGGATAGGTCAACCTCAGATTAACCCAACGCAGGGAAAGTCTCTTCATGCCTTCTTACGTTTACGCATATAAATGTCATAGTCCCATTTCATATTCTTACATATATCTCCCCTTTTGTCAAAAGAAAAGTGCTAACCTCCATATTTTGCAGGGAATATCTGGGAAAGCATAATAATTCGTGTCTATCAATTATTATTGCAATAAGGGACTACTAACACTTTGTTTTGCAGGGAAAGATTAAAAAACCCAAAAGCACAAAAGTTACAGCTTTAGCATGCATCCAGATCTTTCATTTCCCAAAGATTAAATTCCAAACCGTATTTTTCTGTAGGATTGCTCCTCAAACGCGTTTGCAATCTAAGAAGGCCCAGGTTTCTACATCTGAAATGGCTGATATTCCACCTACTAATCCTGGTTCCATATCTTGGGAGGAATTCGATGATTTTAAAAAACAGATGTTGGAAATGGCCACGATGCTGAAAGAGCAGTTCCTACTGAGACAGGACCCGCCAAACAAGGATCCGCCTAAGGATGATCAACCCCAGCCTAAGGGTGAGCCAGTCATCCCTAAAGCCATTCCTGTACCTAACAGGACAATCATCACTATTCCAGAGGAGGGAGACACTGACGATCTTCGAATGAAAATGAAGCAAATGGAAGAGACCATCCAATCCCTGAAAGGCGTAGGTTCCTTGGGCAGGGTAAATTATTCAGATCTGTGTGTCTTTCTAGGAACTAGATATCCGGAGAAGTTTAAAATCCCCGAATTTGAGAAATACAATGGGAAAGGGGATCCTTATACACATCTGAAAATATACATTGGGGAGCTTGGATCTTATGCAGAAGACAAAGGTCTAAGGATGCAATTATTCCAAAAGAGCCTGACGGGAGAAGAAAGAATTTGGTATGCCCGTCTTGATAATGCCCGGATCCATAATTGGGAGGAGTTGGCCCATACCTTCTTAACACAATATAGCTTCCAGGCACAAATGGCCCCTGATAGATATCAAATGACGAAAATCAAGAAGCAACCAAAAGAATCTTTCAGGGATTAAGCACAGCGATGGAGGGGTATGGCTGCACAGGTGAATCCCCCAATGAGCGAGTCAGAGATGGTGATGACCTTCATGGATATTCAAGAGGCACCTTATTATGAGCGGGTTATATTGGGGATTGGAAGACCTTTTGCCGAGATGATAAAACACGGAGAAATGGTGGACATGGGGTTGAAGTCTGGCAAGATTCAGGATTTCACGGCTTTGGAAACAGCTGCAGAACAAATCCAGAGTGGAAACTATGGCAGCACTTCCCGTAGGATCCAAAAGAAAAAAGAGGAAGATGTTTCCCTCATCCTACAGGGATCATCTAGAAAGGCGGAGAACAATCCTCCAGTACAGATACAGAGAGTGGGGCCATCCCGACAGCCTAACTTCACTGATCAGAGGACGGACGGGCGAAGAAGATTCGAGACCACGAAAAATCGAGTATTCACCCCGCTTGGGGATCCTCTTGAGCGGATTTTGGCAGTATTGATAGCCCAGAGGAAAATAGTCGATTTGGCACCCCCAAGTGACCCGAAAGGAAGAAGATTTGACCCAAGCAAGCAATGCGCATACCACTCAGGTTCCCCTGGTCATGATACGCAGGAATGTTGGACGCTGAAGCACAAAATTCAGAACTTGATTGATAGTGGAGAAATCATGGTGGAACAGCCTGACTCCCCAAATGTTAAAGTCAATCCCCTGCCTAGGCATGATGGAGAAGGGGTCAATGTGGCGGAGGCCAGTGAAGCCGAGGGGCCGTCAAGGCTGAATTATGTAAAGAAAATTGATGAGATGATCAGCATGATAAGTGATCACGAGAGTACACGGGGAGCGCCAATTAGGTTGGCAGGTGTAAGCAGAAATATCATAGAGGGGCCTGTTAAGTTAATGGCTCCGAAACTCCTCACCCTTACAGCAAGACCGCAAATCCCTGTCAACAGTCTGAAAACGGTACCATGGAATTACGGGAGAGTGTCAGAGGAAGCGGCCAGTTGTGCTTCTGTAACATCAAAGGGGAATCCTTTATATCTTCCAGGACGAGTCCTTGAAAGCATAACGAAGAAGAATGAAAAAATATCGGAGGAGAAAGCCATGGAATTCTTAAGGAAGATGGATCATCCAGAAGCAAGGGGGATCCAGATATTAAGCGAGGAGTCAACCCTGACGTCGATCATGGATTTGGTGTTATCATTCAGTGATCATTGCAAAATTCTGGCCAAAGTCCTGGAGGAGGCATACATTCCCAAGGAGATTATCAAAGAAGGTTTCGGCCATCTGGTGGACCATCTGTTGGAAAGTAATGTAATATCGTTCACAGATGATGATATCCCTAAAGAGGGAAGGGGGCACCGAAAACCGTTGCATATTGCGGTAATCTCCTCAAGTTATATTATGAATGGGGTGCTGATTGATGGGGGATCGGCGTTGAATATATGTCCCCTCAGTATATTGAAGAAGATGAACATCAATCTTAAGCGCCTACGGGCCAGTCATGTAGTGGTACGAGCCTTCGACGGATCCCGGAGAGATACAATTGGGGAGATAGAATTGCCTGTGGAAATAGGACCTTGTACTTTTGATATCTCTTTCCAAGTCCTAGATATTGCGGCAAGTTATAACCTGTTATTGGGGAGGCCGTGGATACACATGGCCGGGGCAGTTCCTTCCACGCTACACCAGCAAATCAAACTTATCATCGACGGGAATCTGGTGACGATCTCGGCATAGTGTGATGACCCTTCTCCTTCTAGGAATGGCCTGCCGGTGATTAATGTGGACGAGTCGGCCGCACCTGCCAGTTTTCAGGCTCTGGAAATCAGCACTCCCCACTACAGATGCCTGGGGGCTCCAGCTGTGAAACCTAAGGTCTCTCCAGCACGGTTGAGACATAACATATACATGCAATAATACATGGCATAGCATTTCAAAGCATACATTTATATCTCTAAACATGCAAAACAGCTAAATGTATAGCAAAACATTGACCAAATGAAAAAACAATCGGTCAAAATGTTACCTGTAACGTGTAGATCGATCTAACCGGAGCGATTTTTGCAAGAAGTTTGAAAAAATCGGTAAAAAGGACGTGCAAAGGCGCAAAATCGCGAAAACCAATGTGGGGTACGAGTTAAAAGTGACAGATCTGGGAAGGGGCGCGGCGCCTAAAACTCCCGATCTTGGCCGCAGATCAATTTGCGGCTGGCCGCTGATCCATCTGCGGCTGGCCCTTTTCCCTCCTTTTTCCCTCCTTTGCGAAATTGATCAAATTCGAATCCATTTGACTTTAAAAGATACGAGGTTTCAACCAATCAGGTACGAAACGTGACAAATCAATCAACCGGATACGAGACCCGGTGATTACGAGATGAGCGACTGGATACGAGACCCGGCGCAGATGAGACGATCAACCGGATACGAGACCCGATGATCACGAGACGAGTGACCGGATACGAGACCCGACACTCACAAGACGATCAACCGGATACGAGACCCGGTGATTACCAGACGAGCGACGGGATACGAGACCCGGCACAGACGAGACGATCAACCGGATACGAGACCCGGTGATCATGAGACGAGTGACCGGATACGAGACCCGACACTCACAAAACAATCAACCGGATACGAGACCTGGTGATTACGAGACGAGCGACCGGATACGAGACCCGGCGCAGACGAGACGATCAACCGGATACGAGACCCGGTGATGACGAGACGAGCGACCGGATACGAGACCCAGCACTCACAAAACGATCAACCGGATACGAGACCCGGTGATCACGAGACGAACGACCGGACACGAGACCCGGCGCCGACAAGACAATCAACCGGATACGAGACCCGGTGATTACGAGACGAGCGACCGGATACGAGACCCAGCACTCACAAGACGATCAACCGAATACGAGACCCGGTGATTACGAGACGAGCGACCGGATGCGAGACCCGGCGCCGACAAGACAATCAACCGGATACGAGACCCGGTAATTACGAGATGAGCGACCGGATACGAGACCCGGCGCAGACGAGACGATCAACCGGATACGAGACCCGGTGATCACGAGACTGGTGACCGGATACGAGACCCGGCGCAGACGAGACGATCGATTAGAAGACGAAACCCGACGACTAACAATGCGGTCAGGGATTGATGCATTGACACCTTTACGAATGTTTTGCATGCCTTACATCTTGCGTTGCATCATAAGTTGTATGTGTTACATCATGTATGTATTGTCATTCTTGTGCACTGTCATTCATGCATCGGGTGTCTATATTCTTTATCCTGTTCATTTCATTTAACATTTCATAAACATGATAAAGAGGGGCAGTTGTAGACACCCAAATTTTGCGTTCCCTATGCT
The DNA here is from genome assembly GCA_034770075.1 of Aralia elata. Taxonomy (NCBI): domain Eukaryota; kingdom Viridiplantae; phylum Streptophyta; class Magnoliopsida; order Apiales; family Araliaceae; genus Aralia; species Aralia elata. The sequence continues at coordinate 173,062 of JAVJAP010000229.1, read as the reverse complement.
AACCGTGACAGGAGGGCAAAATCATCAATTGAACCGGCCTACGAGAGCGAAGGATGGGCACAAGTACGAACACTCGACGCCACCGCGACGATTTGCAACCAAAACTGACGTGACAACAAGGCCGTCCGAAATGGGCATTCTCAAATGATGTGGCACGTCTCCCAGTAATTCCCGAACTGCAAAATACAAGCCTTTCGGCAAAAACCGACGTCACAACACGAGTATCGAGGCATAGTACGAAAATCGAGAAAGCCGAACCAGCCAGCCGCGGATTGATCTGCGGCCAATAAGTGCGCCTTTTGAAAACACGGAACTCGAAACACGAAAATCAAAACCAGGCTGAGTGGCTGGTGGGCGGCCAGCCAGCGGCAGATCCATCTGTGGCCAGCCGCAGATTGATCTACGGTTGCCCTGGTTTCCCTTATCAGCCCAGTTTCAGTTCATTCGTTCATTCGTTGAAAGCAGCAGTAGAGAAGAGAGAAGCAGTAGTAGCAGCAGCTCGAAAAATCAGAAAGAAATAGCAGAAATTTGCAACAAGATAGGAGAGAAAGGAGAAAAAATGAGAGGATTTATAATCTTTTGAGTTCATTGTATCATATATACTTCTCATTCTATTCAAATACACAAGTTTACATCCATTTTTGATATCATTTGCAAGGTGAAAATCCCCTTGTTATAGCAATTTCTATCATATCATTTGGTAAAATTAAATGTAGTTTTCATGTAATTTATGATGGGACAATGAATTAGGGATTATTAGTGAGGGTTCCATCGGAACAAATTTCTTCCTAATAACCCGACGATATTCATTTATTGAATTTTTTGTTCGTTTTACGGCGATATATTGGGCGTAGTTCCTTTAGCTTGCTATTTTAAGATGTCTTGGCATTGTTAGATTATCCGTGTTGGTTATTTCTTATAATATCCGTTCTGTGGGTGTGTGGAAATTTCGGGTGTGAGCCTAGGAACGCGACCCCGTGGTCCAAATCCGATGATGGACATCTTTTGATGTAGGTAGTAGGAACGATGTAGTCTTCATTGTAAATATGTAATCGTCGGGCCTTAAAACGACGCCAAGGCGAGAATCGTGTTTAAGGCCCCGTCATAGTGAAAAATATGTGATTGTGGGCGTTCGGGGTATTTTGATGGCTTACATGCCCGTGAATAACTCCCTACGCATTATAATGTTTGATTTGAATTGCAACACCAAAAAGGATTTCAAAGCTAAACGATGAAGATTTTCATAAAATCAATCAAACTAGGTTATTAGCATCACGAGGATAAGAAATTGGAAGTGCTAATGAATGTCGATTTTTATTTAACGAGAAGGCAAAAGAAAGATCGTGTTCAAACGTCACAAAAATGGTTTTATGAAAATGAATGGTTGTTTTATTAAACCGTTGTGCATAGGGTTAAAGAGATCCTAGAAATTGCCCGCCACTTTGTATACGAAAGCGATGTATAGGTCTCGATTCCTATTTTGACAAGGGTTTAAAAACTGATCTTGTTTTGCCAAAACGACTCTAATGAAAATCTTGCAGTTTTGACAATAAAAATCAAACCTTTTTTTCATAAAGAATAAAGCTTTCTCGTATAAATCGAAGGACATTCTAAAGCATTCTCAAAACACGACTTTCCATAAAAAAACCCCAAATGATTCTTTCATACAAACTCGCCACAATATTCACATAGACACACACACGCGCACACATATACACATTTTATGAATTAAAGGATAGAAAAAGCATCAATATTGCGGTAACCGTGTTTCAAGGAAGTCGGGGGGTGCCTAACACCTTCCCCTCGCGTAAGCAAGCCCCCGAACTCTATGAATCTCGGTTCGCAGACCAATTAATTCGGAGTCATATATGAGCCAGCGATTTACGAAAGAACGAAACTCGGATGAGTTGGTACATCCATTTCAAATATACCAACTAGCGACTCTGATCAATTGGCTCATCATAAAAAACGATCTTTCAAAACCCCGTCGACATTAATGCTGACCTTTTCCAAAAAATCATCTAAATGAGAAGGCTAAAATTGGAAAGGATAAATATCGCAACGGAAGCGAATCCTCCCGGCGTCGACAAGATGGTTATAAATATTGATGAGTTCTTGATTAACAATCTGAAATAGTTAGCATAACTTAACAGGAAGTGTATTAATTCATGTGAAACATTAAGAAAAATTGTAATCTTAAGTCTTTTTATCTAAATTCAATTCTTGGTATTTAGTGATTAGTTAGTTTAGTACTTTATTTTCAAAATTCAACAACTTTTATCGAATTGTTTAAATAAAATTAATTTGATTATTTGTTAGTACTTGGTAATTATCATTATATTACTTGTGGACTGCGTATACTTGCGTATTTTGCTAAAATAAATTTAGGCAAACAAGTTTTTGGCGCCGTTGCTGAGGAATTAATTTAATAATTTTTGCCAATATTAATTTCAAGCAAATTAATCTTAATTTAAACGTTTTATTTTTATATATTTATTTTTTCAGTTTTACTTCCTTTTTAGTTACATCACGGCTTCTTGTGACTATCAGTGGCCTTATACGAGATTGACTCAGCTAAGAGCGGTAGGGATTTATGAACTCGAGGAATTGTCAGCATAGATTGAGACACTTTCAAGGAAGTTTGACCTTTTTGCAGCACAACGTATTCAAAGTGTAGCGATAATTTGTGATTATTGTGCGAGAAACCATCCGAATTAGCAATGCGCCATCAGTTTCGAGTCGATGCAATATGGTGACAACTTCAGCGATTACCCCAACAATTATGACTATCTCAACAATTATCATCATGATTGGGGGAATCATCCAAATTTTTCATGGAGCCATAATAATCAAGTCCAAACATTTGCTCGAAGCCAATCATACACTCCAGAATTTCAGGATCCAACCCCTCTACATGAAGAAGAAAGGAAACTGAGTTTAGAGGAGGCCTTGGCGAAGTTCATTACAGCTACAGACTAAAGAATTAGTGATCATGATCGGTTGTTAAACCAAGTGGATTTAAATATAAAAAGCCAAGCAGTATCGATTCAAAATCTTGAGAACTAGATGGGACAGCTTATCAACGCCTTCAACAATAGCTATCATTGTGCATGGCCTAGTAACGTGGTTCCAAAGACTGATAGATTGCCCACGCCAAAGCTGGAACCGGATGTGCTAATTGATGATGATTCTAATATGGAGGAGATAAGTGTGACACCCCCAAATCCGGGTTACCTCAAACCATTATCCATACATAATAACTATCTACCCATAAACAAAAAGATTTAAGTAAAGCAAACCGAATAATTAAAACATCTCCCATAAAAGGGTTACATAGCTTTTCAAAATAAGTCCTAGGTTTTCAAACCTTGATTACATCTTTAAAATGCGGAAACATAAATAACTAATAAGTCTTAATTACGCAACCATATAAATAAAAGTAAACAAGTCTTCATATAATAGCAAATCATCGTCACTTGTTCATTTTTCCTTCTCCTTTGCTAGTAGATGGCCCATCCGTCCTCTCAGCTTTAGCTATAAGGGTTTAGTATGCAAGGGTGAGCAAAATAAATGCCCACCAAGATAATAATGAACATTTTCAACAATAAACTTATCTGTATGGTGTATTTTTCTGTTGATAATAATCAAGAATGGAAACATCTGAAAGCTTAATAGAATGAAATGGAACATCAAGATATACTAAGGGTCGCAAGACCATGAACCATGTCCTAGGTTAACAGGTAAGTTTATCATAACCTTTAACAGTTTAATAAACTATAACTGGACTAACCATCTCACTCAGGGTGATCAACCCATTGTACAATGTATTGTGTACAACCATTCAGCGCTATTGCGTATTTGATCCCCTAAACCAGGGTTGTTCATCTCAGCTTTGATATTCAAATCTGCACCAAAGTAAGTTTGGTTTGGTTTACAATGGTTTTTTTTTAAAATTTAGAACTTACACCGACTGTGGACTAGTTGATTCACAATGTGTTCACTAGCCTACAAGTGTTTAAATCAACGACAACGAATTTGAACAATAGGAGTTAAGAATGTAGAACATCAATGTCGATATACAACGAACAAGTATTATATATCCAAAGTATTAAAACAATGGTTTCAATTTAACCAAACTTCAAGTAATGATATATAGAACGACTACCTTTGTATGATGTCAACGGAAAACACAATTACAACTTGTAAGAAGGAACATCGATAAAGAACTTGCGTTAAGTAAGTTTAGGGTTAGAAACTTGTTTAACATAAAAGAGTTAAGGGTAAGAAACTTGCCTCGTACGTAGTTTTCTTAATTACAAATCACGTACATTAAACAACGTACACATTCCGTTTACATAGCAATAATAATGATTAGTTACAATATCATCAACACTTCAAGATTCACTGTCATCCAACCTCATCTTAATTTCTCAATTGTTTTCTAATTATCAATCTCACTTCAGAAGTTACAAGCTTAGTTATAATAATATCACACTTAAGAATTCCTAAAACTTAACGTTAAGTTAAAGTACATCAACTTTATATTTTATAATCATCAAGTATATGCTTACCATCCATCACAATATCTTAGTATTCATTTAATACATTAGTCTAAGCTTTAAACATGCATAGGATAACATAACATGACCAAAAAGAAAGAAGGAAAAAAAATGTCACTTTCTGCATTTCCTGTCGGGGCGGTAAACCTAGTGCAATGAGCCCGCCGGGGCGGTAAACCTGAATCCCAGATTCTGCAGTTCGTGAACTACAAAATGCTCAAGCCCAAAAACACGAATTTTAGCATCAAACACCAATTCAAGCATACCCAATTATCATAAACCTCTTACAAACATTACTAAGCATCCATATGCCAATTCTAACAACCTAAAACAAACAAAACAACAAAACCCAAGGGATTTAAAACCAATTTTTTTTTCTATTTTTCCAAACACTCATACATTTAGTGAAACAACTCACCATTTACTCAATTTTTAACCAAATCAATCCACAACACTTGCATTGTTTTCATTTTTAAACGTAATATCATAAAAAACTCTTAATTTGTAGATTAATACATGATTGGATCATCAATTTTTGATTCTAAAACCACTATAACATATATATTCCTCAAGAACACAAATTCTCCATGTAAAACTTGTTTTATAATAATCTAATTTCTGAAAATCGTTTGTAACTTACACACAACGAATTATAAACACCTTCCAATATATATATAACAATCATTCACAAATTCATCAATTAAAACTCTAATTTTTACAAAACAAAAGAACACACAAGATTAAGAGCAAAAGGGTTAAATTATTACCTTAAATCCTTGTTTGTGCTTGTGTAAATGATGAGAAGATGATGAGAATTACTCTAAGAACCTCTCTTGATTCACAGAACCTCCAATTCCTTTTAATTTTTTCCTAGAACTTTATCTTCCAACCTCTTTGTATTTTCTTCTTCTTAGTCTAAGGTAACTTATACGTGAAAATAAAACTGACCCAACAACATAATGCGTATTATTTAGTTTGTCAGTTATAAAATCAAGGAAATAAATTTTATCAGTTTTAAAATTCAAAAGCCACAAGGCTTTGTTTGGCAAAATACTTCTAAACTCCCTTTTAAGTTATTTTTATATTATTTATATAATATAGTTTATTTATCACATTCTACTTATTCAAATTTCGTTGTTGAAACTCAAATAGACTAAACTCATTAAATTAAATCACCACATAAATTTAATAAAACACATCTAAATAAAACAATTCCATCACTTGTTAATTTAAACCAATAAAATCAATTAAAAACATTTATTCAACTTCAATGCATATTTTCAAATAATACAAAATTTCGGATTGTTACATTCTTCCCTCCTTACAAGGATTCTGTCCTCAGAATCACAAAGCACAACACACTTAATTCGATCACACCTTTCTCCCCTTCTTAAAAGGATTTTGTCCCTAGAATCATAGAACTAGGACTAAACAAACAACTCAGGATAATTCTTCATCATATCAGCTTCGAGTTCCTACGTAGCTTCTTTAGCGTTGTGATTCCTCCATATTACCTTAACAGAAGGTATCACTATATTTTTGAGAACCTGTTCCTTCCTGTCTACTATCTGGGTCGGGACTTCCTCATAAGTTAGGTCTTTCTCAAACTGTATAGGTTCATATTCTATCACATGTTTATAGTTTGGCTTATAAGGCCTTAAAACAGACATATGAAAAACATTGTGGATATGAACCAGCTCTAGAGGTAGAGCTACTTCATAAGCCACCTCACCAAATCGCCGCAGTACTTAAAAAGGTCTAATAAATCTTGGACTAAGCTTACCCTTCTTTCCAAAATGAACTTTGCCTTTCTAGGGTGAAACTTTCAGAAAAATAAAGATTCCCACCTCAATTCTCGGTTCTAACGATGTTGATCGGCATACTTCTTTTGTCTGTCTTGAGCAGCTAATAATCGCACTCTTATAACTTTCACGATCTCTGCAGTTTGGTGTACCAGTTTTGGTCCTAGTAGTTGCCTTTCACCAACCTCGTCCCAACATAGTGGAGTTCTACATTTTCGTCCATACAACGCTTCGTATGGCGGCATGCCAATACTCGCGTGGTAACTATTGTTGTAAGTAAACTTGACTAACGGTAAGTGATCATCCCAGCTTTCCTTGAAATCCATGACACAGGCGCGTAACATATCCTCCAAGGTCTGAATCATTCTTTCGCTCTGACCATCAGTTTGAGGATGATACTTAATGCTCATTCTCAACTAAGTTCCTAAGCATTCTTACAGACGCTTCCAAACATTTGACGTAAATCTCGAATCTCGATCAGACGCAATAGACACTAGAATACCGTGCCGCGAAACAATTTCTTTAATGTATAATTTTGCTAACTGATCTAGGTTAAATCTAATCTTGATTGGTAAGAAATGCGCTGATTTCGTCAGTCTGTCCACAATTACCCAAATCTCGTCAAAGCCTTTCTATGTAATCGGCAAACCTACCACAAAATCCATCGTTATGTGTTCCCACTTCCACTCTGGTATTTCTAATGGCTGCAACAAACCACTGGGTTGTTGATGTTCAGCTTTCACTTTCTGATATGTCAAACATCTGGTAACACATTCTGCTACATCACGCTTCATTCCTGACCACCAATAATGTTGATGAAGATCTTGATATATTTTTTTACTCCCTAGGTGAACTGAGTAACTTGTATTGTGAGCTTCATCTAAAATCTCCCTTCTAACATCCTGTATCAATGGAACCCAAACTCGATGTTCAAATCTGAGTAATCCCTCGGCATCAATACTGAACTTTCCACCTTGTCTCTCAGAGACTTCCTTCTTAATCTTCTCACACTCCACATCCTGAAGTTGAGCTTCTTTGATTCGGTCCAGCAACATCGGATAAATCTCTACCTGAAATAACTTCTCTTTTGATTCATGCTGACACTTCACTTCTAATTCCAACTTCGCCATTTGTTTAATAAGTTCCTCTTGAGCAGTCAATAACATAAGTTTCTCTCGACCCTTCCTTCTTAATGCATCAGCAATGACATTCGCCTTTCTTGGATGATAGAGAATTTCGCAGTCGTAATCTTTAATCAGCTCTAACCATCGCCTTTGTCGCATGTTGAGGTCCTTCTTTGTAAAAATGTACTTGAGACTGTTATGATCCGTGTAAATCTCACACTTCTCACCGTAAAGATAGTGCCTCCAAATCTTCAGAGCAAACACCACCGTTGCCAATTCTAAGTCATGTGTCGGGTACCCCTTCTTGTAATCTTTTAGTTGTTGTGAGGCGTACGCAATAACCTTGTCGTTCTGTATAAGCACACAGCCAAGGCCCTTATGCGACGCGTCACTATAACCCACAAAATTTCCTGTACTATCTGGTAAAGATAATACAGGTGTCGTACTTAACCTCTTCTTTAATTCTTGAAAAGTTTCCTCGCACTTCTCCGTCCAAACAAACTTAACCGCTTTCCTAGTCAAATTTGTCAGTGGAGTGGCGATTCTAGAAAAATCTTGTATAAACCGTCGATAATATCCTGCCAAACCTAAGAAACTCCTCACTTCTGATGGTGTCTTCGGCTGCTCCCAATTTATTACAGCTTCCACTTTAGCCGGGTCAACCGAAATCCCATCTTTATCAATTACATGTCCAAGAAATTGAACACGATCCAACCAAAACTCACATTTTGAAAACGTCGCATAAAGCTTCTCTTTCCGTAATGCCTCTAAAGTTAGCCTCAGATGCTCCACATGGTCTTTTCGTGACTTAGAATACACCAAAATATCGTCGATAAATACCACCATAAACTTGTCTAAAAACGGTTTAAACACCCTATTCATTAAGTCCATGAATGCCGCAGCTGCATTCGTTAGACCAAATGACATTACCAGAAACTCATAGTGACCATAACGAGTTCTAAACGCTGTCTTTGGAACATCCTCCCTTCTCACTTTCAGGTGATGGTAACCATTCTTAAGTCTATCTTTGAAAAATGCATAGCACCCTTCAGTTGATCGAATAGATCGTCAATTCTCGGTAACGGGTATTTATTCTTGATTGTAACCTTGTTCAATTCACGATAATCTATGCATAGACGCATCGAGCCATCTTTCTTCTTGACAAACAACACCGGCGCTCCCCACGGCGAAATACTCGGTTGAATGTACTTTTTGTCTAGTAGTTCCTACAGTTGCACCATCAACTCCTTCATCTCCACCGGAGCTATTCGGTACGGAGCTTTCGATATAGGCGTAGTCCCGGACACTAAATCGATAATGAATTCAATTTCTCTATCTGGAGGTAATCCCAGCAAATCATCCGGAAAAACATCCACAAAATCTCTCACTACTGGTATTTCTTCCAATTTTGCACCGGTCTTTCGAGTGTCTACCACATGAGCTAAATACCTTACACATCCTTGCTTTAGTAACTTCTTGGCCTGCATAATCGTCAGACCAGTCGTTTGCCTCGGCGATTTGCTATAATAAAATACTACTATAGACAGAGTCTTAAGGTTTACACATTTCTTTTGGCAATCTATAATCACCCCATAGTTATACAACCAATCCATCCCTAAAATAACATCAAATTCCCCAAGTTTTATCGGAATAAGATCTACAGTCATCATATGACCATGAATATCCACCTCACAATTTTTGTACATATACCTAACAGGTACTACTTTCCTATTGGCAATCTCTATGTTTAAGGGAAAGTCTAACTCTTCTCGGGGTAACTCCAATTTCTCAGCAAAATCATTAGAAATGAAAGAACAAGTTGCACCCGAATCAAAAGGTACGTATGCATCCAAATTATTTAATGGTACGATACCTGCCACCACCTCCTTGGATTGAATCGCATCCTGGACCGTCATTTTAAAAGTGCGAGCAGTCGGGCGATTTGTTGTAGTTGGCCTAAAAATAGTTAATGCACCTCCACTGTTGTTTCCTTTGGCTCCACTTCCTGCACTAGTAGCCTTCCTTGGACAATCACGAGCAAGATGGTCTTTTGATCCGCAAGAGAAACAGACACCCTTCTTTGGAGCAGTGTAGTTCGGAGCAATGTGGCCCTCTTCCCATAGTTGTAACAGACTCTCTTCCCTTTCAGACACACGCCCGCGTGGTTCTTACCACAAGTTGCACAAGCCTCGGTTTTCTTCTTCTGGTTGCTCTGCTGACTTCCAATAAAACCACCATCGCTCTATTTTCGTTTTTGGTTTCCTCCTCCGTTGCTACCACTCGGCTTATTCTCAGTCTCATTCCTCTTCTTTTTCTGCTCCTGATTGTATTTTTTCAACGCATCACTTCCTCCCTCAGCTATTATTGCTTTCTTTAACAACGCCGAAAATGTGTTGAGTTGAAACATAGAAACCCTACTGTAAAGCCAAGGCTTCAATCCTTGCTCAAATCGTCTAGCCTTTCTCTCATCTGTATTAACTTGGTATGGCGTAAACCTCGCTAATTCATTGAATCTTGCCACGTATTCTAGCACCGTCATCGTTCCTTGCTTAAGTTCGAGAAACTGAACCTCCATCTAGTTTTGTGAACTAGCTGGAAAATACATTTCAAAATACATCTCCTTAAACCGATCCCACGGTATGACACTTTCTCCTGCTCTCGTCTTGTTAGCTTGCCACCAATAATTGGCTTCCGACTTTAACATGAAAGTTACAAAGGCAGTCTTCTGGTCATTCCCAACCCTAGCAACATCAAAAACTTTTTCCATTTCCATTACCCAGGTTTGGGCTTCTATCGGGTTCATCGTTCCTTTAAACTCAGGGGGTCCAATGGCCTTAAAGTCCTTAAAGGTCATAGCTTGAGCTTGCGGTTGATTCGCAAAAGCTATTGTCAAAAGGTTCACTAGTTGCTGCACTGGGTTAGCATCGGGTGGATTATTGTTATTATTGTTAGTAGACCCCTCGGGGGGGTGGTTGTTGACGAGGTCGTCCAGCTCTTCTTGGCGGCATAATTCTGTTTAAGACAATGCTTTTTAGACAATTGCTAAATTTCTTAAGTACTTATGACTTAAAAAAAACTTAACTTAAATATTCAAAAGTTGAAACTTAATGCGTATCATTTTCAATAAACTTCTTTTATTTATTAATTCTCAAACTCAAAAGATAGCATTTTACTATTTACATCATCTTCCTAAAAAGACAACTTCAGGATTTCATCATTAACGTCTTATCCCATTATTTATATAAGCTGGAATTTACACTTCGTAAGCTTAAAACACTTATCATAATATTATTTTCCCTAACTTAAGAAGACAATCCTCGGCGCACAGCCTCCTCACGTTCTTGCTCCATGATGCGAACCATAGTTCGGCGATCCACAAACCACAGATAATCCTCTAACTGAATTGGGTAATAGTAAACCTAGTCTTGAGCCCTATCCATCGACGTGGAAAATATACTCCATGTCATCGATCTTGAACTTCTTCACGCGAACCTCTCCTTCAGCACGATCCGAGCGTTGAGAAACCCTAATGTGAGCGTCTTCAGCCCTAATACCCTTAGCAGTTTCCTCCTTCAAAGCTTCTTTCAACTCCTCCATCGCAATCTTCAATTGCCTGTTCTCAGTCTTTAGTTCACCATTCTCAGTTTTTAGTTCTCTATTTTCAATCTTCACTACCACATTCTCTGTCTTCACCTTCTCATTCTCTTCCAACAGCTACTCCTGTTGACCCTCCGAGTGAACCAATTTCCATTCTACATTTCCCAAACATACTTCTAAATCGTAGATCTCTTCATCCTTCCCCTCGATAGTAACTCGGCGTGTCTCTGACACTACCTCCAAAACTCTGAGTTGTTCCCGAAGTTCTATATTTTCATCGTATATTTCCTCTTACATCAGCTCCTCGGGATCCTCCTCATCTTCCTCCTCCTCCTGAACAGTTTCCAGCCTCTGCCCAGGTGCTACCACTGTCACCAGATGTGCGCTATCAACATAAACATCTCTGGCCTCCTCCTCTTCAGGCACTTGGATATTCTCCCTCAGCACTGGGATCTACTTGACTCTAAACTAACTGGTTTGTCCAACCTCCGACATCCTGACAACAAAATATTTTAATCACTTAATCGAGACTACTCGCGAGCTCATTGGATATTAAGCACATAAGCACATAGAGTGTTTTCTTATGTTCAATGAATTCCTTAATTCATTCCTTAATACTCGTTAGGAGTTGATCACCACTATCTTTGCAATTTCCTAAAAGGCTAATTCCTAAGATTTTCCCCACCTAAGGTTCTTAAACCTACAGCTTTGATACCAACCTGTGAGACACCCCCAAATCCAGGTTACCTTAAACCACTATCCATACATAACAACTATCTAACCATAAACAAAAGGATTTAAGTAAAGCAAACCGAATAATAAAAACATCTCCCATAAAATGGTTACATAACTTTTCAAAATAAGTCCTAGGTTTTTTAACCTTTATTACATCTTTAAAATGCGGAAACATAAATAACTAATAAGTCTTAATTACGCAACCACATAAATAAAAGTAAACAAGTCTTCATATAATAGCAAATCATCGTCACTTGTTCATTTTTCCTTTTCCTTTGCTAGTAGACAGCCCATCCGTCTTCTCAGCTTTAGCTGTAAGGGTTTAGTATGCAAGGGTGAGCAAAACAAATGCCCACCAAGATAATAATGAACATTTTCAACAATAAACTTATCTGTATGGTGTATTTTTCTGTTGATAATAATCAAGAATGGAAACATCTGAAAGCTCAATAGAATGAAATGGAACATCAAGATATACTGAGGGTCGCAAGACCACGAACCATGTCCTAGGTTAACAGGTAAGTTTGTCGTAACCTTTAACAGTTTAATAAACTATAACTGGACTAACCATCGCGTACTCAGGGTGATCAGCCCATTGTACTATGTATTGTGCACAACCATTCAGCGTTATTGCGTATTTGATCCCCTAAACTAGGGTTGTTCATCTCAGCTTTGATATTCAAGTCCGCACCAAAGTAACTTTGGTTTGGTTTACGATGGTTTTTTTTTTAAAAAATTTAGAACTTACACCAACTGTGGACTAGTTGATTCACAATGTGTTCACTAGCCTACAAGTGTTTAAATCAACGATAACGAATTTGAACAATAGGAGTTAAGAATGTAGAACATCAATGTCGATATACAACAAACAAGTATTGTATATCCAAAGTATTAAAACAATGGTTTCAATTTAACCAAGCTTCAAGTAATGATATATAGAACGGCTACCTTTGTATGATGTCAACGAAAAACACAATTACAACTTGTAAGAAGGAACATCGATAAAGAACTTGCGTTAAGTAAGTTTAAGGTTAGAAACTTGTTTAACATAAAAGAGTTAAGGGTAAGAAACTTGCCTCGTACGTAATTTTCTTAATTACAAATCACGTACATTAAACAACGTACACATTCCGTTTACATAGCAATAATAATGATTAGTTACAATATCATGAACACTTCAAGATTCACTGTCATCCAACCTCGTCTTAATTTCTCAATTGTGTTCTGATTATCAATCTCACTTCAGAAGTTACAAGCTTAGTTATAACAATATCACACTTAAGAATTCCTAAAACTTAACGTTAAGTTAAAGTACATCAACTTTATATTTTATAATCATCAAGTATATGCTTACCATCTATCACAGTATCTTAGTATTCATTTAATTCATTAGTCTAAGCTTTAAACATGCATAGGATAACATAACATGACCAAAAAAAAAGAAGGAAAAAAATGTCACTTTCTGCATTTCCTGCGGGGGCGGTAAACCTGAATCCTAGATTCTGCAGTTCGTGAACTGCATAATGCTCTAGCCCAAAAACACGAATTTTAGCATCAAACACCAATTCAAGCATACCCAATTATCATAAACCTCTTACAAACATTACTAAGCATCCATATACCAATTCTAACAACCTAAAACAAACAAAACAACAAAACCCAAAGGATTTAAAACCAATTTTTTTTTCTATTTTTCCAAAAACTCATACATTTAGTGAAACAACTCACCATTTACTCAATTTTCAACCAAATCAATCCACAACACTTGCATTGTTTTCATTTTTAAACGTAATATCATAAAAAACTCTCAATTTGTAGATTAATACATGATTGGATCATCAATTTTTGATTCTAAAACCACTATAACATATATATTCCTGAAGAACACAAATTCCCCATTTAAAACTTGTTTTATAATAATCTAATTTCTGAAAATCGTTTGTAACTTACCCACAACGAATTATAAACACCTTCCAATATATATATAACAATCATTCAAAAATTCATCAATTAAAACTCTAATTTTTACAAAACTCAAGAACACAAAAGATTAAGAGCAAAAGGGTTAAATTATTACCTTAAATCCTTGTTTATGCTTGTGTAGATGATGAGAAGATGATGAGAATTACTCTAAGAGCCTCTCTTGATTCACATAACCTCCAATTCCTTTTAATTTTTTCCTAGAACTTTATCTTCCAACCTCTTTGTATTTTCTTCTTCTTAGTCTAAGGTAGCTTATACGTGAAAATAAAACTGACCCAACAACATAATGCGTATTATTTAGTTTGTCAGTTATAAAATCAAGGAAATAAATTTTATCAGTTTTAAAATTCAAAAGCCACAAGGCTTTGTTTGGCAAAATACTTCTAAACTGCCTTTTAAGTTATTTTATATTATTTATATAATATAGTTTATTTATCACATTCTACTTATTCAAATTTCATTACTGAAACTCAAATAGACTAAACTCATTAAATTAAATCACCACATAAATTTAATAAAACACATCTAAATAAAACAATTCCATCACTTGTTAATTTAAACCAATAAAATCAATTAAAAACATTTATCCAACTTCAATGCATATTTTCAAATCATATAAAATTCCGGATTGTTACAACAAGTGGGGATCATAAAAATACAGTCGAAGAAGATCTAGCTTTGAGTTCCAACGCTGATGAGCCGATTTTGTTAGTGCCCCATATACCTTCTCCACCAAAGTTTAAGGATCCGGGTAGTTTTGCAATCCTATGCCCAATTGGTAGTCATTTCGTCGATAAAGCTCTGTATGACAAGGGAGCTAGCATAAATTTGGAGTCATGGTGGGATGAGAAAGGGGTCAATGAGAAGATAGATGAAGATCCAGTTGTGTTTAAAGAGCTTTAACTTAATAATTCGTTCACAGACACAATGGAGCAAACACCTAAATACTTGAAGTTCTTATAGGAGATTCTATCTAAAAAGGGCATGCTAGGTGATTTTGAATCAATGGCCCTTACAGATGCGAAGCCCTCAAATGTTACATTGCTACTAATGGATGGAGGGTTACTCAATTATCAAAGAGGATTTGGATAGAGAAATTGAAGCAGTCAGGCTGAGACTATAAAATAAGCGCTTATTGGGAGGCAACCCAAGTTTAATTTTTAGTTTTTATTTTTATTTATTTTATTATATTTCATAGTAGTTAATAAACTTGCATTCATTAGGATTTAATAAACTTGCTTCTAATGTGTTTATAGGTTATTCGAGTCCAATTCATGTGCAGTGCCTTATTCATTCTAATGTGCCTAGCCTATTCTTTAGACTTAGCAGACAAGGAGGAAGATTGCTATACTTTCAGGGAAGTCCTCTGCTTTACTTTTTCCTAGCTTAGCCATTGAGGACAATGTCTAGTTTAAGTTTAGGGGTGTGGTCGTATTTTATTTTATTTATTTTAGTTTATTAGGTTTGCATGTTAGATAATATGTTTTTAGGATAAGTGAACAATGGTTTGATTTGAATTTGATTATGGCCAAGGATAAGAAAAAATTGTGATTACTTTTTTAACTCTTGTGAAGTTAAGAAACATGCTTAGTTTATATTTTGACTTATGAGTTGGGTTTACACTATTTGTGATCTTTTTGAACTTCAAAGCACATATCCATCTGTTTAGCTAGTTGTGTCTTAAGGAAAAAAAATTTGGTTAAATATTTATGGGGGATATCATTGAAACTTTAAAAACTTATTTGAGTATCATCCAAAGCGAAATTTAGGCATTAACATAAATTTTAGGGAAATCTTGGGTTATTGAAAATTTTGAAAATTGTGAAAGCTTCTTGAGTTAGAATGATCAATCATGTGGTAGGCGTAGGATGGAGCGTAAAACACACTCGTGCGGGAGAAAAAGAGATGGAGCATAAATAGCAGCCACTTGAAGCCCAATTTTGACCTTAATCCAACCAGTATCTCTAAATTCTCAAAGAATGAAAGTTGTAGATCTCGTCGAGATCTTCGATCTGATAGGTGGTACACCACGTAACTCCTTCCGGATCAAAAGTTATTACAATTTTACCGACAGACGTTGCAGTAGAAAATTATCGGGTGCGACCAAGCCCGTTCCAAGTGTATTTTGAGTGCGGCCGCGCTGATGTGCAGAATGAAAAAAAAAAGATTTCTTCCATTTGGGCACAGCAGCGCTGCTTTCTAGGCCAAATATGGGCACGACCGCGCTAGGTCAGGTTACTGAAAAGCTTATTTTTGATCCAAACTGAATGAAACAAGGATTGTAACTTCTAATTGGTTTAAGACTTTAACTAAAACCTATAAATACATGATTTGAGGCATGGAATAAAGGGGATCTTACTACTTTTTACTAACCCTAGAATTGAAGAAGGATCGGAGGGTTGAAGCAAGAGATTATCACGAAGGAATATCAAGATAAGAGGCTAAAAAGGATATCAAGGATTGCTTTAAAAGAGTTTTTCCTTTCTTCTTTTATCTTTTTATTTTGTAATTCTTGGATGATGGTTAATTGTGGATTATGAATTTTAATTTAGTTATGAACTAATTTCTTTTTAAGATTACAATGGAACTTATTGGGTAGCTTTTATTGATATGCTCCCTTGTTAATTATTGTTGATTATTATCAGATTGTCTATTATGATTTGTGATTAATTGCCTAATTGTCTGATCATAAATTACCATGGTAATCTATATGAACTCGAGAGATAGATTATAGATTTAGACTTAATCATAATAGCATGTGATTTTGTTTTCTACATGGTGATGGAAATCATAATTTGTGTCTAGGATAAAGATATACATATACGCCACATGTAATCTAAAAGAGAACCTGAGCTTTAAATCCTTTTTAATTGTAATTCACATAGAGATATAGTGAATTAGTTAACTAGGGTGTTCACTTTAATTCTATCATCTGTGGATTTAAGTTGATTCGTTTATGATACATCGAGAGATGGTTATAAATATTGATGAGTTCTTGATTAACAATATGAAATAGTTAGCATAACTTAATAGGAAGTGTATTAATTCAAGTGAAACATTAAGAAAAATTGTAATCTTAAGTCTTTTTATCTAAATTCAATTCATGGTATTTAGTCATTAGTTAGTTTAGTATTTTATTTTCAAAATTCAACAACTTTTATCGAATTGTTTAAATAAAATTAATTTGATTATTTGTTAGTACTTGGTAATTATTATTAAATACTTCTCTCTAGGTTTGACAGTCTCTTATCATTATATTACTTGTGGACTGCGTATACTTGTGTATTTTGCTAGTATAAATTTAGGCAAACACTTTTTCATCTCCTTCCTCACTCGGCTGATCTTGCTCTTCTTGCGCTGTAGTAGTTTCTTGTGATTGCTTCAAACGTGCCTCCATCACCTTAAGAAACGAATCCATGATGTCGTATTTTACCTCCATAGAAAATACTAGTTCCCTATAAACCTTAGGAGTTTCTCGTGACTTTCTCAAATGCGAATCCTCATGCCTTTTAACCCTCTTTTCATCCTCCCAAGTTGATCGCCTTGAAGGTTACTCTTTATGTCTTGGAGATGCATATTCATTCCTCTTGCTAGGTTGTACTGGGACATACTGCCTTCTCATCACGGTTTTCAGCTCTTTCCATGTATCAATCATATGCTCTCCATATAATCGTTGAGTAATATGAAAAACCTTGGTTGAATAATAATAATAATAATAGCCAAGGTTAGAGAACTTGCTCAATGAAAAATAGGAATTAGAAACTTGCTTAATGAAAAGTAAAGTTTTAGGGAACTTGCACAATGTAAAAGAAGAGTTAAGAAACTTACCTTGCGCGTTAGCTACAAACTTACAATTCATGTTCTTCAAATATCCTACATAGGTCATTAGGATCACAATACCAATTAGTTACATCGCAACTAACTTCTTTAGTTTAAAACATTAACTTAGCTCAAGATCTCAATATCCTATTTATTCATAAATTTGAACTTCCCTGCTCGGTTACAACACAAGACTGACATGGTGTTTGGATCACACTTTCATTTCTTACAAACTTCGAACTACAAACTTCTCTAGATTCAAAATTTATAATTAGCAACATTGTTAATATGATTACAATCTGATATTATATCTTTTTATATGTTTTAAGCTTCCCTACGATCATTAACATAGATTAGAATAACATTATCCCAGCTGATCATGCAACAACTCATTACTGGGTCTGTTCTGCATATGGCACGGCCGCGCCACTTTTATACTAGAAACACGCGCAGCCGCGCGGCAGTGCCTAATTTAGGCTATTGTCCAGTGCGGCCGCGCTGGACACCAGAATCAGTTCCCCAGTTCACGATTTCAGACTCTATTCAACAACCCAAACTCGATATTAACTCATCTAAACACCAAATTAGCTATTCCCAGATGCAATAAACTTTACAAACTTGAACCCAACATGTATTCAACAATTCTAATGACATAAACTGCATTAACAACCAATATAAGAGATTTAAAACCCATGTTCATCATAATTTTTCATATTCTATGCACTTAGCGAAATCAAACACTGTAAACTCGATATAGAACCATTTTAATTGGTTTAAATTGCTTTCTTTTCGTATCTCACCAAATTATAACAAGCAACCATCAATTATAAAATCAATTCAAATAAATCATTTTATTCAAAAATCACATTCGTTATAACCTTTCCTCCTTAAAAGGATTCTGTCCCTAAAATCACAACACAATTAATTCGTCCATTACATTCTCCCCTCCTTACAAGGATTTTGTCCCCAGAATCACGATACAAGGATTAAGCAAATAATTGGGGATAGTTTTGCATCATTTTCTCTTCGAGTTCCCACGTAGCTTCTTCAGCATTATGGTTCCTCCACTTTACCTTTACAGAAGGTATAACTTTATTTCTGAGCACTTGTTCTTTCCTGTCAACTATCTGCATAGGAACCTCTTCATAGGATAAATCTTTCTCAAATTGTATTGGTTCATATTCTATAACATGTTTAAAATCGGGATTGTATGGTCATAGCACCGATATATGGAAGATATTGTGAATGTGGGCTAACTCGGGAGGTAAACCTACCTCATAAGCCACCTCTCCTACTTGTTTCAACACCTCAAAGGGTCCAATAAATCGCGGACTCAGCTTACCCTTTTTACCAAATCTGATATTCCCCTTCTAGGGAGATACTTTTAAGAAAACGAAACTGCTGACTTCAAATTCGCGATTTTAACGATGCTGATCTGCATATTTCTTTTGCCTGTCTTGAGCTACCGATAATCTAGCTCTTATTATTCTGACGATTTATGCCGTCTGCTGCACCAACTCGGGACCTAGAAGACGACGCTCACCAAGCTCATCCCAACATAATGGAGTTCTACACTTTCTTCCATATAACGCTTCGTAGGGCGGCATGCCATTACTCGCGTGATAGCTGTTATTGTAAGCAAACTCTACCAGTGGTAAATGGTCATCCCAGTTCCCTTTGAAGTCCATTACACAAGCTCGTAACATATCTTCCAAGGTCTAGATTGTTCTCTCACTCTGGCCATCGATTTGAGGATGGTAGTTGTACTCATTCTCAACTGCGTCCCCATACAAGCTTGCAAACTCCTCCAAAATTTTGATGTGAAACGTGGATCTCTGTCCGACACAATTGATACTGGAACATCGTGCCTCGAGATAATCTCCTTGACGTATAATTTCGCCAACTGATCTAGGGTGAATCTGATTTTGATCGGCAAGAAATGCGCTGATTTCGTCAGTCGGTCCACGATAACCCATATTGCATCATAACCCTCTGATTAGTTGGAAGCCCTACCACGAAGTCCATCGTGACATGCTCCCACTTCCATTCTGGTATCTCCAAGGGCTGTAACAAACCACTTGGTCTTTGATGCTCCACTTTAACTTTTTGACAAGTTAAGCACTTCGCAACACACTCAGTAACTTCTCTCTTCATATTTGGCCACCAGAAATGTTGTCGAAGATCTTGGTACATTTTCGTGCTTCCCGGGTGAACCGAAAATCTTGAATTATGAGCTTTGCTCAAAATCTCCTCTCTGATCTCCAGCACTAACGGAACCCAGATTCTACCTTTAAATCTCAGCAACCCTTCGGTATCAATTTTGAATTTAAACCTCTCACCGTTAAGCACCCGTTTCCGTATTTTATCACACCCCTCATCCTGGAGTTGTGTTTCTTTTACCCTGTCCACTAGAGTTGGTTGGGTTTCCATCTGGAATAATTTTTCATTCGGCTCTGTCAGACATTTCACTTCTAACTCCAACTTAGCCATTTCCGCTATGAGCTTTTCCTGAGCAGTTAACAAAAATAACTTCTCCCAACCCTTCTTGCTCAAAGCGTCGACAACTACATTAGCTTTCCTGGGATGGTATAGGATTTCACAATCGTAATATTTGATCAATTCTATCCATCGCCTCTGACGCATATTTAAATCCTTTTATGTGAAAATATACTTTAGATTTTTATGGTCTGTATATATCTCACACTTCTCCCCATAGAGATAGTGCCTCCAAATTTTCAAAGCAAACACCACGGCTGCTAACTCTAAATCATGGGTCGGATACCCTTTCTCATAATCTTTTAATTGGCACGATGCATATGCGATAACCTTATCGTTCTGCATAAGCATGCATCTTAGCCCCTTGTGAGATGCGTCACTATACACCACAAAATTCCCGGTATTATCTGGTAAAGATAACATAGGTGCTGAACTTAAACGTCTCTTTAACTCCTGAAAACTTTCTTTGCATTTCTCCGTCCAAACAAACTTCACTGCTTTTCTTGTCAAATTCGTCAACGGAGTGGCGATCTTGGAGAAATCTTGAATAAAACGTCTATAATAACCGGCCAATCCCAAGAAACTCCTTACTTCTGACGGTGTTTTCGGCTGATCCCAGTTCATCACAGCTTTCACTTTCGTCGGATCCACCGAAATCCCGTCTTTATCAATAACATGCCCAAGGAATTGAACACGCTCCAACCAAAATTCGCATTTGGAGAATTTTGCATACAATTTCTCTCTCCTTAATGCTTCCAATGTCACCTTCAAGTGTTCCACATGCTCTACTTGAGTTTTGCAATATACCAGAATGTCGTCTATGAACACCACTACGAATTTATCCAAAAATGGTTTGAACACTCTATTCATTAGATCCATGAATGTTGCAGGCGCATTCATTAAACCAAATGACATTACAAGAAACTCGTAATGACCATACCGAGTTCTGAATGCCATCTTTGGTACATCCTCCTCTCTCACTTTCAGCTGATGATACCGACTTCTCAGATCTATTTTCGAGAAATACTTCGCCCCCTTTAACTGATCGAACAAATCATCAATTCTTGGTAACGGGTATTTATTCTTAATAGTGACTTTATTCAATTCCCTATAATCAATGCAAAGACGCATCGATCCATCTTTCTTCTTAATAAATAACACCAGCGGTCCCCACGGCAAAACGTTTGGTTGGATATAATTCTTATCTAGTAGCTCTTGCAATTGCACCATCAACTCCTTCATCTCTACCGGAGCCATTTGATACGGGGCTTTTGATATAGGGGTTGTACCCGGTGCTAGATCAATTACAAATTCAATTTCCCTATCTGGCGGTAGTCCCGACAAATCATCTGAAAACACGTCGGCAAAATCCCTAACTAGCGGTATCTCCTCCAGCTTTGCGCCCACCTTTCGTGAATCGACTATGTAGGCTAGATATCCTACACATCCTTGTCTCAACATCTTCCTGGCCTGTATCATCGTCAGACACCTCGTTTGTCTAGACGACTTGCTGCCATAAAACACTACCTTTGACGAAGTCATAAGGTTCACACACTTCTTTTGGCAATCAATAACTGCCCCATGGTTGAACAACCAATCCATACCCAAAATAACGTCAAACTCCCCAAGTCGAATTGGGATTAAGTTTACTGTCATCACATGACCCTTAATATCTACCCGGCAGTTCTTGTGTACAAACTTAATAGGAATCACTTCTCTATTCACAATTTCTATATTCATAGGGTAATCTAACTCTTCCTAAGGTAACTCTAATTTCCTAGCAAAATCATCTGATATAAATGAACAAGTAGCACCCGAGTCAAATAATACGTAAGCATTTACACTATTGACCAGAATAATACCTGACACCACATTCTTTAACTGCACAGCATCCTGCACCGTCATGTTGAATGTTCGGGCGGTAGGTCGATTGGACGGCGTCGGTCCAATGATAGTCAAATTGCCACCACTACTGTTTCCCTTTCCTCCGCTTACTCCTTCTATAGCTTTCTTAGGACAATCTCGAGCAAGGTGATCCTTCGATCCGCAAGTGAAACATACACCCTTCTTTGGACTAGGACAATTTGGTGCAATGTGACCCTTTTGTCCACAATTAAAACATACTCTCTTGCCCTTCAAGCAAACACCCACGTGATTCTTTCCACAGTTACTGCATGCCTCAACCTTCTTCTTCTGATTTCCTTGCTGACTGCCACCAGAGGCATCGTCATTCCACTTCCTCTTTAGATTGCTGCCACCATGGTTACCACTTGCTTTATTCTCATTCTCACTCTTCTTCTTCTTCTGCTCTTGATTGTATTTAGATAGAGCATCACTTCCCCCTTCAGCGATAATCGCCTTCTCTAATACTGCCGCAAACGAATTCAGTTGGAACATCGAAACTCGACTATACAGCCAGGGCTTCAGTCCCTGCTCGAACCTTCTAGCCTTTCTCTCATCGATATTAACTTGACATGGCGCAAACCTCACCAATTCGTTAAATCTTGCAACATACTCAGGCACCGTCATCGTACCTTGCTTTAACTCCAAAAATAGCACTTCCATCTAATTTTGCGCACTCGCCGGAAAATAAGTTTCGAAAAACATCTCTTTAAATCGTTCCCACGGAATTACCCCTACACCACCTCGGGTTTTGTTAGCTTGCCACCAATAGCTAGCTTTTGATTTGAGCATAAATGTTGTGAATGCATTCTTCTGGTCCTCGCTAACCCTAGCGACGTCAAATACTTTCTCCATCTCCATCACCCATGTTTGAGCTTCGATCGGATTCATAGACCCTTGAAATTTAGGGGGTCCAACAGCCTTGAAATCTTTGAAAGTTGTGGCCTGAGCTTGAGGTTGATTTGCAAATGCTCCCGTTAGCAAATTCACCAACTGCTGCATTAGATTAGCGTTGGTTTCATCGTTATTATTTGTGGATCCTTCAGGGGTCTATTGACGTGTCTGTCTTCTTCTTGGTGGCATCTTACTGTTAAGAGTTCGCGCTATTAGATTATTGCTCAATTACTTAAACATTTAAGTCTTAACTTAAACATTTATAAACAACATTTAGCACATAGCACATCTGACAAACTTCTGTATTTTATTCATTACTGCTCCAAAACATAACACAGATAGCATTATAGTTATTTACATCATCTATCCTGAAATCTTAAAATTCCAAGATCACATCATCATATCCCACTATTTATCTCATTTGAGATTTACATCATAATAACTCTCTTAAAAAAATAACTTATTATTTTTGCTATTCGTGATCTATTAAGACATTCCACGTCGCACGGCTTCCTTACGCTCTTGCTCCATGATGCGAATCATCGTCCTGCGATCCATCACGTACCATGGAAAATCCTCAAACAGCACTGGATAGTGGAAAACTCGATCCTGAGCTCTATCCATTGCTGTGTAGAAAACGAACGAACGATTCAGACACTAAAGGATATGCTTAGAGCATGTGTGATGGATTTTAAAGGCAGCTGGGATGATCACCTATCATTGGTGGAGTTTGCCTATAATAACAGTTATCATGCAAGTATTGGCATGCCGCCATATGAAGCATTATATGGAAGGAAGTGTCGAACACCTCTATGTTGGGATGAAGTCAGTGAACGGAGACTGTTGGGACCTGAATTGGTGCAGCAGACTGTGGATGTCGTCAAGGTGATAAAGCTAGATTAGTAGCGGCTCAGGATCGATAAAAGAAATACGCCGATTTGCATCGTCAGAAGCGAGACTTTGAAGTTGGCAGCTTTGTGTTTTTTAAGGTATCTCCCTAGAAGGGGAAGATCAGATTTGGAAAGAAGGGGAAATTGAGTCCCATGTTCATAGGACTTTTTGAAGTTTTAAAGAGGGTAGGTGAGGTGGCGTACAAAGTAGCTCTACCTCCTGAACTTGAGCACATTCATAATGTATTCCACATTTCGGTGTTGTGGCCATATAAATGCGACTACAAGCATGTGTGTTATCCAAAATAAGTATTGACAATTTACACGCAAGTATACGTGGTCAATAAGTAATAAAGAGTAAGTAGAGTATCATTCCCACGAGGAAATATGTTAATATTTAACAATTACTAATTCTAACTCAATTAATCCTATTTAAACTACGAATGATATTTGAGAATTAAAATTAAAATTAACTAAAAGTAACTACTAAAATAATTAATCACAAGAAAAATGCAGATTTAAAAGCTTAAGATTACAACTTCCCTTAGTATTTCATTTAAACGAATACACTTCCTATTTAATTAATTAATTACAATGAATCGCTAACCAAGAATTCTTTATATTATTCATGCACTTCTTTCGATAGACACATGAACAAATCCTTGTAAATCCAACAATTAAGCAACAGAATTACAAGGAACACCCTAATTAATTAACACACTATATTCCTATGTGAATTATGTTAATTAGGGTTTCAAGCTCAAATTCTTTTAATGGCTGCAAAAGACATATAGGTATATTCCTATCCTATACGCTAATCATATTAACCTTACTCAGATTATATGAACAGATGTTATCATATCCAGATCTAAATCTATACTCCATCTTCTAATTTTATATAGATTATCACGGTAATTGTTGATCAGATAATTAATCAATAAACACAAGATATGATAAACGATTCAACAGTAATCAACTTAAATTAAATAGAAAGTATCAATCTAAATTACATACTAAGTTCCTTTGCAATCTTAATCGAAAGTTTAGTTCATAGCAATAAAGGAAAACATCATCCAGATAATAAATAAAAACATCCCAGAGATTACAAAATTAAAGATAAAAGAAAGGGATAGAAGAAACTATAAAGCCACTCCCAATCTCTGTCTTGATCTTCAAGTTCTGCAAATCTCTTTCGTATTCTCCTTATTGTTTTTTCTGCAAAATCTTGTTATGTTATGCTCTGAAGTCTTATCATTTGCATATTAATAAAACCCTCATTTAGATTCCTAATTGGCTTCAATGTTTCCTCACAACCGCACAAAACCTTCTCATTCTGCATTAGAGCGCTCTAGGCGCTCACCTAGTTCAAATCCAAGCGCTCTAGGCACTTGACTAGGACCACGTATTTATAAAAATGCCACTCAGCCCAATTTTTAATCTTTTTTAATTCTTTTCTTCACCAAATGACTTCTATGCCCCTCCAACTCCATCCTACAATAAATAAACACAAAAACAAATAAAATGATACTAAAAACACTTAAGGATAACAATAATTAAGCTCAACAATACCTAATTCATAGGTATAAAACCCACTCATCAATGTGATATCCTATGAACTGATTCAAGTTAAGCGAGACTTGTCATATGAAGAGATTCCTATCCAGATATTAGATAGGAAAGAGCAGACGTTAAGAAATAAGGTCATCCATTTGGTCAAAGTGCTTTGGAGGAACCACACAGCTGAAGAAGCCACGTGGGAGCTAGAAGAAAAGATGTGGAAGAATTATCCGTATCTTTTTGAGTGAACCCATGTTAAGTTTTCTGTACCTAGGTTATAATTCTGGAGACAGAATTCTTATAAGGGGAGAGAATGTAACGACCGGGAATTTTGGAATTGCCTTGTAATTCGAATTTTTGAATATTAATGAATATATTATATTTTATTAATATTATTTAGTGTTGCATGTTTAAAGGTTGTGTGACAACCTGGATTAAGTGAATGCATGAAATTTTACGTGTTATAGTTTTGTTTAAGTGAATAATTGATTTCGCGTAGCGTCGCTAAATCACTGTTTATGGGGCACGATTCCCGAGGCACTATCCACGCTATAATATTTTGCGTCTTTTTTAATTTGAAATAATTTCATTAATGTGTGTATGCGAATGAATAATTTTTTCAAGCGTTGAAAATTTTATTTGAGCTGATACGTGATTTTATCCGTATACAAAACGCATTATATGGGTGTTCCGAATAAATGAACAGATCCAGTAATAATTATTTTTATGCGTCCCAATAATTTGTGGGAGTACCCATTTTTAATTATGGGTAGAGTTATTGAGCAAACTAGGTACAAATGAGGGAGTATTCGGGCATGGGAGAGACCAAATGGGTGTATTAGTTTGTGTGTTGCTGATATGGGGAACCATCTAACTCTTTGGACCAATTAAAGGAGAGAATGGAGGGAGTGTCGGTTGATGGTGGCATTGTGCCAAGCACAATGCATGGATAATCCCTAATGCCAAACATTCCTTCTTGAGAATTATTTCAAGGGAGCTCGGGCCGTGCAACCATTTCCCCCATCCCTCGAAGTCACCCACCAAGTCCTTCACCTCCTCCTCCTTGCACATCTGATCATATCCATCATCCTTTCCCTTGTTGCTGCAAGTAGAGAAAAGAGCATAGAGAGAGAGTGCAAAAGAAGAAGGACTAAGCGCCATTCGTTCCCCTCTTCTCTATCTAATTCAAACTTCTACCCATTATCAAGCATAAAAGAAGAGAGAGAGCTAGTGGGGGAGGCAAGAGAACAAGGAAGCAAGCTGCAGAAAACAAAGGAAGAAAAAAAAAGATGAGAGCTCGAGAGGAAGGAGCAGCGGGTGAAGGAAAAAGGAGAGGAGGAGAGGCTTGAGTGCAGCAAGAAAGGAAGAAAAAGAGTCTCAAGCCAAGCTTAGCAAGTTCTCTAGCATCTTGGAGGGATTACAAGAGGTAAACCATCAACCTAAATTCATCCCAACTGATTTGGTTAAGAGTTTCTAAGTTTTTATGGTTTTTGGAGCTTTTAAACTTCTGTTGATGGGTTTGAGTTATTGTTGCGATTCTTGTTGTTGTTATTTGTTTTGGATGTTTGTAAACGTTGTTAAGAGACTGTGTAAGCCATTAACAATATCAAAGTGGAACAAAAATGAAAGAAATCCTTACCTTGGCTTAATGGAGCAAGAACAATGAACTATTGAACAAGGACATGGACTGTTGGACGAATTTAGAGGACCATGGTAGATATTTTTCATGTTTGATAATTTTGGTTAATTCCATAAGTGTATAAATCTATAGGAGTCTTATAGTTCATGTTGTAAGCTTTCCATAGCCTCTAAAATGGCCTAATTTCGAGTTGTAACGAAGAAGTTATAAAGGTTTGAAGTTTGGGTGACAAAACAGAGCTTGTTGGCGAGCTCGGCAGAGAGGAGCCCTTCGGGGGCGAGCACACTTGTTCTAGGGGCGAGCTCATTTGGTCTAGGCGAGCTCGACAGAGAGGAGGCGAACTCATTTGGCTTAGGGCGAGCTCATTATAAAGTGGGCGAGCTCATCAGTGGGCGAGCTCATCATAAATGTGGGCGAGCTCATCATAAAGTGGGCGAGCTCATCATAAAGTGGGTGTGCTCATCAGAAAGGAGGGCGTGCTCATCAGAAAGGAGGGTGTGCTCATCAGAAAGTGGGCGAGCTCATCAAAAAGGTGGTCGAGCTCATGGGCGAGCTCATCAGAGAGGTGGGTGAGCTCATCAAGAGGAGGGCGAGGAGAGGAGCTTATTCGGGGCGAGCACTAGCCCTCTGGGGCGAGCACAAGTACTCTGAGGCGAGCAAAAGCCCTCTAGGGCGAGCATAAGCACTCTGGGGCGAGCACAAGCACTCTGGGGCGAGCACAAGCACTCCAGGGCGAGCTCGTTGTGTGATGCTTACCTCCTTTAGTAAAACGGACCTAACTTTCTCATATAAAACTCCAAATTGGATGATTCAAGATGATTCGGAAAGCTTAGAGATAGACCTACAGCATCCATTAATTAGAATTGAAATTTTCTAACTAGAGAAATTTTGAAATTTACTGTTTTTAGGGCTATTGTGCAAACGGAAGACGTCGGTCATGCGTGTGTGCAACGTGTAATGTTTCTGGCATTAAAAGACATTCTTCTAAGTCCTAAAATATGAATGTTATGAATTATAATGATACTTAGGATTAGCCAATGAGTATTAGATAAATCGAAGGGGCTGTGCTAGGCGTACGCAATTGCGTGTCGTTTGGGCGTTCGAATAGGCAAGGTTGGCGTACGGACGTGCACGCGTCGTAATGCCGTAACTTGTAGGTATAATCTTGTTTAATATCTTGTTTCTAATATGAATGAGATATTATAGACTAGTATAAACCAGTATTTGGTATCCGTTATGTCACTGATTGTTATGTGAATATGTATTTACATGTGTAGGATATTAAGGAGAGTGTGTTGTAATATTGTAGCAGACGCACTAGGAAAGTTTCCTAACGCTCGTCTAACCCTTGTGTTAGGTAAGTTTTCTTACCTTAACTCAATTTAATATTGGGCAGGTTTTCTCAACCGTACAACTTTTATTTATTGTGCGAGTTTATTGATTGAGCAATCATTCTATATTATTGCAAGTTCCTTACTCAACTATTTTTATTTGAGCAAGTTTCCTATTTTATATAGATGTTAAATATCGTTGCAAGTTTCATGACTCAAATCGAGTTATTACTTCAAATTATATTAGTGGATTAATTATTGTAAATTACTCCACATCAAGGATAATTATTGATATTCGCACCTTGTACATTTGAATTCATGATTTGTTGTTGGACTGTGAAATGTTTAAGTTCTTCATTCATGAACTGTCTAAGGAAATAGTCTACGCCATTTGTTTCGCCTAGACATGTACAAGTTATTATTTTAAAAGCTATCCAAACCGATTGTTAGTGCAGATTCTTGGACTGAGAGAGCAACCCTTATTATGAGATTTTAATGTGTCGGTTATTCGATGCGGTCAGAGTTAAATATTATGCATATACATAGGGTACTAGAGGCTGATCCCCTCAAGTACTAATGATGGGCCAGTCATTTAAAAGGGTTAGTTGAATGACCGATCCTTTGGCCAAAAATTTCATGGTCTATTAGACTACTTAGCAGTAAATAATCAATATTAATTTCTTCATTTAAACTTTGATTATATTGTTAGCTATTTCTGTGACAACCCGGATTTTCGAGAATAATTATAATAAGAATTTAATATAGAATAATTCTTATTATGATTCGAGTTTGCATATATATATATATATGTGTGTGTGTGTGTGTGTGTTATATATATGTATGTGGTTTATTTGGTGAGCTTAATATGTATATATATAAATGTGAAATATATACATAGATTCAAAATGAATGAGTTACTACTTAATTATTGTGACGATCGCGAGTCGTGAGTAGCTTGGGAATTCGAGCTTATGAATATTATTGAATAAAACAGACTTTTATTAATAATATAATGTGTTATGAGTTTAAAGGTTATAGTATAACCTAGATTATGTGTAGGTGATGATTAGTAAGTACGAAAGTGTTCGTATAAGTTAATTTGGTAGTTTCAAGAAATATCACTAGAGTACTATTTATTAGATTAAATAAATAGTTGAAGGATAACATTATTGAACGAGTTATATGTGGTAGATGAGCTAACCCAAAATATGGGTGGGGTATATGTACGTTGATGTATATGATTATGGGGAGTTAATCAAGAAGAATGTAGCAATCGCGAATTGTGAATACCCTTATAATTTGGGTTTATTAATATTATTAAGTGATTAAAATATTATTTTGACGTGACGTGTTTTAAGGTTAATTTATAACCTAGGTGATGTCAATGTATGAATTTTTATGCGTTACTGAACCGTAAGAGTGAGTAATTGATGTCACGAAGAATCACAAAATCACTATTTATGGGGGCACGTGTCCCGAGGCACTATTCACGCCATAATATTTTTGTGTCTTTTTCGATTTTAATAAATTTCATAAAAACGTGTATGCGTACAAATAATATTTCCAAGTGTCAAAAATTTTATTTGAGCTGATACGTGATTTTATCTGTATCCGAAATGTGTTATATGGGTGTTACGAATGTTTGGACAAATCCCATAATAATTATTTTTATACATCCCAATATTTTATGGGAGTACCCATTTTAATTTTGAGTTGAGTTATTTACCAGTTTTGGTACAAAAATGGGAGTTTTCGGATATAATTTTGGTGCTTTTGGGTATTTATTTTAGCTTGTTACTCCAAGTGGGAACCAACCAAAACCCAACAACCAATCAAATTGCTAGGAAATGAGAGAGTGGGGGGTATTGTCGGCGCTACCTTGAGCCACTCCCATTTTCTCCCAAAATTTCTCCACTTCCCCCAAAATAATTCATTCCCTCTCATTCCATTCCTTGGCCAAGCTCAGCAGATAGAGAGTAGAGAGTAGAGAGAGAGAGAGAGAAAGAAAAACTGCAGTAAAGAAGGAAGGAGAAGGAGAGTTCAGGGAGAAGAAGAAACAAGAGAGAAGAAGAAGAAAGAAGAGCACGGGTGAACAAGAAGGAGAAGAAGAAGAGCTTCTAGCAGCTAGCAAACCCTAGCAAGCCTCTCTACCCTCTAAAATGGATTTACATAGGTAAACAAGCAACCAAAATCGTTTCCATTTGATTTTTGTAAAGATTTTCGAGTTTTGAAGGTTTTTGAGCTCTTGAGCTTGTGACACGAAATCATTGCGATTCTTGTTGTTGTTATTTGTTTTGGATGTTTGTAAATATTGTTAATAGACTATAGAAGCCATTAATAACATCAAAGTGGAACAATAATAGAAGAAATTCGTACATATGCGTAAGGAGGATGAAGAACATGAAGAACAATGGACTTTTTGGACATTCGGACTTTTTAGAGGACTATAAAGCTATGATTTCGTGTTTGTTAATTTTATTTATTGCTATGGTATTGTAGCTCCATGGGTTACGAAGCTAACCCAGCTAGAATCGAGTACAAAGATGTAAAAACGAAGATTTGGTGTTGATTTTAGTGAAGAACACTTAGAACACCTAAAACAGAGTATGAACTTAGTACTTTGGCCTACGATTTGGCCATGTTAATGTTAATGGGTTGCTCTAAATTTTTGATATGTTGTAGCCCCATGAGTTAGGAGTCCATAGAGTCCGAAACGAACCGATTTGAACGTGTATGGAAGAAGTTATGGAGATCGGAGTGGAAAGAGGTCGGAAATTCGCGTCTAGAGAATTCTGCAGATTGTGGCCTGTATGCATGGCGCAGTTGTGCTGTTCATAAGGCCAAATTGGGCGCAGCTGCACCGTACACGTGTCAGCCGCAGACGTGTCGAGTGGACTATTTTGACCTCCTGTAGTAAAATGTCCATACCGTTTTCATACGAACTCGAAATTAGATGATTCAAGATGATTCGGAAAGAGGAAGAGTAGACCTACAACTTTTGTTCTTTAAGTTTTTTGATTTGAGGTAAGTATCATGGCTTAAATTAGCCATTTATAGGACTGATGCGTAATTGGGGTCAATCGGAGGGCGTCGGGCATGCGCGTGTCACTTGGGCGTTCGAATAGACAAGTGTGGCGTATGGACGTGCAAACTTCGTAACGCCGTAACAAGTGTGTATAACCTTGTTTAATATTTTGTTTCCAATAATAATGAAACATGATAGAGTATTATGACCCAATGTATGAGCATGTTAAGCATATTCAAATGAGGCAAATCGGACGTGTGGAGTATAAACGTTGAAACGCCGTGTAAAGTATTAATGAACTTAAATAATGTTTCGATTCAAATGAAACGAACATTATAAGATATGGGATGGGGCTAATGTAACCAATAAGTATTGATGATGATAATGGTCGTAACGTTTTCAAACGACGCGACACCGAGTAACGTTTTAGAGTTAATCACATTTATTAATTTATAATACGCGAACAATATAAGATAAGAATTATTATAGTTTAAACCATTATATAAAGCCTTTTTAGTGGCGAATTGGTATTTTATTGTTAAATAAATTGTGTAGGATATTGAAGGACGAGCCATCATAAGTTGACAAGGAAAGCTTAAGGCAAGTTCTTTCAGTAACTTGTTGACTTGTTTAAATGTATTGATGTACATGACTTGATTACTAAATCTTTCACTATTATGTGGAATATATGCGAGCATGATTAAAGTGTGCACAATGTGCAATTATGTGACTATATTGTTCTATGTGGGACTTGAATTATTGTAAACATACAATGTGAGATGCATGATGCATATATATTGATGAATTGCATAAGATTTATAATGCATGAGTAAGATGCATAGTATGAGAATCATGATGCATGGATAAAATGCAAACTTATGTGTTACGTGAAGCATGAAATGTGAAAACTGTTAGTTCTTGCTGAGCCGTCGTGCTCATTCTTGCAAAATAAAACTTTTGCAGATTTACGATGCAATGCAATTATCTTGATATCGTGATGATAAGGATTAGAGGCACAGTGATACGAGAAGGTTGCTAAATGTTTCTTTATTGTAATTATTTAGCTATGATGACGGTATATGATGTACGTAAATTTGACTATGTAAACCTTAAGTTAGAAATGAAGGTTATCTTCTATAATAGTAAGACGTGATTATGTTAGTTACTTGTTATAGTAAACTACAAGGATGACGATGACGTATAAAGGACATTTTTTTAACGATTGTTTGGTTATTGAATAACCTTGCGAATATTCTGGGATTGAATAAGTCAGAATCTGAACCTAGCATTCACATATGAGATTTTGTAAATGATCATGGTATTTATTCAATCTTGATCATAAGTGTTTAAGTTAAATGTTACGAAACCTGATATTGAGAAGAGTTTGAGGTAATAATTATTAAGGCTTGTATTGATGTGGACTGTTATACATACAGCAGGAGTAGTATTAAATTGGTAATGATTATTAAATGATGTTTTAGTTATAGTTCCGAAGCTTAGGACGACAATATTTATATTATATCAATGTAAATATTTTTATTATTCCGCAATAAATTATTGATAGTATGGCGTATGAGTTGCATAGTGATGCACCCGATTCGAGGTTAAGGTAACCCGGATTTGGGGCATCACAGGTTGGTATCAGAGCTATAGGTTATAAACCTTAGGTAAGAGAACCTTAGGCTATAACCTGAGGGTAAAAAGTTGATAATGATAAAGAATAAACTTGGATAGAGTTTGACTGATGAGGAATAAATTTAGAGAAAAAAAATTTCCTAAAGAAAGGATTTAAGATATATATAAGATGATTCAAAGAAGAATCTTGATGCGTTATAAAAGATTAGAATTTGGAGTTACCTGACTCCAGTGATAAAGATGATAAGTGTTGATAAATAGACGAGGTTTATAAGGTGTAGGGGCATAAAAGTTTTATAATATGATTAAAGAGAAGAGTAAAGAAGATCGTAGGATGAAACGATCGTAGGGTAAGGAAAATCGTAATGTAAAACGATTGTAAAGTAAGATCACGATGTGATTGGATTAAGTCATAGAATGGCAGATGATCAATTGAATGATTGAAAATTTTAGCTCAATGCTATAGATAGATGTTACTATGAGATAGTACGAGTGAAACTCGGAAAGAGTTATGGATGATGAAACACGTATTAAATTCTTGTTGAGCAACGAGTAAGCTAGGATTGGGGGTAATTTCAATTGAGGACTCATGTTAGTGGCCGAGTTGCACAATTCCTTGTATGGGCGGGGAATTCGTGCTTGGTTTGAGAACCACTTAGCTTCCTATATCGGTATAGTGGTTGAGTTGAACAATTCTTTGTATGGGCGGGGAATTTGTGCTTGGTGTAACAACCGCTTAGCTTCCTATATTGATTAGTGGCCGAGTTGATCGATTCCTTGTATGGGCAAGGGATTGTGATGGGTTCGACAATCATTTAGCTTCCTATATTGATAATCGTTAGAACCTGGTATCGCGCTATCGCTATATGTATAACGAAATGGTGATTCTTTTCTCATATTTATATTTGATAGTTAGAGAATAATAAGATTAGGTGCGAGTTCTTAAAACTCATACTTATGGTAAGTTCGTGACTCATAATCATATGGTATGTTTTGAGCCCCTCAGCGTATGGACGGTCCTTGATTTATTCTTGGACTACGTATTGCTAGGACAAGTTCCTAAACTCATATTATTGTGGCAAGTTCCTGAACTCATAATGTGTGGTAAGTTGATGAACTATATTAGAGTATGGGAAAGTTGTAGAGCGAGAATTGTGAATTATCAATATGATGAGCATTGATGGAGTTAGAAATAGATAAAATCATTAAATAGTGGAGAAATGAGAGAAATTGAAGTTGATGAGGAGAAATTGATATTCCAAATCTTCTAGCTATGCTAGATTTCGAATTTATTGACATCGTGATGATACTTGCACTTTTGCTTTTCGAAAAATGTGTGGGGCCAGATTACTGGACCAATGATTTTTAAATGTACTATTATTCATATGTCTATGCTAATTGCTCCAGCTAGGAAAATGATTTGAAAATATCAAAATGTAGTCATCAATGCATCATGGAACCTGGTGTAGAATGACAGATGATGGAGTCATCAACGCAGATTAACCTAGTGTTGGATGTGATCATAAGATCGTCAACCCACTATAGAATGATGTAGCATGACAAAGTCACAAAATGACGGAATCCTAACACACTGTTGTAATAGTGCAGTATTATGACGTCCTAAAATGATTTTTGTTTTCTTTAAAGTATGAAAAAGTATGCCAATTGAGTTGGCTAAAATATTTTGATTGATGTCCGAACCGTTGATGTGAGTCTAAGTTATTTGATTCGGCTAGACGAATGTTGAAATGTGATTATAAAACTCGAGAATGCTTTGACAATGTTTTCCAAACCAAATTGTTTTGGTGCGGGCTTTTATATCTGTTGAGTTGAACAACCCTCATAGAAGGGGTAATATTTTTGATGTCGGGAAAATCCGACTGCGCGCACAAATAGTATGTAAAAGGGGTTATGCATGACCTCAGGTACAGTAGGTTGATCACCTATTGTATTAGTATGTTGGGTTATCAGATGAATTTCTGGTGATTCTAGTATGTTGGGTTATCAGATGAATTTCTGGTAATTCTAGTATATGTTCTTGGTCCTTAATGACCACTCAGCATCCAATATTGGTAATTCATGTAATAGGTAAGTGTTATGGTGGCCACTCAATGATTCATACTGCTTCACAATTATCGAACAATTATTGAAGACTCCTAAAAGATGTTCCATTATTCTGGAAACTGAATGTGAAAAGGGTAATGTTCCCTAAAAAGAAGTAGTCGTAGAATGCGACGGTTCTAAATGAATCCTTGAAAGAGGAAAGCGTAATGCTTTGTTGAAAGTCTGTATGGATGAATGATATGAGCATGATAGTAATTATGGGGTTAATATTTCCTGGAAGAAGCGGATGAAATTCTGAAATAAGAAGTGAAATTCCTAGATAGAATGATGAGTAGAATGAACGAAGATGATTATGTTGTAATTTCGAGGGCGAAATTCTTAGGAGGGGTTAATGTAAAATCCCGAATGTTTACGAGTTAGTAAATCATGATATTAAATTATTATGATGATTGTAGATACAATGACCCTTAGAAAGGGAATTGATGGGTTAAGGAGAGGATAATACTCATAATACAATTGAGTTTGATAAAGGTCATAGAATAAAACCTACGAGAGTTTGTTAAGGAAAATAGATTAAATAGGTAATATAAAACCTATGTTATAGTAATACGTTGAAATAATTCAACGACAAAATTTTAGAAGATGGTTTGCGCAAACCGAGTAAGAGAGGTTTGATATTTTGTGATTCCGAGGACGGAATCCTTATAAGGAGAGAAGGATGTGACAACCCGTATTTTCGAGAATAATTATAATAAGAATTTAATATAGAATAATTCTTATTATGATTCGAGTTTGCATATATATGTGTTATATATATATATATATGTGTGTGTGTGTGTGTGTGTGATTTATTTGGTGAGCTTAATATGTATATATATAAATATGAAATATATACATACATTCAGAATGAATGAGTTACTACTTAATTATTGTGACGATCGCGAGTCGTGAGTAGCTTGGGAATTCGAGCTTATGAATATTATTGAATAAAACAGACTTTTATTAATAATATTATGTGTTATGAGTTTAAAGGTTATAGTATAACCTAGATTATGTGTAGGTGATGATTAGTAAGTACGAAAGTGTTTGTATAAGTTAATTTGGTGGTTTCAAGAAATATCACTAGAGTACTATTTATTAGATTAAATAAATAGTTGAAGGATAACATTATTAAACGAGTTATTTGTGGTAGATGAGCTAACCCAAAATATGGGTGGGGTATATGTACGTTGATGTATATGATTATGGGGAGTTAATCAAGAAGAATGTAGCAATCGCGAATCGTGAATACCCTTATAATTTGGGTTTATTAATATTATTAAGTGATTAAAATATTATTCTGATGTGACGTGTTTTAAGGCTATTTTATAACCTGGGTGATGTCAATGTATAAATTTTTATGCGTTACTGAACCGTAGGAGTGAGTAATTAATGTCGCGAAGAATCGCAAAATCACTATTTGCGAGACACGTGTCCCGAGGCACTATTCACGCCATAATATTTTTGTGTCTTTTTCGATTTTAATAAATTTCATAAAAACGTGTATGCATACGAACAATTTTTTCAAGTGTCAAAAATTTTATTTGAGCTGATACATGATTTTATCCGTATCCGAAATGTGTTATGTGGGTGTTTCGAATGTTTGGACAAATCCCATAATAATTATTTTTATACATCCCAATATTTTATGGGAGTACCCATTTTAATTTTGGGTAGAGTTATTTACCAGTTTTGGTACAAAAGTGGGAGTTTTCGGATATAATTTTGGTGCATTTGGGTATTTATTTTGGCTTGTTACTCCAAGTGGGAACCAACCAAAACCCAACAACCAATCAAATTGCTAGGAAATGAGAGAGCGGGGGGTATTGCCGGCGCCACCTTGAGCCACTTTCATTTTCTCCCAAAATTTCTCCACTTCTCCCAAAATAATTTATTCCCTTCCATTCCATTCCTTGGCCAAGCTCAGCAGATAGAGAGTAGAGAGAGAGAAAGAAAAACTGCAGTAAAGAAGGAAGGAGAAGAAGAAACAAGAGAGAAGAAGAAGAAAGAAGAGCACGGGTGAACAAGAAGGAGGAGAAGAAGAGCTTCTAGCAGCTCTAGCAAACCCTAGTAAGTCTCTCTACCCTCTATAACGGATTAACAGAGGTAAACAAGCAACTAAAATCGTTTCCATTTGATTTTTGTAAAGATTTTTGAGTTTTGAAGGTTTTTGAGCTCTTGAGCTTGTGATTCAATTTTCTTGTGATTCTTGTTGTTGTTATTTGTTTTGGATGTTTGTAAATGTTGTTAAGAGACTATAGAAGCAATTAATAACATCAACGTGGAGCAATAATACAAGAAATCTGTACCTATGTATAAGAAGGATGCAGAACATGAAGAACAATGGACTTTTTGGACATTCGGACTTTTTAGAGAACTATAAAGCTATGATTTCGTGTTTGTTAATTTTATTTATAGCTATGGTATTGTAGCTCCATGGGTTACGAAGCTAACTCAGCTGGAATCGAGTAAAAAGATGTAAAAACGAAGATTTGGTGTTGATTTTAGTGAAGAACACTTAGAACACCTAAAACAGAGTATGAACTTAGTACTTTGGACTAAGATTTGGCCATGTTAATGTTAATGGGTAGCTCTAAATTTTTGATATGTTGTAGCCCCATGAGTTAGGAGTCCATAGAGTCCGAAATGAACCGATTTGAACGTGTATGGAAGAAGTTATGGAGATCGGAGTGGAAAAAGGTCAGAAATTTGCGTCTGGAGAATTCTGCAGATTGTGGCTTGTATGCATGGCGCAGCTACGCTGTTCATAAGGCCAAATTGGACTGTTTTGACCGAGTGGACTGTTTTGACCTCCTGTAGTAAAATGTCCATAACTCTTTCATACGAACTCGAAATTAGATGATTCAAGATGATTCGGAAAGAGGAAGAGTAGACCTACAACTTTCGTTCTTCAAGTTTTTTGATTTGAAGTCTGTATCATGGCCTAAATTAGCCATTTATAGGACTGATGCGTAATTGGGGTCAATCGGAGGGCGTCGGGCATGCGCATTTGCACACGTAATGCCCCCGACCCTGTAAAGTGATGTTCTAGCATTCATAACATGAATGTTATGATTTATAATGATACTTAACATTAACCATTGGGTATTAGACAATTCGAATGGGCGTGCTAAGCGTACGCAAGCGCGTGTCACTTGGGCGTTCGAATAGACAAGTGTGGCGTATGGACGTGCAAACGTCGTAACGCCGTAACAAGTGTGTATAATCTTGTTTAATATTTTGTTTTCAATAATAATGAAACATGATAGAGTGTTATGACTGTTGCCTCTTTTTAAGTCTTAAATAAAAGAGCTCTAACTCACGCAAGTATACGTGGGTCAACAAGTAATACAGAGGAAGTAAAGTATAGTCCCACAGAGACAGGATTAAATTAATTCACTATGCATCAGTTCTATCACTATACTTATTTGCCTAAACTATTGTTTTACTTTTGGTGACAAAATTATTTCTATATTAATTAATAACTAAATATGCAAATACTAACGAAATATATCAAGCTTGGAATTAATGGGATCCTAACTTCATTTAATAGTTCATCTAATTACCACTATCATGCTAGTAAGTTCATATATCACAGAAAAGTAGCCAAGGACACTGAAATAGACATAACCATTTGTCAATGCATTATAACCTACTTACATAATATCCATACTTGATAGACACCATGTAATCACCACTATAACCAAAATCACTATATTTCTATGTGAAATTGCAATTATATTGATTTTAAGCACAAGTCCTTATTTTGACTCTTACGGTAAAACAGTATATTTCTATCTGATTCACAAAATATTAAGCTATCCAATTAAGCCTCATATTCGCAAGCTATCATGATTACAATCCATACTTATATGTTATTTTCCAATTCCATATAAGTACTGAAATTGAATGGTGATCAAGCATTCACACGTTCAAAACAATCATGATACAAATTCCTTATGATATATAAAACAAGCTAACAATCAAGACAGTAATTAAACTACATATTAAAATCCGTTAGAATCCCATAATGGAGATTAGTTCATGTCTGAACCAAAAGCCATTATGGGATCAAATCTACACATGGAAAATAAACAATCAATTGAATAAAGAAGAAGTAGATTGATCAAACCCAATTATGAATAAATTCCAAAGTAAGCTTAAACCCACATCAAAATCCAGTGCTTTAACAAAAGTAATCCACAGATTATCTCTCCTTACTCTATAAAGTAAAATAGATTAATTACAATAAAAGTCTCCATGTTCCTTCTTAGGGTTTCCTACTCACTATCTGATCAATATTTTTTTAGAATCCTCTTCCGAATTGGCTTCTTCTTTTCCTTTCCAGCTGAACCTTAGCAACCAAAATCGTGAACTAGCGCCTCTGGCGCTAGCCCAAGCGCTGTTGGCGCTAACCCATGCCCACATAATTACAAAAATGCCACCAAGTGTATTTTAAGCTCCAAATTTACCCTTTTGCCCCTCCAGCTACAACTTACAATAAATAAACACCAAAAACAAGTAAAATAATACTAAAAACACTTAAAGACCCAATGTATGAGCATGCTAAGCATATTCAAATGAGGCAAATCGGACGTGTGGAGTATAAAAGTCGAAACGCCGTGTAAAGTGTTAATGAACTTAAATAATATTTCGATTCAAATGAAACGAACATTATAAGATATGGGATGGGGTTAATGTAACCAATAAGTATTGATGATAATAAGGGTCGTAACGTTTTCAAACGACGTGACACCGAGTAACATTTTAGAGTTAATCACATTTATTAATTAATACGCGAACAATATGAGATAAGAATTATTATAGTTTAAACCATTATATAAAGCCTTTTTAGTGGCTAATTGGCATTTTATGGTTAAATAAATTGTGTAGGATATTGAAGGACGAGCCATCATAAGTTGACAAGGAAAGCTTAAGGCAAGTTCTTTCAGTAACTTGTTGACTTGTTTAAATGTATTGATGTACATGACTTGATTACTAAATCTTTCACTATTATATGGATTATATGCGAGCATGATTAAAGTGTGCACAATGTGCAATTATGTGACTATATTGTTCTATGTGGGACATAAATTATTGTATACATACAATGTGAGATGCATGAGGTATGCTATGAGATGCATGATGCATATATATTGATGAATTGCATAAGATTTATAATGCATGAGTAAGATGCATAGTATGAGAATCATGATGCATGGATAAAATGCAAACTTATGTGTTACGTGAAGCATGAAATGTGAAAACTGTTAGTTCTTACTAAGCCGTCGTGCTCATTCTTGCAAAATAAAACTTTTGCAGATTTACGATGCAATGCAATTATCTTGATATCGTGATGATAAGGATTAGAGGCGCAGGGATACGAGAAGGTTGCTAAATGTTTCTTTATCGTAATTATTTAGCTATGATGACGGTATATGATGTACGTAAATTTGACTGCGTAAACCTTAAGTTAGAAATGAAGGTTATCTTCTATAATAGTAAGACGTGATTATGTTAGTCACTTGTTATAGTAAACTACAAGGATGGCGATGACGTATAAAGGACATTTTTATAATGATTGTTTGGTTATTGAATAACCTTGCGAATATTCAGGGATTGAATAAGTCAGAATCTGAACCTAGCGTTCACATATGAGATTTTGTAAATGATCATGGTATTTATTCAATCTTGATCATAAGTGTTTAAGTTAAATGTTACGAAACCTGAGATTGAGAAGAGTTTGAGGTAATAATTGTTAAGGCTTGTATTGATATGGACTGTTATACATACAGCAGGAGTAGTATTAAATTGGTAATGATTATTAAATGATGTTTTAGTTATAGTTCTAAGGCTTGGGACGACAATATTTATATTATATCAATGTAAATATTTTTATTATTCCGCAATAAATTGTTGATAGTATGGCGTATGAGTTGCATAGTGATGCACCAGATTCGAGGTTAAGGTAACCCGGATTTGGGGGCGTCACAATTTCTTCAATGTTCTTAAGTTATCGAATTATGCGATTATTATTCTCATTCATTCATGATATATCTTTTCATTCATTTTAAACTTGTTGGGCAAAGTAGTTGCTCACACTTGCTATATCATGAACCTATTGCAGTTAAGCCGGAGAGTTCCAAAGCGGACAAAGGCAAAGGAAAGCTTAAGGACTAGTTATTTGTACTATTCTGTTATGTAATCGTGGAGTAATTTTGTATTATTAATATGTTCTGCAATATATTTATTTAAGGTTATAGACCTTGGGACCGTAGTAAACCTTTTGTAATAAACAACATATGTTTATTTATTCCGCATTAGTTGATTTATGTTGTTTAGAGGTGTATGAATGTACTTAATCATGAGCACCAAATTCGAGGTATTGGTACTTAAATTTGGGGGTGTCACACATGCTCGCGTTATATACAAACCTAACAATGGTATCAAGAGCCAAATTTTATGCGAATTATTAATTATTTTGTTTCCGTATATCTATGGACATGTGTTTAGGACAATTTAATTGGGCATTATTGTTGGTATAAAATATTGTTTTTGGAGAAAAGCACAAAAATCGCGATTTGCAAAAAATCTGGAAAACCAGAATTTCGTCGTGGCGCGGGGCGCGTCGGGGTTCTGTCGGGGTAGCGCAGGGCGTGCCGGTCCAGCAGAAAATCTGATTTTTCTAATTTTGTGCACTTTTCAAAAAATAAGATAAAAAGTTTATTTTGATTTGAAATTGGATTAAAATAAATAAGTATATTTTAATTGAAATTGGATTCCATGCTTTTTTAGTAATTCTAAATTAAAAATAAAGGAGTTTTATTTTGATTTGGAATTTAATTAAAATAAATATGTTTACTTTAATTGGAATTGGATTCCATGTTCAATTAAAATAAAAGAATTTATTTTGATTTAAAATTGGATTAAAATAAAGGAGTTTATTTTGATTCAAAATTGGATTTCATGATAACCAATTAGAGTTTGTAACGCCCCCAATTTTCGGGTCTTACCTTGAACCCGATTCCCGCACGTCACGGTACTACCCATACAACATAGGCTTACTACAAG
Source organism: Aralia elata (assembly GCA_034770075.1). Lineage (NCBI taxonomy): Eukaryota > Viridiplantae > Streptophyta > Magnoliopsida > Apiales > Araliaceae > Aralia > Aralia elata. The sequence continues at coordinate 130,900 of JAVJAP010000229.1, read as the reverse complement.
TATGTAATTACAATAATATAACAACATATCCTCATCTAATCCCAGGCACGAAGACCTTAAATAAAACATTTATGACCAAGGTTGAATGAATACCATGATCATTTACAATATCTCATGTGTGAACGCAAGGTTCAGATTTTGACTTTATCCAATCCCTGAATATTCGCAAGGTTATTCAATAACCAATACATTCGTTATAAAAATGTCCTTTATACAACATCGACATCCTTGTAGTTTACTATAACAAGTAACTAACATAATCACATCATAAATACTATAATGGATAACCTTCATTTCTAACTCAGGGTTTACATAGTCAAATTTACGTACATCATATACCGTCATCATAGCTAAATAATTACAGTAAAGGGACATTTAGGGACTTTCCTGTTTCCATGCGCCTCTAATCCTTATCATCACGATATCAAGATAATTGTATTGCATCGTAAATCTGCAAAAGTTTTATTTTTGCAAGAATGAGCACGATGGCTCAGCAAGAACTGACAGTTTTCACATTTCATGCTTCACGTAACACATAAGTTTGCATTTTATCCATGCACCATGATTCTCATACTATGCATCTTACTCATGCATTATAAATCTTATGCAATTCATCCATATATATGCATCATGTATCTCATAGCATACTTCATGCATCTCACATTGTATATTTACAATAATTCAAGTTCCACATAGAACAATATAGTCACATAATTGCACATTATGCACATTTTAATCATGCTCTCATATAATCCACATAATAATGAAAGATTTAGTAATCAAGTCATGTACATCAATACATTTAAACAAGTTAACAAGTTACTGAAAGAACTTGCCTTAAGCGTTCCTTGCCAAATTATGATGGCTCGTCCTTCAAATATCCTACACAATTTATTTAACAATAAAATACCAATTAGCCACTAAAAAGGCTTCATATAATGGTTTACATTATAAACCCATTTCATATCTTATAATGTTCGTTTTGTTTAAATCGAAACACTATTTAAGTTCATTAACATTTTACGCGGCGTTTCGACGTTTATACGTCACACGCCTAATTCACCTCTTTTTGACACGTTTAGTATGCTCATACATTGGGTTATAACACTCTATCATGTTTCATTATTATTAGAAACAAAATATTAAACAAGGTTATACACACTTGTTACGGCGTTACGACGTTTGCACGTCCGTACGCCACACTTGCCTATTCGAACGCCCAAATGACACGCGATTGCGTACGCTTAGCACGCTCACTCGAATTGTCTAATACCCAATGGTAAATATCAAGTATCATTATAAATCATAATAATTATATTTTAGAACTTAGAACATCATAACATAGCGTCGAAAACATTACACATTGCACACGTGCATGTCCAACGCCCTCCGATTGTCTCCAATCGCACAATAGGTCCAAAGATGGTCAATTTTAGAATTCATCCAGAAAGTAAATTTCAATTCTAATTATTGGAAGTTGTAGGTCTATCTCTAAGATTTTCGGATCATCTTGAATCGCCCAAATCCGAGTTCGTATGAGAAAGTTATGGTCATTTTACTAAGAGGTGTTCATGCTAGACATTTTGGATACAGGCAGTCGGCGGGGCCTCGGTGAGAATCAGCGAGGCTGCGCCAATCAGGGCAGCGAGGCCTCCGTGAGGAGCAGCGAGGCTACGCCAATGACCAGTGGGCTTGGCAAGGCCTCGGTGAGGATCAGCGAGGCTGCGCCAATGCCCAGAATTGCAGACTTGCCACCTTCGTGCAATCCGACCTTTCCTCACTCCAACCTCCATAACTTCTTCTATACACTTTCAAATTGGTCCGTTCCGGACTCTATGGACTCCTAAGACATAGGGCTACAACATATCAAAAATTTAGAGTTATTCATCAACATTAACATGGCCAAATCTTATGCCAAAGTATCAACTCATGCTATATTTTCGTGTTCTTCGTGTTCTTCGTGTTCTTGGTGTTCTTTACAAAAATCATCACCAAATCTTCATTTTAACTTCTTTTTACTCCATTCCAACTGGGTTAACTCCATAACCCATGGAAGTACAACATCATAACAACAAATAACATAAACAAACACGAAATCATTGCTACAAGTCCTCTAAATCGTCCAAATGTCCAAAGTTCCATTGATCTTCATGTTCTCCATTCTCGTTAAGCATAGGTACGGATTTATTGCGTTTTTGTTCCATTTTGATGTTATTAATGGCTTATATAACCTCTTAACAACATTTACAACCATCCAACACAAACAAAACCAACAAGAATCGCATCAAAGATCATTCATGAGCTAAAAAGCTCCAAAAACCTTTAAAACTCGAAAATCTTCATAAAATCAAATGAAATCAGTTTTGGTTGATTGTTTACCTCTACAAATCTCTTCAAGAGGTTAATAAGGTAGCTAGGCTTGCTTGGCTTGAGTTTTTCTTGCTTGGATTCTCTTCTTCCTTTCTTCTTCTTCTTCTTTTTTCCGGCGACTCTTCTTCTTTTCCGATGACTTTTCCGGCGACCTTCTCCTTCTTTCTTCTAGCTCTTGGCAGCTCTCTCTCTCTCTCTCACTAAACTCTGCAGTTCTCTCTCTCTAGTTGCTGATGGTTTGGTTTGAATGAGGTGCAAGAGAGAAATCAAATGGTTTGAATGGGATTGAGAGTGGAGGAGTAAATTTGGGAAATGGGTTAGGAGCTCTATGAGCTTGCCGGCAATCTCCTTCCCATGCTCTCATTTGATTGGTCCAAAATGAGGGATTGGTTCCCTCTTGGGGTGACAAGCCAAAATAAATCCCCAAAACACCAAAATTATATCCGAAAACTCGCACTTTTGTACTAAAACTGGTAAATAACTCTACTCAAAATTAAAATGGGTACTCCCATAATTATTGGGATGTATAAAAATAATTATTATGGGATTTGTCCATTTATTCGGAACACCCATATAATACCTTTCGGATACGGATAAAATCACGTATCAGCTCAAATAAAATTTCTGACACTTAGAAAAATTATTCCTACGCATACACGTATTTATGAAATTATTCAACATCGAAAAAGACACAAAAATTTTATGGCGTAAATAGTGCCTCGGGAAACGTGCCCCGTAAATAGTGATTTTGCGATCTTTCGCAAAATCAATTATTCACTCATACGATTCAATAACGCCTAAATCTTCATACATTGACATCATCCAGGTTATAAAATAACCTTAAAGGACATCACATAAGAATAATATTTAATCCATTTAATAATATTAATAAACCCAAACTCACAAGGGTATTCACGGTTCGCGATCGCTGCTCTTCACGATTAACTCCCCATAATCATATATATCATCGCACATATATCCCACCCATATTTTGGGTTAGCGCCTTTACAACAAATAACTCGTTCAATAATATTATCCTTCAACTATTTATTTAATCCAATAAATAGTATTCTAGCGATATTTCTCGAAACTACCAAATTAGCTTTTACGAAAACTTTCACACTTACTAATCATTGTCTACACGTAATCTAGGTTATGATATAACCTTTAAACTCTTAACACATAATATTATTAATAAAAGTTTATTTTATTTAATAATATCCAAAAGCTCGAATTACCAAGCTACCCATGACTCGTGATCGTTACAATAATTAACTATTAACTCATTCATTCTGAATCTATGTATATATTTCACATTTATATATATACATATTAAGCTCACCAAAAATCACATAGATATATATAACACATATATATTCAAACTTGACACGTCTCATAATAAGAATTATTCTATATTAAATTCTTATTATAATCATTCTTGAAAATCCGGGTTGTCACATCCTTCCCTCCTTATAAGGATTCCGTCCTCGGAATCACAAATATCAAACCTCTTACTCGGTGTTCATCTAATTTCTTCTGAAATTTTATCGTTGAATAAATTTTAACGTAGTACTATAACATAGGTTTCATATTACCTATTTAATCCACTTTCCTCAACCAATTCTCGTAGGTTTTTATTATATAACCTTTACCAACTCAAATATACTTTGAGTATTATCCTATGTTTAACCCATCAATTTCCTTTTCTAAGGATCATTGTATGCCACAATCATCATAATAATTTAATATCATGATTTACTAACTCATAAACATTTGGGATATTACATTCACCCCTTCTTCTAAGAATTTCGTCCTCGAAATTTCAATGCATTAATCTTTGCTTATTCTACCCCTCAAAACTAGGTTTTCAATCTAACCTTTACACTGTCCTCTTTCAAGGATTCACTTAAAATTGTCGCATTCTACGACTACTACTCCTTGGGATAATCACTCTTCCCAAAATCAGTTTCCCGAATAATAGGAACCTTCAACAATTATTTAAAGATTGTGAAGTAACTTGAACAAATAGGAAATAAAATATTCCTTAAAAACTTTTCATATTATGCTGAGGGGCCATAAAGACCATGACCACAGAGGTTTACGGGTATTACTACCCCTACCGATTTCAATTATGAAAAAGGTAATCTACCCATTATACCCAATCATACCCAATCATACCCTTTGATATACCCTAAAGGTCTTAAGGAACATGTCAAAGAATAACTCATCATACACAAGATACTATGATAATCTCAAGTCCAAGGATCACTTGTACTACTATCACTAGAAGAATTCCTATTGACAACCGAGTAAAAATCCATTAGGTATTCCTTTAGCGAGCCACGTTCAGTAAAATTATTCTCTAATAAGCACCTACGTACTTGTTTTAGTGTCTCCACACAAATGATTATGAGATCAATCATTTTCTCCCTAAGAGGAAGCAAAGTATGTACCAATCTATCCGGATTCACTAATCCCCTTTTTAGTAATCTAACGATTAGGAACTATTTTAGTTTTAAGCTATCTAAGAATTTAGATCTCATTAGCATGATCATCATCATGATTCTAAAAGCATTGCTTAAACTAAGGGTTTATCACATTTAATATAACAACACCATGTAGATAAAATAAAATGTTTGTAATAAATAATTCTTTTATTAATAAACAAATAAGATTACAAAGTACATGCTACATCATATCAAATATGATTGGTTTGTGTGCATACTACTTTCAATCTCCCACTTGCACTAAAGCCAATCGCCATGGTATCTAATACCCATCTTCTCTAAGTGACGATCAAATTGTTGTTGAGTTTAAGCTTTAGTAAATGGATTTACAATGTTGTCTTGAGAGTCCACACGCGCCAGGGTGCCGTCTCCTCTTTCAATGATCTCTCTAATCAAATGAAACCGCCGCAACACCTGTTTGGATTTCTAATGAGACCTGGGTTTCTTGGCCTGCGCAACAGCTCCAGTGTTGTCGCAGAATAAATGTATGGCTACTTTAATGCTAGGAACCACTCCAAGTTCAGTTATGAACTTCTTCATCCAAACAGCTTCACTTGCAGCTACGTACTCTGTCTCTGTCACTGAATTAGCAACTGTTTGCTTTTTAGAACTTTTTCAACTCACTGCGTCACCGTTTAAGGTACACATACCTAGAAATGGATTTACTGTCATCTTGGTCCGTTTGAAAACTTGAGTTTGTATAGCTGTCTAGTTTCAAGTTAGACCCACCGTAGACAAGAAATACATCTTTAGTTCTTCTTAAGTACTTTAGGATGTTTTCACTGCCTTCCAGTGTTCTTCTCCAAGATTCGACTAATATTTGTTTGTTACACTAAGTGCATGACATCCGGTCTAGTATATATCATACCGTACATGATAGATCCTATTGCTGAAGCATAAAGAATCTTACTCATATGGTCTCTCTCCTCAGGTATTTTTGGGACCTGTTTCTTAGAGAGATATATTCCATGACTCATCGGCATAAGATGTAACGATCGAGAAATCGCACCTAGCTTGTAACTAGAGTTTTATGAATAATATTGAATAAAGTAATATTTTGTGAGTATTATTTTGTGTTATGTGCTTAATGGTCATATTATGACCAAAGATGTGTTTACGTGTAAGAAGAAACGAACTAGGGTTTCATTCGAGAAAATAAAAAATTTTCCGACAAAAAGATAAAATAGCACTATTCACGCTAAAAAATGCTTTCATGTTTTTCGAAATTTCGAAAGGCGCCATAGTGTTTATATGGTGTCACGAGACATAATATTAAATAAAATTCAGAAAAAGAAAAACACAATTTTTTGGACTGTCGAACGAATCGAAAAGTCAACCGAAAGTCAACAAAAGTCAAAGATCGTTCTTGGGTCTATGGGCTCTAATTATGGGGGTCCAAGAGGGATTATCAATAAGCCCTACAAAAGTTAATAAAAGCCTAAATAAATTGCCCAAAGATTATTAATCCAAGCCCGAAACCTAAACAAATCGAGATGGATCGAGTTTGAGTCGACCCGTGGGTCGTCGGGTGGGCAAAATGAGAGATGGGGCAACCCATGAGGGCCCCACAAGGGTGAGTGGCCGGCCAAATGAGCTGGTGAAGCTTCCTTGGGAAGCTTTTCCACGGATAAGCTAGCATGAAATGAAATTCACCAAATAAATGCTAAATATTCCTTGTAATGATTTAACTCAACCATGGTCAATTGTTGGATGATTAAGGAGGGGGTTGTTTAGTGAGAAAATAGTCACATCGTCTTGCCACTTTCTAAAAGTAGTAATCTCTTTCTTAGAGGCATTGTCTGTAATAGTTGCAGGGACTGGCGAATTTAGGACATAAGATAGCATTTCAACCGTGAGAACTATTCTCAAATTCCTTAACCAATCCATATAAATCGGTCCGGTTAACTTATTAGCATCCAATATGCTACGCAGTGATAGTGAACTATACATAGTAAAATTTTGTAAATGAAATTTTAATAACATTAGCATGCATTCATTTTATTAATCATCAAATTAATTAGGTCTTTATTAAAATGATGTCTCCCACTATTTTTATCAAACTATATGACCCTCCATATATAGTTCGACATATCTTAAAAGTTTATGTAAAATCCGCTTAGTGAGATAAGGATCATATTGCCATAATAAATATATAGCCTTGTGTGTGCACAACAAAGTATAGGTTTATTCAATATGTAGACAACTTTTGTCAATTACATCTCTATATAACTCCTTTTCTTTTGCCTCTTTTATGATGGTCATATGTGTGCACATCCGAACTAAAATAATTTAAGTTAACTCAGTACTAGTATTTCCATATAAGTGAAGAGAAAAATATAGTCCTTGTGTGTGCACAAAAAAATATGTATTGTTCAATTCCATATAAACATCCAATGTAATAAAGCCAACATCTCAAATACTTAATATAAGCTTTATGTGTGCATAACAAAGTCATATTATATATTTGATGCTTTATTGCTTTATCATGCTAGAAGGCTACATCCGACATTCTTAATGTCCTTGAATGTCACAACTTAATATTTTTCCTTGAGGGTTTTGTTATTAATTGTCTCATCATGTTAAGCATGCATGCAAATATATGTATAAATACGTGTCATATTAAGCATACATCTCATGTATAATAATATATTAATATATATAATCTAGCATGCACATATAGAATACTATATTCTACTTGGGATGATTATGGACTTGATTCTAGTTTAGTTTGCTCGAGCCATCGAGTGAACCAAAAGGTCAAACCTAGGGTGCAAGAATAAAACATGAATATAACTATTACATACAACCTGAGCTCCATTATAAATGGGTCTTCAATGTTAATGAGATCTAAATTCTTAGAAAGCTTAAAACTAAAATCGTTCCTAATCGTTGGATCACTAAAAGTGAATTAGTGAATCCAGATAGATTAGTACATACTTTGCTTACTCTTAGGAAGAGGATGATTGATCTCATAATTATTAGTGTGAAGACACTAAAGCAAGTATGTAGATACTTATTAGAAAATAAGTTCACTAAAAGTGACTCGTTGAAGGCATACCTAATGGAGTTTTACTTGCTTGTTAATAGGAATTACTCTAGCAATAGTAGTACAAGTGATCATTGGACTTGAGATCATCATAGTATCTTGTGTATGATAAGTTATGCTTTGACATGTCCCTTCAGACCTTTAGGGTATATTAAAGGGTATGCTTGGGTATGATAAGTTGTACACGGAGATAGGTGAAGGATCAACAAAGAATCTACCACAACTAGTAAAAGATGTGAATGCCCTATGTGATTCGATAAATGACAACTCAGTAGTCCTTGGCCAAGGCAGAATGAAATTAGAAAGGAGTTTCTAATTTGCATTATTTAAAGTTGTGCATTTGGGAATTGAAATGCATATAATTAAATAAAATAAGACTTGACGGTAATTCCATGTCTTATATTTAATTGGGAAATTATATGGTAGATGGATTGAATTGTATAGTAACTATTTCACTGAAATGTTCTTTTGTGATTAATGTTGAAATCTATATTATCTGGAAAGTCGTTGATCGCTAGGGGGGGCTTACCCTTATTATAGAATAAATTTGATTTATTTAAATGAATCAAATAGTTTAATTTATTTATTTAAATAAGATTAGAATTATTCTAATTGATTTATTCACAACCGGTTTAATATGGAGAACCTAAAGGGTCACACCGCAAAAGAAAAATATTTATTTAAGAAGTAAATGACATAATCGTAATAATAAGTTAAGTATATTTAATTTAATCTATGGAGATAGAATAAATTAAATAGCTTAATATTTATTATTTAATATTTTGAAAATATTAAATATAAATTAATAAGAGGAGTCTTATTATTATTACTATTATTATTTAATTCCTAAAAGGGTTTGGGAATTAATTAATAAAAGTACTCTCATAAATTCCTAATTAGATTAGGAATTTAATTAATTAAAGGACTTTAATTAGAATAAAAATCCTAATCCCAAATAGTTTAGGAGGGTTCCCTATAACTATAAATAAGAGGAGTCTTATCATGATTTAGGGTTACACATACTTCCAATTGTTGGAGAGTACTAAGTTTCTATAGAGATAGAAACTAGGGTTTTGCCAACACCCATCTTCTTGAACAAGTATTATTCCTTGGTGGATCACCTCTTGAGGCCAAACACTTGGGTGGCTAACATTGATCAAAGGAAGGAATCTCACGTTGAATTCAAGTAGAACACGAAGGATTTTGGAGTTGAACTTGTTCCCGAGGAAGCTTAAGTCTACGAGGGTATAATTCTTATTCTCTATTTCTTTCGTTTAATTGATAATTGAACACAAGGAAAGATCATGGTGATGGTTTGTAGTAAAAATTTTAAAATCTATTTTTATTGCACTTTCGCTCTATTTATGTAATTTGATTGCATGTTTACGTTATATACAAATCCAAAAGTGGTATCAGAGCCAATCCTTGTGTTAATTATCGATTTTGATGATTCTATGTATGTATTGGTATGTGATTCAATCAAATTTTCTGGGCAAAATTGAGTTTTCTGAATCTGCGAAGCAGCGCGGTCGCGCCGCTTCAAGTTCATTCTGGAGCACAGTCGCGCCTAAACCCAGAAACCATTTCTAGGGGTGCAACGCGGCCGTGCCGCTCCTAGTTCATTTTGGAGGGTAGCCGCGCCGGTCTGTAGATTTTAAAATTTTTGTTTTTTCTTCAATTAAAGTAAATGGTTTATTTAATTGGAGTAAGTTTAAAATAAAGATGTTTATTTTATCTGGGATAGGATTCCAGGTTGCTAAAATTAAAGGAGTTTAATTTTGATTTGGTTTTTGATTAAAATAAAAGAGTTTATTTTGTTTCAAAACTAAATATTAGAAAACTTTTGCCCATTAAATGATATCAATGCATATATGGAATGGTTTTATTATTCATGAGATGAATGTTATTTATTGATGCATATGGAGATATGTATGATAATAAATAAGGATTGATTATGGACTATTGACCAATGTGTGATTGGATTTATTTTAGAGGATACTTGAATGAATGAGTTTTTTATAAATGGGGTATGCGTACCTCGTCTTCTCTAGTTTTTCTTGATGTAAATTATATCTTCCTCCTATGTACTTCCCCTTGACTGTTGATCAAGGTTTTTATTCATTGTAAATAGTTTATGTAATAGGATTAGTTAGAATTATTTTGAAGAATTGGAGACAAAGGAGCAAGGAGTGCTTGAAGACCTATTTGTAATGAAGCCCGGGTTTAAATGTAATAATTATATTTAAATTCAGTTTTTGCACCCTGGGTTTGACCTTTTGGTTCACTTGGTGGCTCTAGTGAACCAAACTAGAATAAAAGTCCATAATCAATCTGGGTAGAATATAGTATTCTATATGTGTATGATTACTATATATATCTGTGTATGTGTGTGTGTGCATGCGCGCTAAACAAGATGCGACAAATAATAACAAACCCCTCACAAAAATCATATTAAGTCCTAGACGTTCAAAGATATTTGGAATATCGAACGTCGCCTTCTAGTATGGTAAAACAATAGAGTATTAAATATTTAATATGAGTTTGTTGTGTCACCACAAGGCAAGTATTAAATATTTAAGATGTTGCCTTATCACATTTGATGCTTATTAAGGAATTGAACATTACTGTTTTGTTGTGTCACCACAAGGACAGTATTTTTCTGTTCACATATATGAAAGTGCTAGGTTGGACTTAACTTGGATAATTTTAATTTGGGTATGTCACCACTTGATCAAAATATTCTAAGAGGCAAAATACAAGGAGTTACATAGTGATGTAATTGACAATAGTTGTCTACCTATTTATTTATATATCGTTTATTATGTCACCACAAGGCTATATACATTTGAAATTGGATCCTTATTCTCAGTAACAAATCTTTAATTAGATTTGTCGAACTATATATTGAGGGTATTATAGTTTGATGAAAATAGTGGGAGATACCAATTTAAATAAAAACCTAATTTATTTTGGTAATTAATAAAATGAATGTATACTAAAATGTTGTCTATTTCACATGCAGAATTTGAAAAACGTCAAACTCACTATCACTGTGTAGCATACTTGATGCTAACAAACTGACCAAACCGAATTATACGGACTGGGTAAGGAATCTGAGAATCTTTCTCACTGCTGAAAATATTCTTATGTCTTAAATTCGTCAGTCCCTGCAACTGTTGCAGAAACAGCCTCTAAGGAAGAGATTACTACTTTTAAAAAGTGGCAAGATGATGCAATTTTGGCTCAATGCATCATGCTCGCATCCATGAGTAATGAGCTTCAGCGTCGGCATGAAACTATGGATGCTCCTACTATATTGCTGTATCTCAAGGAGTTGTATGGTGAGCAAAGTAGGACTGCAATATATTAGATATCTAAGGAGCTCTTTCGATCTCGAATGACTTAAGGCACTATAGTTGAGACTCATGCCCTAACGATGATCAATCTGGTTGAACAACTTGGACAGATAGGGTTCGCAATGGATGGGGAGTTAAGTCAAGAGTTGATCTTGCAGTCACTCCCAGACGCCTCACAATTTGTTGTGAATTTTCACATGAATAAGTTAGACATCAGCTTGCCTAAGTTACTTAAATGTTTAAAATTGTTTAAGGACACTTCCCATCCAAGAAGGACCAAGTCTTATTGGTGGATGATTCTTCCAAGAAAAGCAAGAGGCCTAAGGTATCTTCTGAAAAGAAGAAAAAGAAGAAGGCTAAGGGCAAGGCGAAAGGAAAGGATAATAAGAAAGCTGATCTTGATAGCAAAGAAATATGTTACCATTGCAATAAGCCGGGACACTGAAAGAGGAACTGTAAGCAGTATCTTGCAGACCAAAAGAAGCTTGGAGAAGCTTCGACTTCTGATCTAGGTTTGTTCATGATTGAAATTAATTTTTTTGAAAGTCAAAATTTTACTTGGGTATTGGATACCGGCTTTGGTTCTCACATATGTAATAATATGCAGGGACTAAGCAGAAGTAGAAAGTTGAACAAGGATAAAGTCGTTCTACGAGTGGAAAATGGAGCAAAGGTTGTTGCATTAGCTATAGGAACTTATTGTTTAACACTGCCTACGAGCAAGTCCAGTAGTTTAAATAATTGTTATTATGTTCCAACACTTATAAGAAATATTATTTCCATTTCTGTATTGGATATGGATGGTTTTGAATTATAATAAAGAACAAAAGTTCTATTTATAATAAAAATGTTTTATATGGTGTTGGCAATTTACTGAATGGACTTTATGTACTTGACTTGAATGAAAATATACTTCAAATTGAACAAACTAAGAAAAGGAAAAGAGATGATGTTAATTATACCTTTATGTGGCACTATAGACTCGGTTATATTAATGAAACAAGATTAACCAATTGCATAAAGATGGGCTTTTAGAGCTATCTGATTACGAATCATATCCAACTTGTGAATCTTATCTCATGGGTAAGATGACTAAATCTCCTTTTAGTGGAAAAGGAAAAAGAGTTACAGAGTTGTTAGTGTTGGTACACACAGACGTATGTGGACCTATGGCAACGAATGCACGAGGAGGGTATTCTTCTTTTATTACTTTCACTGATGATCATTTTAGATTTGGATATGTGTATTTGATGAAATACAAATCTGAATCATTTAAAAAGTTCAAAGAATTCATAAGTGAAGTAGAGAAGCAAACTGGAAAGAGTATTAAGATTCTTCGATCGGATCAAGGAGGGGAATACTTAACCAATGAGTTTCTCAATTATCTCAAAGAAAATGTTATAATCTAACAATAGACTATACCAGGGATGCCACAGTTAAATGGTGTATCTGAAAGGAGAAATCAAACATTGTTAGACATAGTTCGTTCCATGATCAGTTTTATCGACCTTCCAGTATCCTTCTAGGTTTAAGCCTAGAATCGGCTGCATACCTACTTAACAAGGTACCTATCAAATCAGTCCCAAAGACTCCGTATGAGTTATAGACAAGGAGGAAACCAAATCGTAATCATGTTAAGACTTGGGGTTGTCCAGCTTATATCAAAAGGTTTGAAAATGATAAGCTGCAGACTAGATCTAACAAGTGTAGATTTGCGGGATACCCTAAAGAAACATCAGGGTATTATTTCTATCATCCTACTGATCGAAAGGTGTTTGTTGCAAAAACACGCTGCCTTCTTAGAAAAGGAGTTTATCCTTGAAGGGGTCAATAGGAGTAAGATATATTTTGAAGAAGTTTAAGAACCACAAAATACTACGAATAAAAGTCAGGTACCTAACCAAGTGGAAAAACCTAATGTATAACAACCTATTTGTAAATGCGGAAGAGTACCGAAGATACCTAAAAGGTATAGATTCATCATAGAGGATGATGATAAGGTACGTATCATAAGTGATGATGATCTGTTGACTTACGAAGAGGCTATGAGTAGTAAAGACTAAGAGAAATGGCTAGAAGCCATGAAATCTGAGATGAACTCCATGTATGAAAATCAAGTATGGACTTTGGTTTCACCACATGAGGGCATTAAGCCTATTGAGTGCAAATGGGTCTTTAAGAGAAAGACTGGAGTGGACGGCAAGGTAGAGACCTATAAGGCCCGACTGGTTGCAAAAGGTTTCAAACAACGACAAGGAGTTGACTATGATGAAACCTTCTCACCAGTAGCTATGCTCAAGTCCATTCGGATTTTCCTTGCAATTGCAGCTTATTATGACTACGAAATATTACAAATTGACGTGAAGACGGCCTTCCTCAATAGGAAACTTGAGGAGAATGTATATATGATACAACCAGAGGGTTTTGTTGCAATGGTTGGAACAAATCAAGTCTGTAAGCTACAACGATCTATTTATAGATTGAAGCAAGCTTCTCGAAGATAGAACATCCGTTTTGATGAGATAATCAAAGGGTTTGATTTTATCAAAAATGAGGATGAACCTTGTATATACAAGAAGGTTAGTGGGAGTGCTATTTCATTCCTAGTATTATATGTTGATGATATATTATTGATAGGGAATGTTGTTCCTATGCTACAGTAGATCAAAATTTGGTTATATAAAACACTTCTCCATAAAGGACTTGGGTGGGTCATCCTATATTTTGGGCATAAATATGTATAGAGATAGATCTAAAAGGATGCTAGGCTTGTCCCAAAGAAAGTACATTGACTCGATGCTAAAGAAGTTTAGCATGGAAGATTCCAAGAGAGGTCTCATGCTGATGATCTATGGAATACATCTCTCTAAAAAACAGACCCTAAAGACACCTGAGGAGAGAGACCTTATGAGTAAGATTCCTTATGCTTCAGCAATAGGATCTATCATGTACGGTATGATATGTACTAGACCGGATGTCGCTCATGCACTTAGTGTAACAAGCAAATATCAGTCGAATCCAGGAGAAGATCACTGGAAGGTAGTGAAAAACATCCTAAAGTACTTAAGAAGGACTAAGGATGTATTTGTTATCTACTGTGGGTCTGAATTAAAATAGAGGGCTATACAGACTCAAGTTTTCAGACGAACCAAGATGACAGTAAATCCGTTTTAAGGTATATATTTACCTTAAACGGTGGCGTAGTGAGTTGGAAAAGTTCCAAGCAGCAAACAGTTACTGATTCAGTGACAAAGACAGAGTACACAGCTGCAAGTGAAGCTGTAAAGGAAGCTATTTTAATGAAGCAGTTCATAACTGAACTTGGAGTGGTTCCTACATTAGAGGAGTCGTACCTTTATTCTGTAGCAACACTAGAGTTGTTGCGTAGGCTAAGGAACCCAGGTCTTATCAGAAATCCAAACACGTGTTGCGGTAGTTTCATTTGATTAGAGAGATCATTGAAAGAGGAGATGTCACCCTGGTGCGTGTGGACTCTCAAGACAACATTGCTGATCCATTTACTAAAGTTTTAACACAACAACAGTTTGATCGTCACTTAGAGAAGATGGGTAGTGCAAGTGGCAATTGACTTTAGCGCAAGTGGGAGATTGAAAATAATATGCACACAAGACAATCATATTTGATATGATGTAGCATATACTTTGTAATCTTATTCATTTATTAATAAAAGTATTAAAGGCATTTTACATAATCTACATAATGTTGTTATTTAATATGTGATAAACACATAGTTTTAAGTAATATTTTTAGAATCATGATGATAATCATGCTAATGAGATCTAAATTCTTAGAAAACTTAAAACTAAAATTGTTCCTAATCGTTGGATCACTAAAAGGGAATTAGTGAATCCGGATAGATTAGTACATACTTTGCTTGCTCTTAGGAAGAGGATGATTGATCTCATAATCATTTGTGTGGAGACACTAAAGCAAGCATGTAGGTGCTTATTGGAGAATAAGTTCACTGAACGTGACTCACTGAAGGAATACCTAATGGAGTTTTACTTGCTTGTCAATAGGAATTCCTCTAGTAATAATAGTACAAGTGATCCTTGGACTTGAGATTATCATAGTATCTTGTGTATGATAAGTTATGCTTTCACATGCCCTTAAGACCTTTAGGGTATATCAAAGGATATGCTTGGGTATGATAACTTGTATATGGAGATAGGTGAATGCTCAACAAAGAATCTACCACATCTAGTAAAAGATGTGAATGTCCTATGTAATTTGATAAATGACAACTCAATAGGCCTTGGCCAAGGCAGAATGAAATTAGAAAGGAGTTTCTAATTTAAATGATTTAGAGTTGTGCATTTGGGAATCGATGTGACGCCCCCAAATCGGGATACCTCAAACCCGAGTTCGGTGCTACACGGTACATCCCATTCCATATAACATAATAGACATACATGTAATTACTATATTATTACAATACATCTTACTCTCAATCCTAGGTTCTATTACCATAACATCATTCCAAAATTAATATTATGTCTTAATATTACATCAATACCATACTATTACAAATAAGGTACTACGTCATCTAGACGTTCATCTTCCCCTTTCCTTTGTCCTTACCAGAACCTTCAACCCGCTCGGGCTTAGCTGCAATGTTTAATATAAAGCAAAAATGAGCATTTAATTATCCAGCAAGTATAACAGTTGAATAATAATAATATCAAGAATCATATCACTTCTCTTTAACAACTGAACAATAGTTATAAGATATTCTGAATAAATAGGAACAATACATTGCTTTTATTTAAATATTTTCGAAACGACATACTGAGTGGACATAAGACCTTGAACATTCATTTGCTTATTATAAAAGGTTTAAACAATTATTTTACTGCAAACCGTCTGACTTACGAGCACTTCTAGGTGATCAGCCTATTGTACTCTATGTTGATCAACACTCTAGCTGGAAACGACTATATGCATTTGTTTAGGCGCCTCGAGGCCTTGTCAGAACAACTGACTAAAATTGCTCCTAATAATAGGGTTGTTCATCTCATTCATGCCTTGGAATCCTAACCAAAACAATTCTGTTGGATAGCTACACTTAACATCAATAACATTTCAAGGATTTATTATCAAATCGGTAAAACATTTCAATATCTATCTAGCCGAAACAAATGGCATCGACGCTCTTCATAAACAGTTCATACATAATTGAACTTGAAAGCTTCCACAATTTATGTCATATCATAGCTTGAACACTTGTGCAAATACTAGAGATTTACATAAGTAAGGAAATTCACACAATCGTATATGCATTCCGTAAATTGGAACTTCAGAACATAAATAATATTCATAAGAAACTTGCCCAACACAAGGGTCAGACAAGGGTTAGGAAACTTGCCTTTTGCGTTCTTTAATAACTCGACGTTAATCGTCCTTTAAAATGTCCTACACATTTAAGTACATATCCACATACCAATTAGCCACATAATGGACACCAAACATTGGTTCACACTATTCCATAATGTTTCATTCTAATTAGAAATAGAATATCAAACAAGGTTACACACACTTGTTACGGTGTTACGACGCTTGACGTTCGTATGCCAAACTGGCCTACTCGAATGCCCAAGCGACATGCATTTGCGTACGTTAAGCATCATTGGTTAATGCTAAGAATCACTATATGTCATAATATATAAGTTTTAGAACATAGAACAACATCTTTTAGCGTCAGAAGCATTACATGTTACATACACGCATGCACGACGCCCTATATTTGCCTCCTAATGCACAATAGTCCTAAAAATGGCCATTTTAGAAATTGATCTAGTCTGAAATTACCAATTCTAAATAATGGAAATTTTAGGTCTACTTCTTAGCTTTTCAGATCATCTTGAATCCTCCAAATTGGAGTTCGTATGAGAAAGTTAGGTCCATTTTACTAAAGGAGGTCAGAATTGCAAAATTGGAACACAGGGAGCTCGCCCAGGCAAACTTCCTACTCCAAACAAGCTCGCCCCAGTGAAGAGTCCCCTTTATGACTCAATTTCATTCTTTTAGCAAGCTCTGTTTTGACACACAAACTTCAAACCTTAATAACTTCTTTGTTATAAGTAAGAATTAGGCCATTCCGGAGGCTATGGAAAGCTTATAACATGAACTACAAAACCCTCATGGATTCATAATCTTATAGACTCTTTAATAAATCAAAATAGTGGCTACAAAGATCCTAGTCCAACTAGTTTTCAGCGAAACTCAGAGTTAGGTCAATTGATTCTTCCTCTTTGTTTCTTAGCTATTATACAACAAGTCAATATGACTTAACACATGCTTCTATTACTAAGCTAAGAAACATAACATCATTTTATCATTTAATTACACCTAGTTCTCATGTTTCTTAGAGAAATTCTTCTCTTGGACATTAAATCAAACGGTTTGTGGGCATGGCTTTAGAGTTCAGAACTCAGAGCTTTGCCAATACATGGCTGCCCCAGATTTCACATTGAAATCATTTCTTGTAGATTATAGACATAAACTTACAGTACACAACCAATTCATACCACCAAACAAAGTGATTACATCTTCATTAATACACATGAATTGTCCATAACAATCCATTTCTTGCTCCTTATGCAAAGGTATGATTTTCTTTCTTTTGTTCCACTTTTGGATGCTATTAACGGATGTTTTAAGGTACTAACAACATATAAACTCTTTCATTAATAACCAACAACAACACAACAACAACAACAACAATATTCTACTAGTAATGAAGCGAAAACTTAGCAAAGCTTGAAATGAAGGAGATGAGCTAGGTTTTTGTGTACTTACTTCTTGTAGCTTATTTTCTTAGTGCTTAGGAGGATTGGTCACAGTAGTTAGCTCCTCTCTTTTTCTTCTGCTCCTTCTTGTTCTTCGTCCGACTCTCTCTCTCTCTAACTTCTGAATGTATTTTTACTAATTCTTGCTTGGAGGAATCAAAGGAATGAAGGCTGAGCTAGGAGGGTTATTAATAGAAGGAAAGCTCAGCCCTTGCATGAGCTGAGCGTGCTTGCAAGAACCAAGCTCCCCGTGTCTTGGACAGGAAAGCTTTGGCTCTCCCGGGCGAATGTCTTGCTCGGGTTTCTCCCACCCCCCCTTCTCCCACATGCCTGTCCTTCCTTTCCCTTTGCCCAAGTGTTAGGATTATTCTCCCAAGTTTGTTGGTCGGTGACTCCCCCTCCCCTCTTCCTTCTTTCTCCTGCCCGTACTCTCTTCTTCACTCATTTTGCTGCAGAATGTTTATAACCCATTTCCCCTCATGGGTTGGGTCATGGGTTGCGGGTTTGGGTCATGGATTCGACCCGTGGGACTTGGGCTACTATTTGGGCCACTATTCATAATTCTTTGGGCTTCTAATTATCAATTCAATCGGGCTTCAAATAAATCCTAGACTTGGATTATTAATCCTTCTCATTAATGCTTTGACAAAATTATGAAAAGTCGTAAAATTGAAAAAGGCATCTTTTGCGTAAATAGTATTTTAGCGTTATTCCTCTAAATGATTTAATCAATACCATGAAATAACAAAACTCAAAAATTATCACATACACGTCATAAGTTATAATAAAACCTTCAAACATATAACATAGAATAATATTAATAAAAGTTCATTTTATTCAATAAAATCCATAGGCTCGTGTTACAAAGCTACCCACGATCCGCGATCGTTACATTCTCCCCCCTTATAAGAATTATGTCCCCAGAATTACGACATAAGGATAAACAAAAAGATGGGGATAATTCTTCTTCATCTTATCCTCGAGTTCCCACGTCGCTTCTTCGGTGTTGTGGTTACTCCATAGTACCTTCACAGAATATATTGTCTTACTTCGTAATACTTGCTCTTTCCTATCAATTATCTGAATAGGAATTTTTTCATATGTTAAGTCTTTCTCAACCTGAATGGGTTCGTACTCTATCACATGTTTATAGTCTTGCTTATAGGGTCGTAATACCGACACGTGAAACACGTTGTGGATGTGTTCTAACTCAGGAGGTAAGGCTACCTCGTAAACCACTTCTCCTACTCGTCTCAATACTTCGAACGGTCCTATAAATCTTGGACCCAGCTTCCCTTTCTTCCCGAACCGTATCTTCCCCTTCTAGGGAGACACTTTCAAGAATACGTAGCTACCGACGTCGAAGTCTCTCTTCTAGCGATGCTTGTCTGCATACTTTTTTTGTCGGTCCTGGGCTACAATTAGTCTTGCCCTTATCACCTTAATGATCTCCGCAGTCTGCTGCACCAATTCTGGTCCCAACAACTTGCGTTCCCCTACCTCATCCCAGTACAATGGCGTTCTGCATTTCCTTCCGTATAACGCTTCGTAAGGCAGCATGCCTATACTTGCGTGATAGCTATTATTATAAGTGAATTCAACTAAAGGTAGGTGGTCGTCCCAATTCACTTTAAAGTCCATCACTGTGACGCCCCCAAATTCGGGTCTCCAACTACCCGGATCTGGTCATCACGATCCAATACCATCATTCACCTCTAACAACATATGGTAACTGAAATGCGGAATATAATAAACATATGTTATTCATTACAAAGGTGTTACTAGTCCCAAGATACAATAACCTTAAATACTTAACACAAATCCGTACTCCAAATAAATATCAGGGTTTAAATTACATTAATAATAATTTACTACACTTAAGATAAAATCAGCTATGTGAAGTCTATCACTTCATCTTTTCTTTCCCTTTGCTCTTTCCTGATGTCTCGGGTTTAGCTGCAATGGAGTCATGATGTGGCAAGGGTGAGCAACGAGTTTGCTCAACAAGTTTAAAGTACAACAATAAGGATATATCATGATGAAAGGAATATAGAAAGAGATTTCAACAATATAATTATCAGAAGCAAGAACAATAATTGCCTTTAGAACAATTGATAGTCAAGTAGACTTTGAACAACAACTTCCAAAGGAGCCAAAAGCTAATTGATCCTCTGGTTACTGGCTACAGAATAAGTACTTGAGGGGATCAGCCTCGCGTACATTATGTATATGCATAACATTTAACTCTATTGTTTGTACCTTATATATGGTACCTGGGTACTCCCCTATAATAAAAGGGGTGTTCATTCAGTCTAAGAATCCTTACCATCGATTGGTTCGGATAGCTTTTATAAATTTTCACATACTTGCCTGACCAAACAATGGTTCAGACTTAATCATGAACAGTTCGTAAATTTCGGAACTTTAATAAATGTACGAATTTAAATGCACAAGTGCGAATGTCCATAAATATATAGAGGTGGAGTAATTTTAAAAGTAATTAGACCACTTAAAGCATGTTTGGAGATAAGATTCAAGCCTTAAGAATAACTTGCAACATAACAACTTTGAGTAGAGTTTAAGGAACTTGCAATCATTTAAAGTTTCAGGGTAAAGAATTTGCTCAAGGATAGGAAACTTGCCTGTTTGCTCAGTTACAAATAAATCTTAGCTTTAACTAATTGATCTTGGATAACCTATCAGTTGATAAAGTCGGTTTATCCATTAGCATTGCATAACTGTATATCGATACACTCACTTTGCTATTTATTTAGCAGATAAACAATTCACCATTACTATTTAACATTAGCTAAACAGAAATTAATTAATGACTCTTAGCTATTAGGATAAATGATAGCTAATTATGGTTACTTATCATTTGAGTACTCAACTATTACCTTTATTTGTCTCAAAAGATGGGCTAATAATCCTTATTTACTATAATAAATAAATTTATTATGGTTTAATAGCAACTAAATAATGATTAATCACTTATTTAATTTTTACTTACACTTAATTACTTTTCACCCTCAAGGGTAATTGAGTAATTATTATTCCTTGTCCTTATTCAACATTAATAAAAAAAAACTTAAGGTATTAATTCTACACACACCTAATTATTATTTAATGTTAATTAAATCACCATTAAGTATTTATTATCTTTATTTATTAAGGCCAAAAGTAAATAATCAACTTATTAATCTCACTCATAGTTAATCATTATTTCATTAATGATTAAGAAATTGTTATCCTTATTAGCTTTATTTATACCTAATTTATTATCAATATTAATTAGATAATAATTAAATATTTATTATCTTTATTTATTATTATTTGATAAATAATACTTATTAACTCCGTTCATACTTAATTATTATTTAACATTAATTAAATAAGAATTAAATATTTATTATCTTTATTTATAAATAATAAATAATTAATTTATTAACCTTTTTCATACTTAATTATTATTTAATAATAATAATTAAATATTTACTATCTTTATTTATTATTTATTGACAAATAATAATTTAATTAATTTATTAATCTTATTATTTAATATTAGTCAAATAATAATTAATTGTTTATTATCTTTATCTATTATTTATTGATAAATAATAAATAATTACTTTATAAATTTTTATTTATACTTAATTATTATTTAATATTAGTTAAATAATAATTAAATATTTATTATCTTTATTTATTATTTATTGATAAATAATAAATAATTATTTTATTTACTTTACTTATTAGTTATAATAACTAATTAATTTACAGGTGCATTATTAACTCAAGTTGATAACCAATAATTATGACAAGGATAACTCATTTGATTAACAGTTATTTGATAAACTAGACCAATTGTTGTATCAACATTCACTAATAATGTATCAAGTCCCTGCAATTTGATTTCAACCTAACCAACATTCATTGTTCAGCACAATAAGCAACACTGATCAACATTCCATACAACAGGCAGCAATTTCCTCACAATTTCATATGATATACTGAGTTTTAGCCAAGCATTATCACATACAAGAGCCCAAAGTTGACCCTTATAATTCATACTGCCGACCCAACAATTGTTACCCCCAAAATTGAAAACAGTTCATTCAAGCATTTTGACGAACATGTAGTGTGCATCTTGCAACACGAAACTGTCCTAACTGCAGTGTAAATTCACATTACCAGAACATTGAAGTTCTTTAATATACAGAGGTTTAAACCCAATAATCACACCCAATATCCAGGAACAATAAAATTTCCAAGTACAGATGGGAGAAAAGGAGAAAATTTACATAAAACCATCACAGTGGCCCTATAAGTCTTTGTTATACCTTGATGTGGTGCGAATAGCAGTCCTCCTTCTTCGACAAAAATAATCGACGAATTCGGACATCCACCCCTTGCTCATCCGCGTTTGATTCTCCCCTGTTTCCCCTTCTCTGCGATTCCTCTCTCTTTTTATGCCTCACTCTCAAATTTGGAAAACAAAATTTGTAGCAGCTTGCTAGGGTTTGGGGGAGGTTCAATTTATAGGGAATCATTTACCCAATTAACTGGGTATTACCCCAATCGATTGTTCAAAGACCATCGGTAGGAGGGAGTGGCAGTGACTGACGGTTCCCATCAAGCCTCGTCAATCACTCAGCTAGCACCGGCCGGCAATCTCGAGTCGTGCGTCTCCACCGGTCGCGTCGCCGAAAATCCGGAATCCTTGGTCCGCTCGCCAATGCTCGGTCGTTCCTTGGCCATCCTGCTTTGTCCACTGGTTGGTCCTTGGCAGCCGTCGGTCAGTAGCTCATCCCCTGCCATCGCCGGCCCTTGACAGCTTGGTTCCTTTCTCCCGTCCCGTCCGACCGATTGGAAACCTAAGGCTTGCTAGGTTCGGCTAAGCATGCCTCTGCTTCTCGATTGATCTGGTTTGAGGATTTGATTTCGTTTGGTTCAGTTTTCCCCCAAATAATCTCACCGATCGAATTTTTTTCCCCCAAATTGGCTTTACCGGTTTTCCCCAATTAATTAGGGATGGATCGACCCGAGTGGAATTGGTACAACCCGGTCGGAAAGAGGAATGGGCTCAACCCAATAGGGTTGGGCCGGTTGAATTAATTAAAAAAACGGCCCAGAAAGGAAATTAAAAAGGGATCTGGGCTTAGTCCAATTAAAAATTTGGGTCAGCTAACAATAAAATAAAAGAGGTGGCCCAAATAAATTATAAACCTCATGCTCCTATCATTTCAATTAAATAACTAATTCAATTAATTATTTATTTAAATATTTATTTCATCAATAATTCCTCATTCGAATTATTTAATCCGATAATAGTAAAATGAATTTAGTTATTAACTTTTCCCAAATTTCTTGCAAATCAAATCTTAGGGTTAACTCACTAATTTATTCAAACTATTAATGAGCCCCCCTTTAATGCAGAGAAAATTATTGGACCATATATTTAGATATAATTAAATAATAATACCTACATGGATCCAATTAAATTCGAAAAATTATATAAAATGAATTTCATATATCAAGATAATTTGATACAATGTTTAAAAATTCCTGGACATTACATCCTCTCCCCCTTATAAAAATTTCGTCCTCGAAATTTCAATCTAAGGTTACTCAAATAACTGCGGGTAATTTACTCTCATCTTCTCTTCGAGTTCCCACGTGGCTTCTTCCACTGCGTGATTCCTCCAGAGAACTTTAACGGAATGAATGATTTTATTTCTCAACTTCTGCTCCTTCCTATCCAATATTTGAACAGGAATTTCCTCATATGATAAGTCTTTCTCGACTTGAATTGGCTCATAGGAAATAACGTGCTTGTAGTCTGGCTTATATGGACGTAACACTGATACATGGAACACGTTGTGGATGTGCTCAAGTTCAGGAGGTAATGTCACCTCATACGCCACTTCGCCTATTCTCCTTAATATTTCAAAAGGTCCTATAAACCTAGGGCTCAATTTGCCCTTCTTCCCAAAACGGATCTTCCCTTTCCAGGGAGATACCTTCAGGAACACAAAGCTACCAACTTCAAAGTCTCGTTTCTGACGATGTAAGTCGGCATACTTCTTCTGACGATCCTGAGCTGCTACTAACTGTTGTCTTATTACTTTAATGATTTCCACGGTTTGTTGTACCAACCCTAGTCCCAACAGTCTCCGCTCACCAACCTCATCCCAACACAACGGCGTTCGACACTTCCTTCCGTATAATGCTTCGTACGGAGGCATGCCGATGCTAGCATGATAACTGTTGTTGTAAACGAACTCTACCAGTGGTAAATGATCGTCCCAACTGCCTCCTAAGTCCATCACGACTGCTCGGAGCATATCCTCCAAGGTCTGAATCGTTCGCTCGCTCTGACCATCAGTCTGAGGATGGTACGTCGTACTCAACCTCAACTGCGTTCCCATTCTTTCCTGTAGGCTTCTCCAAAAATTTGACGTGAAGCGCGGATCTCTGTTAGATACAATCGATACCGGCACTCCATGTCGCGATACTATCTCTTTTACGTAAAGTTTTGCTAACTGCTCCAATTTGTACCTGATCTTGATCGGTAGAAAATGGGTAGACTTGGTCAAACGATCTACGATCACCCAGATGACGTCTAGACCTTTCTATGTTGTTGGAAGTCCTGCCACAAAATCTATGGTGATGTGCTCCCATTTCCACTCCGGAATCTCCAAAGGTTGCAACAATCCACTCGGCCGCTGGTGCTCTGCCTTGACCCTCTGACAAGTTAAACATCGGCTGACGAATTCTGCAACTTCTCCTTTCAAATGCGGCCACCAATAATGCTGACGAAGATCTTGATACATCTTGGTGCTACCCAGATGTACCGAAAATCTTGTATTATGGGTCTCCTGCAATATTTCTTCCCTCAAGTCTGGTACGTATGGTATCCAGATCCTTCCCTCGAACCTCAGCAATCCTGTGCTGTCAATCTTGTACTTCAACGTTTTTCCCTCCGATAGTTGCTTCTTAATGTCAATGCACTCCTCGTCAAATTCTTGAGCCTCCTTTATCTTACCCAGTAGAGTCGGACCTGCTGTTACAGTAAACAATTTTTCGTTCGTCTCCATCGGATACTTAACCTCCAGTTCCATACATTCAAAGTCCCTTATCAACTCCTCTTGAACTGTCAGCTACATCAATTTCACCTTGCCTTTCCTGCTTAAGGCATCAGCCACTACATTTGCTTTGCCCGGATGGTACAGAATCTCACAGTCGTAATCTTTGATCAATTCTAACCATCGGCGCTGCCTCATGTTCAGCTCCTTCTGAGTGAAGATATATTTTAGACTTTTGCGATATGTATATATCTCGCACTTGTCCCCGTACAGGTAGTGCCTCCAAATCTTCAAGGCGAAAACTACCGCGGCTAACTCCAGGTCATGCGTCGGGTAACCCTTCTCATAGTCCTTCAGCTGACGTGATGCGTACGCTACGACCTTGCCATGCTGCATCAGCACACAACTAAGACCTTTGTGTGACGCATCGCTATACACTAAGAAACCCCCAGTGTTGTCTGGTAAGGTCAACACCGGTGCTTAGCTAAGTCTCTTCTTTAGCTCAATGAAACTTTCCTCGCATTTCTCCGACCAAACGAACTTAACTGTTTTTCTGGTGAGATTGGTCAATGGCGATGCTATCTTTGAAAAATCCCGGATGAATCTCCGATAGTATCCCGCTAATCCCAAGAAACTCCGGATCTCTGTTGGCGTCTTCAGTTGCTCGCAATTGATAACCGCTTCTACTTTTGTTGGGTCCACCGAAACACCATTTTTGTCGATGACGTGACCCAGAAACTGTACCCTCTACAACCAAAACTCACACTTAGAAAACTTCGCGTACAACTTCTCCCTCCTAAGAGCTTCTAATACAATCTTTAAATGTTCAGCATGCTCCTCCTCTGTCTCCGAATAGACCAAGATGTCATCGATGAATATGACTACGAACTTATCCAAGTACTACTTGAACACTCTGTTCATCATATCCATGAATGCTGCTGGTGCATTCGTCAATCCAAATGACATTACCAGAAACTCGAAGTGCCCATAACGAGTCCTGAATGCAGTCTTCGGGATATCTTCGTGCCTCACCTTCAGCTGATGATAGCCTATTCTTAGGTCGATTTTCGAAAAGTATTTCGCTCCCTTAAGTTGATCAAATAAATCGTCAATCCTAGGAAGCGGATACCTATTCTTAATCGTAACTTTGTTCAACTCCCGATAGTCGATACAGAGCCTCACAGAACCATCCTTCTTCTTTACAAACAGAACTGGCGCTCCCCATGGGGGCACACTCGGTCTGATATAACCCTTGTCTAACAGTTCCTACAGTTGCACCATCAACTCTTTCATTTCTACAGGTGCCATTCGATACGGCGGCTTCGATATTGGTGCGGTTCCCGGTACCAAATCGATAATGAACTCAATTTCCCTGTCCGGTGGCAGTCCCGGAAGTTCATCGGGGAAGACATCAGCGAAATCCCTCAAGATTGGTATTTGACTCATCTCATCCCCGAGCTGACGGGTATCAATCACATGGGCCAAATAACACACGCAACCTTTCTTAAGCAATTTCTTTGTTTGCATCATTGTCAGACAACACGATTTTCTTGGTGACTTACTACCGTAAAATACCACCTTCGACTCATTAGGAGTCTTTAGGTGTACACACTTTTCCTTACAGTCAATAACTGCTCCGTGAATTGATAGCCAATCCATTTCCAGGATTACATCAAACTCCCCCAGCCGAATTGGTATCAAATCCACATTGAGCTTAAATCCTCGCAATTCAGCACAACAATTCCTATGAATGTATTCTACGGGAATGATTTCCTTGTTTGATACTTCTACATTTATAGGGTGTTCTAACTTTTCACGAGGTGAGTTTAACTGACTAGCAAATTCTTCGGAAACAAAAGAGCAAGTAGCACCCGAATCAAATAACACATGTGCATTTATATCATTGATCGGGATGATACCTGACACCACGTCCCTAGATTCCATGGCATCTTGAACGGTCATGTTGAATGTGCGTGCTGTGGGTCTGTTGGCTTGATTGGCTGGTGCCCCGTAGCTCAGCTGGTTGTTATTCCCGATGTTGTTGTTGCTCCTGTTGCCACTCCCGACGTCGCCCTTTTTCTTCGGACAGTCCTAAATCTGGTGGTCGGGTGATCCACAAGAGAAACATCCTCCTTTCGGCTTGTTCGGACACTGAGGAGCCATGTGCCCCGGTTGTCCACATCGGTAACAAACACTCCTCCCCTTCATGTACTCCCCCGAGTGAGTCTTCCCGCAGTTGCTGCACCTTCCACCCTTCTTAGCCTCTCCTCCGGATTTATTACTCCTGGATGATTGACTTTCATTCCATTTGCGCTTATTGGGGTTACTGCCTCCGCTGCTCCCCGCCTTGGCTACTTCTTGATTCTTCTTTCTGTCCTGATTGAATTGTGCCACTGCTTCATTGCCCCCTTCCGCAATGATAGCCCTCTCCCGCAGTTCCGAAAAGTTCTTAATCTTCAATATTGCGACTGATTTTTGTACCCACAATTTCAGTCCCAACTCAAACCTTCTTGCCTTCCTGGCCTCGATGTCCACCTGATGTGGGGCAAATCAGGCCAGTTCATTGAACTTTGCCGCGTACTCGGCGACAGTCATATTCCCTTGTTTTAGTTCCAGGAACTTCACTTCCATGTCCTGCTGCGTATTCTCTGGAAAGTAATTTTCGAAGAATAGCTCTTTGAATCTATCCCATGGAATGACTCCCTCACCTGCTCGACCCTTATTGGCCTTCCACCAATAGTTAGCCTCTCCCTTCAACATGAAAGTGGCAAACCCCGTTTTCTGTTCTTCGACTAATCGCGCGACCTCGAAGACCTTCTCTATCTCTTCGATCCAGGTCTGTGCTTCTATTGGGTTAAGAGTCCCTTTGAACTCGGGTGGTCCAACTAGTTTGAAATCCTTAAAGTTGGCTAAATGATGCGCTGGCTGGGTCCCTATAGGTGGCGGTCTTGTTAGGTTTGTACATAGCGCGAACATGCAATCAAATTACATTAATAAAGCGGAAGCGCGATAAAATCAGATTTTAAAATTTTATACAAACCATCACCATGATCTTTCTTTATGCACAATTATTAATTAAACGAAAGAGATGGAGAATAAGAATTATACCCTTGTAGAATTCTAGCTTCCTCAGGTACAAGTTCACCTCCAATTCCTTCGCGTTCTCCTTGAATTCCACCGATTAAATTCCTTCCTTTGATCAACGTTAGCCACCCAAGTGTTTGGCCTCTAGAGGTGATCCACCAAGAAATAATACTTGTTCAAGAAGATGGGTGTTGACAAAACCCTAGTTTCTATCTCTATAGAAATTGTAAGTACTCTCTACAATTCTTATGTAAGAGTGTGTAACCCTAATCTATGATAAGACTTCTCTTATTTATAGATGTAGGAAAACCCTCCCCTAAACTATTTAGGATTAGGGTTTCTATTCTAATTAAACTCCTTTAATTAAATTAAACTCCTAATCCAATTATGAATTCATGTGAGAGTACTTCTATTAATTAATTTCCAATCCCTATTAGGAATTAAATAATAGTAATAGTAATAATAATAATAAGACTCCTCTTATTAATTTATATTTAATATTTCTAAAATATTAAATAATAAATATTAAGCTATTTAATTTATTCTATCTCCATAGACTAAATTAAATACACTTAACTTATTATTACAATTATGCCATTTACTTCTTAAATAAATATTTTCCTTTTGCGGTGTGACCCTTTAGGTTCTCCATATTAAACCGGTTGTGAATAAATCAATTAGAACAATTCTAATCTTATTTAAATAAATAAATTAAACTATTTAATTCATTTAAATAAATAATATTTATTCTACAATAAGGGTAAGCCCCCTTAGCGATCAACGACTTTCCAGATAATATAGATTTCAACATTAATCATAAAAGAACCTTTCAGTGCATAGTTACCGTACAATTCAATCCTTCTACCATACAATGTCCCAATTAAATATAAGACATGGAATTACTGTCAAGTCTTATTTTATTTAATTATATGTATTTCGATTCTGAAATGCACAACTCTAATTAATGCAAATTAGAAACTCTTTTCTAATTTCATTATGCTTTGGCCAAAGACTTCTGAGTCGTCATTTATCGAATCACATAGGACATTCTCTCCTTTTACTAGAAGTGGTAGATTCTTTATTGATCATTCACCTATTTCCATGTACAACTTATTATACCCCATCATACCCTTTGATATACCCTAAAGGTCTTAAGGGACATGTCAAAGTATAACTCATCATACACAAGATACTATGATGATCTCAAGTCCAAGGATCACTTGTACTACTATCACTAGAGGAATTCCTATTGACAGGCGAGTAAAACTCCATTAGGTATTCCTTAGCGAGTCACGTTCAGTGAACTTATTCTCTAATAAGCACCTACATACTTGCTTTAGTGTCTCCACACAAATGATTATGAGATCAATCATTCTCTTCATAAGAGCAAGCAACGTATGTACTAATCTATCTGGATTCACTAATCCCCTTTTTAGTAATCCATCGATTAGGAACAATTTAAGTTTGTAAGCTATCTAGAATTTAGATCTCATTAGCATGATCACCATCATGATTCTAAAAGCATTGCTCAAAACTATGGGTTTATCACATTTAATATAACAGCACCATGTAGATAATGCAAAATGCCTTTAACAATCAAATAAGATTACAAAGTATATGCTACATCATATCAAATATGATTGGCTTGTGTGCATACTACTTTCAGGTCTTGCTTGCATGGCTTTCGCCAGCATCTTCGCAAACATCCTCATTGGATCGGGTTGGTCCCTAACTTCGCTTTCGGACTCCTCAACCCGCTGGTTACGTGGTCGTCCTCTCGGCGACATGATTTGATAAAGGAAAACCGCTGACTTTTACCTATAGTTTTATATTTTACACAATATGTCATTAAAATCAACAATCAAGGGTAAAAACATCTATCAAACACATTTGATTTAAATGAAATGACTGCATTTAGATTGATATACCACTATTTCATTACAACCGAATTCACCCTGTGGCATACTTCTATAAATGTGCTACTGCATGCCCTATCATCACCAATCATTAACCATTTCCCCCGATACAAAAAGTGGGGAACAATAACTGACCATCCCACATAACAGACAAAAGTTGGGGTTTAACTGCTACCCCAATCATGTAATAAGATATAAAGGTTCACAACAGAATCATGTCCCTAACCTAACAAAAGTGGGACCTACTACACCCAAAACAAAACAAGACAATCATCCCAACACGTCACTACATGTCGTGATGGATCCGTGCCTGCTGATCTGAAGAAAATGCTCCACCCACGACTCGGCGACGAACCGAGCGGCTAGACTCTCCCATCTCAGTCCGGGGCCTCCTATAGGCTGCATCCAAGGCAAATCCCAAGGTCTCGATCCTCACCGCTCCGGCCTCCAACTGATCTTCCAACTGATCAACCCTTCTGGCTTCTCTAACCTAAGCATCTCTAACTCGCATCCTCTCAGCAGTCTCCAGCCCAAACTCGAACTTCATAGCCTCCTACTTGGCCTTCAGATGGGCGATCTCTATATCCTTCTGTTCCAATCTCTCTCTCAGCTCAGCATTTTGGGCCACCATCTGATGTAGCAGTGGTCCAATCTGCTGCGCTGAGGTCTCATAACCCTGCAGCTGTGCCTTCACCACCCCCAACTCATGCTCCAGCTGATAAGCTAGCTCCCTATACTGATCCTCCGTGATCTGGTGGGTCTGGTTCTGCTCCTCCAGATGAGCTACCCGGTCCTCCAGCTCCTCGTTCCTACTGGTCAGTCCCTCTATGATATCATCTGCAGTCGAGCCCATGCCATCAACATAAGCAGGTGGCTCATCACCGTCAGTCTCTGGGTCCTCCTCACTATCATCCGGGTCCTGACTGTCGGACCTCATTACCCTACGTATAACAGGCTCTAGTAGATCCCCCCGATAGTCCTCCCCTGGTTCGGGCTCATCCTGTGGTACTCCTGGGGCAACATGTGCATAGCCCACTAACTGCTCGGTAACCACAAGTATATCTGTGAATACTTCCTCCTGGACTCCACTGGTGCCTCCTATGTCAGCCATCCTACAAACACAGACAGAGACAACAATGTTAGTATCATAATAAAATACATTCATTGATAAAATGAAAGTATATTTTATCATGTACAACTCGGCTTGGCAGATTTCCACAATCCACCCCCAGACAAGACCATTATCCAAATCTCCTTGATTCAAATCCTAGCGTACTCAATACGAGTTTAAAACTAAGGTCATAACCTAGGTTTAGCGTTCCTAAAGTTTATAACCTACAGCTCTGATACCAACCTGTGACGCCCCCAAATTCGGGTCTCCAACTACACGGATCTGGTCATCACGATCCAATACCATCATTCACCTCTAACAACATATGGTAACTAAAATGCGGAATATAATAAACATATGTTGTTCATTACAAAGGTGTTACTAGTCCCAAGATACAATAACCTTAAATACTTAACACAAATCCGTACTCCAAATAAATATCAGGGTTTAAATGACATTAATAATAATTTACTACACTTAAGATAAAATCAGCTACGTGAAGTCTATCACTTCATCTTTTCTTTCCCTTTGCTCTTTCCTGATGTCTCGGGTTTAGCTGCAATGGAGTCATGATGTGGCAAGGGTGAGCAACGAGTTTGCTCAGCAAGTTTAAAGTACAACAATAAGGATATATCATGATGAAAGGAATATAGAAAGAGATTTCAACAATATAATTATCAGAAACAAGAACAATAATTGCTTTTAGAACAATTAATAGTCAAGTAGACTTTGAACAACAACTTCCAAAGGAGCCAAAAGCTAATTGACACTCTAGTTACTGGCTACAGAATAAGTACTTGAGGGGATCAGCCTCGCGTACGCTATGTATATGCATAACATTTAACTCTGCTGTTTGTACCTTATATATGGTACCTGGGGTACTCCCCTATAATAAAAGGGGTGTTCATTCAGTCTAAGAATCCTTACCATCGATTGGTTCAGATAGCTTTTATAAATTTTCACATACTTGCCTGACCGAACAATGGTTCAGACTTAATCATGAACAGTTCGTAAATTTCGGAACTTTAATAAATGTACGAATTTAAATGCACAAGTGCGAATGTCCATAAATATATAGAAGTGGAGTAATTTTAAAAGTAATTAGACCACTTAAAGCATGCTTGGAGATAAGATTCAAGCCTTAAGAATAACTTGCAACACAACAACTTTGAGTAGAGTTTAAGGAACTTGCAATCATTTAAAGTTTCAGGGTAAAGAATTTGCTCAAGGATAGGAAACTTGCCTGTTTGCTTAGCTACAAATAAATCTTAGCTTTAACTAATTGATCTTGGATAACCTATCAGTTGATAAAGTCGGTTTATCCATTAGCATTGCATAACTGTATATCGATACACTCACTTATGCTATTTATTTAGCAGATAAACAATTCACCATTACTATTTAACATTAGCTAAACAGAAATTAATTAATGACTCTTAGCTATTAGGATAAATGATAGCTAATTATGGTTACTTATCATTTGAGTACTCAACTATTACTTTTATTTGTCTCAAAAGATGGGCTAATAATCCTTATTTACTATAATAAATAAATTTATTAGGGTTTAATAGCAACTAAATAATGATTGATCACTTATTTAATTTTTACTTACACTTAATTACTTTCACCCTCAAGGGTAATTGAGTAATTATTATTCCTTGTTCCTTATTCAACATTAATACTTATCAATATTAATTAGATAATAATTAAATATTTATTATCTTTATTTATTATTATTTGATAAATAATACTTATTAACTCCATTCATACTTAATTATTATTTAACATTAATTAAATAATAATTAAATATTTATTATCTTTATTTATAAATAATAAATAATTAATTTATTAACCTTTTTCATACTTAATTATTATTTAATAATAATAATTAAATATTTACTATCTTTATTTATTATTTATTGACAAATAATAATTAATTAATTTATTAATCTTATTATTTAATATTAGTTAAATAATAATTAATTGTTTATTATCTTTATTTATTATTTATTGATAAATAATAAATAATTACTTTATAAATTTTTATTTATACTTAATTATTATTTAATATTAGTTAAATAATAATTAAATATTTATTATCTTTATTTATTATTTTATTGATAAATAATAAATAATTATTTTATTTAGTTTACTTATTAGTTATAATAACTAATTAATTTACAGGTGCATTATTAACTCAAGTTGATAACCAATAATTATGACAAGGATAGCTCATTTGATTAACAATTATTTGATAAACTAGACCAATTGTTGTATCAACATTCACTAATAATGTATCAAGTCCCTGCAATTTGATTTCAACCTAACCAACATTCATTGTTCAGCACAATAACCAACACTGATCAACATTCCGTACAACAGGCAGCAATTTCCTCACAATTTCATATGATATACTGAGTTTTAGCCAAGCATTATCACATACAAGAACCCAAAGTTAACCCTTATAATTCATACTGCCGACCCAACAATTGCTACCCCAAAAATTGAAAACAGTTCATTCAAGCATTTTAACGAACATGTAGTGTGCATCTTGCAACACGAAACTGTCCTAACTGCAGTGTAAATTCACATTACCAGAACATTGAAGTTCTTTAATATACAGAGGTTTAAACCCAATAATCACACCCAATATCCAGGAACAATAAAATTTCCAAGTACAGATGGGAGAAAAGGAGAAAATTTACATAAAACCATCACAGTGGCCCTATAATTCTTTGTTATACCTTGATGTGGTGCGAATGGCAGTCCTCCTTCTTCGACCAAAATAATCGACGAATTTGGACATCCACCCCTTGCTCACCCGCGTTTGATTCTCCCCTGTTTCCCCTTCTCTGCGATTCCTCTCTCTTTTTATGCCTCACTCTCAAATTTGGAAAACAAAATTTGTAGCAGCTTGCTAGGGTTTGGGGGAGGTTCAATTTATAGGGAATCATTTACCCAATTAACTGGGTATTACCCCAATCGATTGTTCAAAGACCATCGGTAGGAGGGAGTGGCAGTGACTGACGGTTCCCATCAAGCCTCGTCAATCACTCAGCTAGCACCGGCCGGCAATCTCGAGCCGTGCGTCTCCA
This sequence comes from Aralia elata, assembly GCA_034770075.1. Classification (NCBI taxonomy): domain Eukaryota; kingdom Viridiplantae; phylum Streptophyta; class Magnoliopsida; order Apiales; family Araliaceae; genus Aralia; species Aralia elata. The sequence goes on along the minus strand of JAVJAP010000229.1, from coordinate 96,521 downwards.
CCGGTCGCGTCGCCAAAAATTCGGAACCCTTAGTCCGTTCGCCAATGCTCGGTCGTTCCTTGGTCGTCCCGGTTTGTCCACTGGTTGGTCCTTGGCAGCTGCCGTTCGGTAGCTCATCCCCTGCCATCGCCGGCCCTTGACAGCTTGGTTCCTTTCTCCCGTCCCGTCCGACCGATTGGAAACCTAGGGCTTGCTAGGTTCGGCTAAGCCTGCCTCTACTTCTCGATTGATCTGGTTTGAGGATTTGATTTCGTTTGGTTCGGTTTTCCCCCAAATAATCTCACCGATCGAATTTTTTTTTTCCCAAATTGGCTTTACCGGTTTTCCCCAAATTAATTAGGGATGGATCGACCCGAGTGGAATTGGTACAACCCGGTCGGAAAGAGGAATGGGCTCAACCCAATAGGGTTGGGCCGGTTGAATTAATTAAAAAAAATGGCCCAAAAAGGAAATTAAAAAGGGATCTGGGCTTAGTCCAATTAAAAATTTGGGTCAGCTAACAATAAAATAAAAGAGGTGGCCCAAATAAATTATAAACCTCATGCTCCTATCATTTCAATTAAATAACTAATTCAATTAATTATTTATTTAAATATTTATTTCACCAATAATTCCTCATTCGAATTATTTAATTCGATAATAGTAAAATGAATTTAGTTATTAACTTTTCCCAAATTTCTTGCAAATCAAATCTTAGGGTTAACTCACTAATTTATTCAAACAATTAATCAGCCCCCCTTTAATGCAGAGAAAATTATTGGACCATATAGTTAGATATAATTAAATAATAATACCTTCATGGATCCAATTAAATTCGAAAAATTATATAAAATGAATTTCATATATCAAGATAATTTGATACAATGTTTAAAAATTCCTGGACATTACAATCACACATGCCCGTAGCATATCTTCTAAAGTCTGTATCGTCCGCTCACTCTGCCCGTCTGTTTGAGGATGATACGCTGTGCTCAACCTCAACTGCGTTCCCAATTGCTCTTATAGACTCTTCCAAAAATTCGACGTGAAACACGGATCCCGGTCCGACATAATCGAAATTGGCACTCCATGTCTAGAAACGATTTCCTTAACATAGAGTTTAGCTAGTTGGTCTAATTTAAGCTTAATTCTGATCGGCAAGAAATGCGACGACTTCGTCAAACGATCCACTATGACCCATATAGCCTCGTATCCCTTCTGTGTTGTGGGAAGTCCTACCACAAACACTACTACAAAACAGTAAATAGATAACACTTAAACCACAACGTTTTTATAAAAAACGTTATGGTATATTTTTACACAACGTTTTTTTAACAAAACGTTGTAGATATATATGAAAAAACGTTATGTATTTAAAAGGGCATTTTTTTGGTTTTAACTAGATAACGTTTTTTTTTAAAACGTTATCTATCTAAAAAACACGGAGCTCAAGTGTACACTTAAAATTAAAAGACATATATACTCTTTTTCTCTCAGCCGTCGTCAGTTGAAGTGGAAGGTGGAGAGGAGAGCTCCACTTCTCAAACCCTAGCCCTTTCCATGAGCCCTCATTCTCTTTGCCTACTACCTTGTTTCAGTACCCCTCTTTTTTTTTCATTTGCCAAAACCCTCGAATCTCCATCAGCCCTAATTGTTCTTCCTTAGCCCCAAATCTTAGCCCTAATTGTTCATCCATCAACCCTAATTGTTCATCTTTAGCCCCAAATCTTAGCCTTTCCGACGAATCTTAGCCTAATTATTTTCTGTGCGGACCAAGGTGTTGTATTTCGAGGCCGTATCTAACCCCACGCTAACGGTGGCCAACATCCCGGAGCTGTGCAGGATAGCGCACGATAAGGGAGTGAAGGTGATCGTCGAAAACACGTTCGCACCGATGTGTCTATCTCCGGCGAGACTGGGTGCCGACGTGGTCATTCACAGCATCTCCAAGTATTCCTCGAATCTCCATCAGCCCTAATTGTGTTTGGTATAATTTCTTAAAATTTTGAGTCGTCGGTTTGGTTGTTTTGTGCTTATAATAAATAATGGCTTGTGTTTGCTTTGTTTAGATATGAAGGATAAGGGTATGTTCAGAATTTCAGAAATATGTTATTGTTTTATTACGTTTATGTATTTTTGGTATTTGATTTCATATACTCAAGGTCATTTAAAAAAAATATGGAATTCATCCTTGCGATTATTGTTATTAGAATTCTAGATGCATTTGTCGGTTGGAATACAGATGGTCTAAGTTTGGGGCTTTTTGACCATGGATTGTAGAACAGAGGAGGGACAGCCTTCTGCATCCCTACCATCTCGTCAAAACTAAATAGGTTGTTAGTATATTCTTTCTACTAGAAGGTTGGAGGGGCTAATTGGTTTGGTTCAAGGTTTGAGATTGATATTGGACAACTCTGTCATCACTTGAATTCCAGGATTTGGAAATGTAATTGTGATTTTGCTTTATATATCACTGATTTGAGTTTTAGTTATTAATCTTAGTGAATTTTTTTTGGCAACTGTAACTGAGTTTATGGTAAATGGGTCACTTAGGAATGTCCTCCTTAAAAAGAATAGGTGAATATTCCACCCATTTGTTCCCATGCATATACCCCTCATTTTAGTTGCAAGTTAATGGAACTTTGAATTCTTATACAGATCACTTGATCATCATAGAAAGCTTATAATTGCCATGGATGCAGCTTTTGGCATGGAATACTTGCATTCAAAAAATATTGTCCATTTTGATTTGAAATGTGACAATTTGCTAGTTAATCTAAAGGATCCTCAACGACCCATATGCAAGGTAATTTAAAACCTCCAAGCTTCTTCTTTGATATACCCAAGTTGTAGATGCACTCTATAATATTTTACTGTACATTACAGTAATATGTACTACTGATCTTAGCTAAGAAAATATGTATTTCAGTGTTCTTGTTTAATTATCGATAACTCAGTCTATTTGTAAGAAGGATGATTAGTTCAGTAACTAATGCAAATATACATGTAAAAGAATTCTAAGGTATTTACTATATTGTAAAACAAAAAGATCCTCTTCTGAACTGTGTACAATATACACCTTTGGCAGGTTTCTATCGTCACAGGTTCTTTTAGGCTTTCATAACATAGATTCTAATTCTAATACTTGGGTATTATGTGGACGCCTTTTGTCCAATTTTACTTAAAAATAAGAATGCTCAAATTGTCTGCAATGTCATTGATGGTTAAAGGCCCTTGCAGGTTGGAGACTTTGGACTCTCTAGAATCAAACGCAATACTCTAGTTTCTGGAGACCTATTCTGGCAGAGTTTTGTTAATTAAACTTTATGTGAAGTTTAGACATGCTCATAAGGCAATTTTTGTTTACCTTTGCACATAGGAGTGCATTATTTGCTGCAAGGCCTTCTCCTTGTATATTACAAGATCAAAGAACATATGGCACCACAAATTATATATAAGCACAATACTCCTCTCCCACTGATTGCTCAAGAAAACAATTCAGACTGGGTTTTAAGTCTTGCATCAAAATAAAGACCGACTCTTACAACGAACAGTCATTTTCTCTTTTGAATTCTTAAGCAATTCAGTGCAAAATAGTTACATACTTGGAACAGTTTACCTTTTACTTTAGTTGCTCAATTTGCTCTTAAAGACTTGTCTAGATGATATATACACAAAGATAGAAGATGTTTGATTCAAAGTTATTTGACAATCGTATGAACCTATTTCATTTTTTCCACAAAAGGATACCTTTCTTATTGCTCTTACACTTTTCTCCAGCTGCTGTTCTATCTGTTGTAGTTCTTCAATGGAGCATGATCCCAGACCTTCTCCCAATAGTTTCTTGCACACACATTTTCATGTTTATAAATGTTTTGACAATAACTGGATCTTAATGACAAGATTATAGTGCCAAGGTCCAGAGTAAGATGCAGATGAACTGTTTCGAGACTTCAAGAAGCTCTATCTTCTTTGTTAAACTCGCTGTTTTATGCTTCAAATGCTTCCATTTCACAATTATCTTAAATGCAGTAGAAGTGTTTTACACCGTTTAGATGGGATTAACATTTGCTATAAACCTCAGTTAAGTTTTTTTTTAATTATTGAAAAATTGTGATCAAATGGGAGGGAGAACCTGCATGTTCTATTGTATCATGCATGTTGAAAAAGTTCAAAAAGATGAACCTTAATATCCAAAATAAAAATCAGGGTGAAGGTTATTGGGATGATAATATATTGGACTTAAGTTTCCTGGATGCTATGCCTATTAGCATGGATGGTTATATATTTGGCTTGAGTTTCCTGGATGTGATGCCAATTAGCATGGATGACATCTGTAAGGACATCGGGTTTCTCTATTCATTCAAGGCTTTATATTTCTTAGCTATTGAAGTTTTGTGCAAGTATAATCTCTTACTTATGTTACTAGTTTTCTGTTCACAGCCTATTTCCAAGGAATGGTTAGTGGAGGCAATGCCAACCTTTATATTTCTGAAAGAAGGGAACCTTGTGGACAAGGTTGTGGGCGCAAAGAAAGAAGATCTCCAACAAACAATTGTCAAGCATGCCACTGGCTTACAATCCTGTTTGTTAGTAAGTTGCACTAATTGTGGTTATTTATTATATTCTGTAACCTTTTTATTATTGTTTTTCTTTTTCTTTTGGTTTTGTTTTTGCTTTGTGTTGTGTTGTCATACTATGGATAACAATCTTAAAAAAAAAGGCAACTGTAAGTGAAGCATGGTAACTAGACATGGAAACTCCAGTGATTATTCTCTCCTATACCATCATTAAGTTCTCATGGTACTGTTTTCCTTAACATTGTACACAGGATTAAGAATTTCGCTTTTGGATTGGACCAACATGATCCCATTAAGCAGGTTGAGGTATAATTATTAATTGTTTGTCCAATACAAATAAACAGAAATGTTTTATATGGATGTTACATTTCCCAGTCAAATTTCAGAAAATTAAGAAGTGTATCAATTAATTATCTTGGCAATAAACAGGGTGGATGGTGTGATAGTCATGGAACAATGGAGCAAGTGAGGGCAAAGTTACAAATGAAGTCAGAAGGAGCAATGAAGAGGGAGATGAATGTACAGGGTTAGATGAATGTACGTATTTTGGGAGAACCTAGGCTTTTCTGCACATGCTTAGTTAGTAGCTTAATTTTATGGATAGTTTGGTTTATTTTGTGGATGCATGTAATCAAATTCACAATTCAATATATTTTTTGTGGATGTAGTAATTTGAAATTGTAAACGAATGGTATTATTGGGATGTAGTTTGAATGGTTGATACATTTTGGCTTTAAATTTAAATGAGAATTTAGACCTTTTTTAGCTATATATCATGGCAGTAGCATTTTGCAGGTGCACTGGTAATATAAGCGAACCACAACTTTTTTTTCTTTTTAAAAATGTTGTGTATGCAGCACAGCCACAACGTTGTTACATGATTACAACATTGGCAAGTCAATCTACAACATTTTAAACACGTCGTCTGTTGTAACTTTGTCTAAATAGATGACACATTATAACCGTTGTGTAAATGTGGATAACCGTTGTCTAATATATTAAACTACAACGTTTTCGAGCATCCAGTAATTTATGAAAAATAAAGCTACAACGTTTTTTGCTTAAAAACGTTGTATAATGTGCCTAACTACAACGTTTTAAAACGTTGTATAAGAGTGTCAAATAGATGACACCCTTAACCACGACGTTTTGCTGACAGAAACCACAGCGTTGTTTACGCGTTATCTATTTACTATTTTGTAGTAGTGAAAATTCATTGTGATATGCTCCCATTTCCACTGTGGAATCTCTAAGGGTTGAAGCAACCCACTTGGTCTTTGATGCTCGACCTTGACCTTCTGATAAGTCAGGCACTTACTAACGCACTCTGTGACTTTTTTCTTCATGTTCGGCCACCAAAAATGTAGTCACAGGTCTTGATACATCTTCGTACTCCCGGGATGAATCGAGTACCTTGAATTATGAGCCTCTTGCAAAATCTCCTCTCGTAACTCGGGTACTGGCGGTACCCAAATTCTCCCTTTAAATCGCATCACTCCCTCGTTATCGGGTTTATACTTAATTTCCTCCCCTTTGAAAATTCTTTGTCTTATTCCCTCGCACTCCTCATCGCTGAATTGTGCTTCCTTTAATCGGTCCAATAAGATTGGACAAGTCTCTATTGTAAACAACTTCTCCCCCAATTCTGTCGGGAACCTGACTTCTATTTCTAGTTTAGCCATTTCTGTTATTAGCGCATCTTGAGCCGTTAACATTGACAACTTCCTTTGACCCTTCCTACTCAAGGCGTCGACCACTACATTCGCCTTCCCTAGATGATATAGACACAATCATAGTCTTTGATTAATTCTAACCACCTCCTCTGCCTCATATTCAATTCTTTTGGTGTGAAGATATACTTCAGACTTTTGTGGTACGTGTATATCTCACATTTCTCGCCACATAAATAATGCCTCCAAATCTTCAAGGCAAACACAACTGCTGCCAATTCGAGATCATGAGTAGGGTATCCCCTCTCATAATCTTTCAACTGCCGTGACGCATACGCAATGACCCTCCCGTGCTGCATGAGCACACATCCAAGTCCCTTGTGTGATGCATCGCTATAAACTACAAAATCACCTGTATCATCCGGTAAGAATAATACTGGCGCCTCACTCAACCTTTTATTTAGCTCTCGAAAGCTCTCTTCGCACTTCTCCGTCCATACATACTTTACCATCTTTCTCGTCAATTGGGTTAATGGGATTGCTATCTTCGAAAAATACTAAATAAATCTCCGATAGTAGCCTGCTAACCCTTAGAAACTACGCACTTCTGTCGGCGTCTTCGGTTGTTCCCAGTTAATAACTTCCTCCACCTTCGCTGGATCTACGGATATACCATCTTTGTCAATCACGTGTCCCAAAAAGTGGACTCTATCTACCCAAAATTCACATTTCGAGAATTTTACATACAACTTCTCCCTCATTAACGTGTCCATCACTATCCTCAGGTGTTCAGCATATCTTCTTGTGTCATTGAGTAGACTAGAATATCATTTATGAACATAACTATAAATTTGTCCAAATGTTTCTTGAACACTCTATTCATTAAATCCATAAATGTGGCTGGCGCATTCGTCAACCCAAATGACATCTGACGAAGTCATAATGGTCGTAACGAGTCCTGAACGTTGTCTTAGGTACATCCTCTCCTCTCACCTTTAGCTGGTGATACCCCGTTCTCAAATCTATTTTAGAAAAGTATTTTGCCACTTTCAACTGATCAAACAAATCGTCGATCCTGGGAAATGGATACTTATTCTTGATCGTTACTTTATTCAACTCCTGATAGTCGATACAAAGCCTCAACGATCCATCCTTCTTCTTCAAGAATAACACTGGTGCTCCCCATGGAGACACACTCGGTTGGATATACTTCTTATCTAACAATTCTTGCAGTTGAATCATCAACTCCTTCATCTTTACTAGCGCCATTTTATATGGTGCCCTTAAAACTAGTGTCGTCCCGAGCACTACATCTATTACAAACTCGGTCTCTCTATCTGGTGGAAGTCCTGGAAATTCGTTTGGAAATACATCCGTGAATTCATTCATGATAGGTATCTGCCCCATTTCGGTTCTTTCTCATTGGGTATCAACAACATGGCATAGATAACCTACGCACCCTTTTCTTAATAGCTTCCTGGCTTGCATCGTTGATAGCAAACTCGAACGTCTAGGAGATTTACTACCATAGAACACTACCTTAGACTGCTTCAAAGTTTGAAGGTTTATGCTTTTCTTCTGGTAATCGATTACTACCCCGTGGTTAAACAACCAATCCATTCCCAGTATTACGTCAAATTCTCCCAGTTTAATCAGAATTAAATCTACCAATCCTCTTATCTCGACGCAACAATTTCTATGAACATGTTTAACAGGGATTACTTCCTTATTTGCAACTTCTATGTTCAAGGGAGACCCTGGTTTCTCTAGAGGTAAGCTTAAATGTTGAGCAAATTCACATGATACAAAAGAACAGGTCGCACCCGAATCAAACAACACATATGCATTGATATTATTGATCGGAATGATACCTAAGACTATGTCTCCTGATGCCACTGCATCTTAGACCGTCATATTAAAGGTTCGGGCTGCTGGTCTACCTGGTGGAGCTAGACTAGTCATAGTCAGCTTACCACTGCTATTCCCATTGCCTCCTCCGTCTGTCCCCTTTTTTGGGCAATTTCTTACCATATGGCTCATCGCTCCGCAGACAAAACATCCGCTGTTTTTCTTCGGGTTGGGATAGTTAGGAGAGATGTGTCCCTCCTGCCCACACTTATAGCATGATGTCTTCCCCTTCAAGCAGACCCCAGATAATTCTTTTCGCAGGTCTTACATGGCTCTACCCTCTTCTTTGGGTCTCTTGGTTTAGTTCCGATATTCCCAGAACTGTTCCACTTCCTCTTTTGACTACCTCCATTTCCTCCGCTTCCGCTAGCTCCTTCGGCCTTTCCGGCCTTATCACTCTTATTCTTGTTCTTGTTCTTGTTCTCCTTATTGTAGAGGCTTAGCGCCTCACTCCCTCCTTCGACTATGATAGCCTTTTCTAGGATTGATCCAAACGAACCAATCTGTAGTAGAGAAATTTTGTTATAGAGCCAGGGTTTCAAGCCCTGCTCGAACATTCTCGCCTTCCTTTCCTCAGTGTCCACTTGGTGTGGAGCAAATTGAGCCACCTCATTGAACTTGGCAGCATATTGGGGTACTATCAGGTTCTCTTGTTTAAGTTCTAAGAACTGCATCTCCATTTGGCTCTGCATGCTTGGTGGGAAGTAGTTCTCGAAGTATAACTCCTTGAACTTCTCCCATGCAATGACTCCCTCTCCAGTCCTATTCTGGTTTGCTTCCCACCAGAAATTAGCTTCCCCTTTTAGTAGGTAGGTAGCAAAAGCAGTCTTTTGCTCCTCTCGAATTTTGGCGATAACAAACGTCTTTTTTATTTCTTTTATCCAGGATTGAGCCTCTATAGGCTCGGTGGTTCCGCTAAACTCAGGCGGTCCCACGCCCTTGAAGTCCTTAAAGTTAGTCGCCTGTGCGACTGGAGGATTCTCGGGTACTCCAGTAGGAGCTCTATTCAAGACACCTACTAGTAAGTCAATGAACTGCTGCATAAGGTTTACTTCCTCCTTATCCCCAGCCTCGGTTTCTCTCTATTGGGTCCTTCGTCCCCTAGGTCTTCCTCTTGGCAGCATTTTCTGTTAAATAAATTAATCTATTATTCTCCTTCAAGTATTTCTATTGAATACTAACACATATACATACTCATCACAAAGCACATTTAATAAACAAACTTATATTAATATGCTTCATATTTCATACATTCTTGCAACACATAGCTTTTGCTATTCGCATATGATATATCCCTCTATTACTAAAACGATGGGATTTACACCAGATAATCCATTACATATACAAAATTTAGGATTTATATCCTTACAAGGTACATATCTAGACCTCGCCTAATCACTGAACTAGATCGCGCCTAATGGCGTTAGCATACTTATCATCTGCTATGACCATCACCAGTTCCTTGCTAATGGTATGCCTGGCCTGGCCCTCCTCTGCTGGGTAATAGGTCACCCTATGCTAAAATCGCATATGCGACGACCTGAATGCATAGTTAGACCTATCGGTCCTCACATTCTTAGCCCTAGCCTCTTCTTCCAGGTCATCGGGCTGATCTTCGGCCCTGATCCTGTCATCGATCTCTGCCTCCCAGTAAGCATCTAACTCATGCCTCTCTGCCTGGAGTTCTTGCACTCTCACCTCTAAGGCTTGAACTCTACCTCTCAGTGCTACATTCTTGTCAAGTACCGCCCTAAACAGATTATTCATATCTGTCGGTGCCATTTCTTCCTCTTCTGAAGTCATAACATCCGATGATATATAGTCTACTTCCTCCTCATGCTCGGACGGATCCTCCTCAGTGGGATCCTCCTTCGGATCTTCCTCTGATTCACTTTCTATTGGAGCCTCAACCTCTGCTACTAGCTCGGGTGCTAGCTCGGGTAGAGCGATCAGCTCCTCGCTCACTATATGAATGTCTCTATATTCGGGTCCTCCTGACATCTAAAATCCAAGTTACTAACTTGATAAGTACATAGAAATAACATATAATATTATAACACATAACAATTATAGTTTATTTTAAGTATACTTTTAGTTCTTTTGATGAATTTCCTCAATCCACCCCTTAACAACCCTATTTGAGTTCAGTTACTAACTCTTCCATTTTCTCTACGGTCATATTCCTAAGGTTTTCCCCAACCTAAGCTTTAAAACCTATCAGCTCTGATACCAACCTGTGATGCCCCAAATCTGGGTACCTCAAACCCGAGTTCGGTGCTACACAGTACATCCCATTCCATACAACATAATAGACATAAATGTAATTACTATATTATTACAATACGTCTTACTCTCAATCCCAGGTTCTATTACAATAACATCATTCCAAAATTAATATTATGTCTTAATATTACATCAATACCATACTATTACAAATAAGGTACTACGCCATCTAGACGTTCATCTTCCCCTTTCCTTTGTCCTTACCAGAACCTTCAACCCGCTCGGGCTTAGCTGCAATGTTTAATATAAAGCAAAAATGAGCATTTAATTATCCAGCAAGTATAACAGTTGAATAACAATAATATCAAGAATCATATTACTTCCCTTAATAACTGAACAATAGTTGTAAGATATTCCGAATAAACAAGAACAATACATAGCTTTCGTTTGAACATTTTCGAAACGACATACTGAGTGGACATAAGACCTTGAACATTCATTTGCTTATTATAAAAGGTTTAAACAGTTATTTTATTGCAAACTGTCTGACTTACGAGCACTTCTAGGTGATCAGCCTATTGTACTCTATGTTGATCAACACTCTAGCCGGAAATGACTATATGCGTTTGTTTAAGCGCCTCGAGGCCTTTGTCAGAATAACTGACTAAAACTGCCCCTAATAATAGGGGTGTTCATCTCATTCATGCCTTGGAATCCTAACCAAAATAATTCTGTTGGATAGCTTTACTTAACATCAATAACATTTCAAGGATTTATTATCAAATCGGTAAAACATTTCAATATCTATCTAGCCGAAACAAATGGCATCGACGCTCTTCATAAACAGTTCATACATAATTGAACTTGAAAGCTTCCACAATTTATGTCATATCATAGCTTGAACACTTGTGCAAATACTAGAGATTTATATAAGTAAGGAAATTCACACAATCGTATATGCATTGCGTAAATTGGAACTTCAGAACATCAATAATATTCATAAGAAGCTTGCCCAACATAAGGGTTAGACAAAGGTGAGGAAACTTGCCTTTTGCGTTCTTTAATAACTCGACGTTAATCCTCCTTCAAAATGTCCTACACATTTAGGTATATATATCCACCTACCAATTAGCCACATAATGGACACCAAACATTGGTTCACACTATTCTATAATGTTTCATTCTAATTAGAAATAGAATATCAAATAAGGTTACACACACTTGTTATGGTGTTACGACGCTTGCACGTCCATACGCCAAACCGGCCTACTCGAATGCCCAAGCGACATGTATTTGCGTATGTTAAGCATCATTGGTTAATGCTAAGCATCATTATATATCATAATATATAAGTTTTAGAACATAGAACAATATCTTGTAGCGACAGAAGCATTACACGTTACATACGCGCATGCACGACGCCTTCCGTTTGCCTCCTAATGCATAATAGTCCTAAAAATGGCTATTTTAGAAATTGATCCAGTTTGAAATTACCAATTCTAAATAATGGAAATTATAGGTCTACTTCTTAGCTTTCTAGATCATCTTGAATCATCTAAATTGGAGTTCGTATGAGAAAGTTAGGTTCATTTTACTAAAGAAGGCCAGAATTGCAAAACTGGAACACAAGGAGCTCGCCCTGGCGAAGAGTCCCCTATATGACTCGATTTCATTATTCCAGCAAGCTCTGTTTTGACACACAAACTTCAAACCTTCATAACTTCTTTGTTATAAGTCGGAATTAGGCCATTCTGGAGGCTATAGAAAGCTTATAACAAGAACTACAAAACTCTCATGGATTCATAATCTTATAGACTTTTAATAAATTAAAATAGTGACTCCAAAGAGCCTGGTCCAACTAGTTTTCAGCGAAACTCAGAGTTAGGCCAATTCATTCTTCTTATTTGTTTCTTAGCTATTATACAACAAGTCAATATGACTTAACACATACTTCTATTACTAAGCTAAGCAACATAATATCATTTCATCAATTAATCACACCTAGTTCTCATGTTTCTTAGAGAAATTCTTCTCTTGGGCATTAAATCAAACGGTTTGTGGGCATGGCTTTAGAGTTCAGAACTCAGAGCTTTGCCAATACATGGTTGCCCCAGATTTCATATTGAAATCTTTTCTTGCAGATTATGGCATAAACTTACAGTACACTTTCATACCACCAAACAAAGTGATTACATCTTCATTAATACACATGAATTGTCCATAATAGTCCATTTCTTGCTCCTTATGCAAAGGTATGGTTTTCTTTCTTTTGTTCCACTTTTGGATTCTATTAACAGATGTTTTAAGGTACTAACAACATATAAACTCTTTCATTAACAACCAGCAAGAACAACAACAACAATGTTCTACCATTAGTGAAGCGAAAACTTAGCAAAGCTTGAAATGAAGGAGATGAGCTAGGTTTTTGTGTACTTACTTCTTGTAGCTTATCTTCTTAGTTATTAGGAGGATTGGTCACAGTAGTTAGCTCCTCTCTTCCTCTTCTGCTCCTTTTTCTTCTTCTTCTTCTTTTTCTTCGTCCGACTCTCTCTCTCTCTAACTTCTGAATGTATTCTTACTAGTTCTTACTTGTAGGAATCAAAGGAATGAAGGCTGAGCTTGAAGGGTTATTAATAGAAAGAAAGCTCAGCCCTTGCATGAGCCGAGCATGCTTGCAAGAACCCAGCTCCCCGTGTCTTGGACGGGAGAGCTTTGGCTCTCCCAGGCAAATGTCTTGCTCGGGTTTCTCTCCTCCCCATCTCCCACATGCCGTCCCTCCTTTCCTTTTGCCCAAGTGTTAGGATTATTCTCCCAAGTTTGTTGGTCGGTGACTCCCCCTCCCCTCTTCCTTCTTTCTCCTGCCCGTACTCTCTTCTTCACTCATTTTGCTGCAGAATTTTTATAACCCATTTCCCCTCATGGGTCATGGGTTGGGTCATGGGTTGCGGGTTTGGGTCATGGATTCGACCTGTGGGTCTTGGGCTACTATTTGGGCCACTATTTCATAATTCTTTGGGCTTCTAATTATCAATTCAATTGGGCTTCAAAAAAATCCTGGACTTGGATTATTAATCCCTCTCATTAACGCTTTGATGAAATTATGAAAAGTCGTAAAATCGAAAAATGCGTCTTTTGCGTAAATAGTGTTTTAGCGTTATTCTTCTAAATGATTTAATCAATACCATGAAATAACAACACTCAAAAATTATCACATACACGTCATAGGTTATAATAAAACCTTCAAACATATAACACAGAAAAACATTAATAAAAGTTCATTTTATTCAATAAAATCTATAGGCTCGTGTTACAAAGCTACCCACGATCCGCGATCGTTACAATCGAAATGTATATAATTAAATAAAATAAGACTTGACGGTAATTCCATGTCTTATATTTAATTGGGACATTGTATGGTAGAAGAATTGAATTGTACGGTAACTATTTTACTGAAATGTTCTTTTGTGATTAATGTTGAAATCTATATTATCTGGAAAGTCGCTGATCGCTAAGGGGGCTTACCCTTATTGTAGAATAAATATTATTTATTTAAATGAATTAAATAGTTTAATTTATTTATTTAAATAAGATTAGAATTGTTCTAAATAATTTATTCACAACTGGTTTAATACGGAGAACCTAATAGGTCACACTACAAAAGAAAAATATTTATTTAAGAATTAAATTGCATAATCATAATAAGTTAAGTGTATTTAATTTAATCTATGGAGATAAAATAAATTAAATAGCTTAATATTTATTATTTAATATTTTAGAAATATTAAATATAAATTAATAAGGGAGTCTTATTATTATTATTACTATTATTATTATTTAATTCCCAAAAGAGTTTGAGAATTAATTAATAAAAGTACTCTCATAAATTTCTAATTGGATTAGGAGTTTAATTAATTAAATAAGTTTAATTAGAATAAAAACCCTAATCCTAAATAGATTAGGAGGGTTCCCTATATCTATAAAAAAGAGGAGTCTTATCATAATTTAGGGTTACACATACTTCCAATTGTTGGAGAGTACTGGGAATTTTATAAAGATAGAGACTAGGGTTTTGTCAACACCCATCTTCTTGAACAAGTATTATTCCTTGGTGGATCACCTCTAGAGGTCAAACACTTGGGTGGCTAACGTTGATCAAAGGAAAGAATCTCACCATTGAATTCAAGGAGAAAACAAAAGATTTTGGAGTTGAACTTGTACCCGAGGAAGCTTAAGTTTACAAGGGTATAATTCTTATTCTCTATCTCTTTCGTTTAATTGATAATTGAACGCAAGGAAAGATCATAGTGATGGTTTGTATTAAAATTTTAAAATCCATTTTTATTGCGCTTCTACTCTATTTATGTAATTTGATTACATGTTTACGTTATATACAAACCTAACAACTTAGTCTCGGAATAATGGTTAGTAAAACTAGTTGAATCACAACAGAGATGATTATAGAGGTGCTGCGAAGTTAGCAATAAGGTTTTCTTCTCAGGTACTTAGCAACTTGGTTCACACTATTCCCTAATGTTTCATTCTAATTAGAAATAGAATATCAAACAAGGTTACACACACTTGTTACGGTGTTGCGACGTTTGCACGTCCGTACGCCACACTGGCCTACTCGAATGCCCAAGCGACACGCATTTGCGTATGTTAAGCATCATTGGTTAATGCTAAGCATCATTATATATCATAATATACAAGTTCTAGAACATAGAATAACATCTTTTAGCGTCAGAAGCATTACACGTTATATACGCGCATGCACGACGCCCTCCGTTTGCCTCCTAATGCACAATAGTCCTAAAAATGGCCATTTTAGAAATTGATCTAGTCTGAAATTACCAATTCTAAATAATGGAAATTGTAGGTCTACTTCTTAGCTTTTCGAATCATCTTGAATCATCCAAATTGGAGTTCGTATGAGAAAGTTAGGTCCATTTTACTAAAGGAGGTCAGAATTGCAAAACTGGAACGTAGGGAGCTCGCCCAGTTGAACTTCCTAGGCCAAACGAGCTCGCCCCAGCGAAGACTCCCCTACATGACTCGATTTCATTGTTCCAGCAAGCTCTGTTTTGACACAGAAACTTCAAACCTTCATAACTTCTTCGTTATAAGTCGGAATTAGGCCATTCCGGAGGCTATGGAAAGCTTATAACATGAACTACAAATTCTCATGAATTTATAATCTTATAGACTATTTAATAAATCAAAATAGTGGTTTCAAAGAGCCTAGTCCAACTAGTTTTCAGCGAAACTTAGAGTTAGGCCAATTCATTCTTCCTCTTTGTTTCTTAGCTATTATGCAACAAGTCAATATGACTTAACACATGCTTCTATTACTAAGCTAAGCAACATAATATCATTTCATCAATTAATCACACCTAGTTCTCATGTTTCTTAGAGAAATTCTTCTCTTGGGCATTAAATCAAACGATGTGTGGGCATGGCTTTAGAGTTCAGAACTTAAAGCTTTGCCAATACATGGCTGCCCCAGATGTCACATTGAAATCTTTTCTTGTAGATTATGGACATATACTTACATTGCACAACCAATTCATACCACCAAACAAAGTGATTACATCTTCATTAATACACATGAATTGTCCATAACAGTTCATTTCTTGCTCCTTATGCAAAGGTATGGTTTTCTTTCTTTTGTTCCACTTTTGGATGCTATTAATGAATGTTTTAAGGTACTAACAACATATAAACTCTTTCATTAACAACCAACAACAACACAACAACAACAACAATGTTCTACCATTAGTGAAGCGAAAACTTAGCAAAGTTTGAAATGAAGGAGATGAGCTAGGTTTTTGTGTACTTACTTCTTCTGCTTATCTTCTTAGTGCTTAGGAGGATTGGTCATAGTAGTTAGCTCCTCTCTTCCTCTTCTGCTCCTTCTTCTTCTTCTTCTTCTTCTTTTTCTTCATCCGACTCTCTCTCTCTAACTTCTGAATATATTCTTACTAGTTCTTACTTGGAGGAATCCAAGGAATGAATCTGTAGATGGTACAAGAATGAAAGCTTTCGTTTTATCTACGTCAACCGAAGGGTTTTGGGACTCTTCGATTGGAGAAGACCATGGAGATGAAGAATTAGAATGAACATGAGAGGTTTGAGGTGTAACTAGTATAGACGATAGTTGAATAGGAGATGGAGAATCTGTATGTATCTGTATAGGGGTATGTATAGGAGAGTTAGTATTTTCGGCATCGATCGTAGGGTTTTGGGACTCTACGATCGGGGAATTTATTGTCTGATAATCATTCGTAGAGTGTGGGGGCTCTACGAATGGAGAGTTAGGAATATTTACATGGTCAGTAAAGTGTTGGGACTCTACAACTGGAAGAATAGTATTATTGACATCGACCGTAGAGTGTTGAGACTCTATAATCGGGGTTTGAGTGGGTTGAACTTCAGTCATAGAAGGAGCAGGTATCTCAAGGATCGTAGGGGGGTGAATCCTCGATCTCTTTAAAGCGAGAAAATTCTAGATAAGGGAAATGAATGAGGATGAAGGAGGAAGGAACATAAGTTACCTTGTGATACATAGGAGGAAACACAAAGGGCTCAGAGCATATCAGCTTGGTGGCATAATTGAGAACTCTTGGAAAATTTTAAGCCACCAGCTTTATATTTGGATACTTGCAAAAATATCCCAATTAAATATAAGATATGGAATTATTGTCAAGTCTTATTTTATTTAATTATATGTATTTTGATTCCCAAATGCACAACTCTAAATAATGTAAATTAGAAACTCCTTTCTAATTTCATTCTGCCTTGGCGAAGGACTACTGAGTTGTCATTTATCGAATCACATAGGACATTCACATCTTTTACTAGACGTGGTAGATTCTTTGTTGATCATTCACCTATCTCCATGTACAACTTATTATACCCAATCATACCCTTTAATATACCCTAAAGGTCTTAAGGTACATGTCAAAGTATAACTCATCATACATAAGATACTATGATGATCTCAAGTCCAAGGATCACTTGTACTACTATCACTAGAGAAATTCCTATTGACAGGCGAGTAAAACTCCATTAGGTATTCCTTAGCAAGCCACGTTCAGTGAACTTATTCTCTAATAAGCACCTACATACTTGCTTTAGTGTCTCCACACAAATAATTATGAGATCAATCATCCTCTTCATTAGAGTAAGTAACGTATGTACTAATCTATTCGTATTCACTAATCCCCTTTTTAGTAATCCAACGATTAGGAACGATTTTAGTTTTAAGCTATCTTGAATTTAGATCTCATTAGCATGATCATCTTCATGATTCTAAAAGCATTGCTTAAAACTATGGGTTTATCACATATTAAATAATAGCACCATGTAGATAAAGTAAAATGCCTTTAATACTTTTATTAATAAATGAATAAGATTATAAAGTATATGTTACATCATATCAAATATGATTGGCTTGTGTACATACTACTTTCAATCTCCCACTTGCACTAAAGCCAATCGCTATAGTATCTAATACCCATCTTCTCTAAGTGACGATCAAACTGCTGTTGAGTTAAAGCTTTAGTAAATGGATCTGCGATGTTGTCTTGAGAGTCCACACGCTCCATGGTGACGTCTCATCTTTCAATGATCTCTCTAATCAAATGAAACTGTCACACGTGTTTGGATTTCTGATGAGACCTGGGTTCCTTAGCCTGCGCAACAGCTCCGATGTTGTCACATAATAAAGATACGGCTCCTCTAATGCTAGGAACCACTCCAAGTTCAGTTATGAACTTCTTCATCCAAACAGCTTCCTTTGTAGCTTCACTTGCAGCTATGTACTCTGCCTCTGTCACTGAATCAGCAACTTTTTGCTGCTTGGAACTCTTCCAACTCACTGTGCCACCGCTTAAGGTAAACATATACCCTCAAACGGATTTACTGTTATCTTGGTCCGTTTGAAAACTTGAGTCTGTATAGCCCTCTAGTTTCAATTCAGACCCACCGTAGACAAGAAATACATCCTTAGTTCTTCTAAAGTACTTTAGGATGTTTTTCACTGCCTTCCAGTGCTCTTCTACTGGATTCGACTGATATCTGCTTGTTACACTAAGTGCATGAGCGACATCTGGTCTAGTACATATCATACCGGACATGATAGATCCTATTGCTGAAGCATAAGGAATCTTACTTATACAATCTTTCTCCTCAGGTGTCTTTGGGGTCTGTTTCTTGGAGAGATGTATTCCATGGCGCATTGACATGAGACCTCTCTTGGAATCTTCCATGCTAAACTTCTTTAGTATCGTGTCAATGTACTTTCCTTGGGACAAGCCTAGCATCCTTTTAGATCTATCTCTATAGATCTTTATCCCCAAAATATAGGATGCCTCACCCAAGTCCTTCATGGAGAAGTGTTTAGATAACCAAATTTTGATCGACTGTAGCATAGGAACATCATTCCCTATCAATAATATATCATCAACATATAATACAAGGAATGAAACAATGCTCCCACTAACCTTCTTGTACACACATGGTTCATCCACATTGTTGATAAAATCAAACTTTTGATTATCTCATCAAAACGGATGTTCCACCTGCGAGAAGCTTGCTTCAATCCATAAATGGATCGTTGTAGCTTACCAACTTGGTTTGTTCCAACCGTTAAAATAAAACCCTCTGGCTGTATCATATATACATTCTCCTCAAGCTCTCCATTAAGGAAGGTCGTTTTCACGTCTATTTGCCAGATTTCGTAGTCATAATAAGTCGCAATTGCAAGCAAAATCCGAATGGACTTGAGCATAGCTATTGGTGAGAAGGTTTCATCATAGTCAACTCTTTGTCTTTGTTTAAAACCTTTTGCAACTAGTCGGGCCTTATAGGTCTCTACCTTGCCGTCCGTTCCAGTCTTTCTCTTAAAGACCCATTTGCACCCAATAGGCTTAATGCCCTCAGGTGGTGAAACCAAAGTCCATACTTGGTTTTCATACATGGAGTCCATCTCGAATTTCATGGCTTCTAGCCATTTCTCTGAGTCTTTACTACTCATAGCCTCTTCGTAAGTTAATGGATCATCATCATCTATGATGCGTACCTCATCATCATCTTCTATGATGAATCCATACCTATCAGGTATCTTCGGTACTCTTCCAGATTTACGAATAGGTTGTGGTACAGTAGGTTCTACCACATAATCAGGTACCTGACTTTGATCCGTAGTATTTTGTGGTTCTTGAACTTCTTCAAGATATATCTTACTCCCACTGACCCCTTCAAGGAAACTCCTTTTCCAAGAAGGCAGCTTGTTTTGCTACAAACACCTTTTGATCAGTAGGATAACAGAAATAATACCCTGATGTTTCTTTAGGGTATCCTCTTACACCTCCAAATCTGGGTACTTAATTCCCACTGATTTGGTGTTCACTATATCAATCATTCACAACTATCTACCCAAAATAAGAACAATTAAAATAAACTTAAAGAATTATCTTCCCTCAAATGGGGTTACATTATCAATCTCCAAAATAAAACAAATCCCAGGTTATCTAACCGTAATTACATCTGTGCGGAATAAAACATAATTTATAATAAGTCTCAATACATTCAAACGTTGAATAAATAACAAGTCATTAGCTACTTCAGCATCTTGCTCTTTCCTTTATTCGTGGACGACTCGTCCGACTTTTCTGTCTTAGCTGCAATGTTGAATGCAAGAGTGAGCAAACAATTGCCCACAAGTGTGATAATAACAGCAATTAATTAACCAATGAAGTAGATTTCAACTAAGGTATAATAGTTTTACTGAGTTCAATCAATAACTGATCAAGATCTGAAGGCTCAATAGAAAGCTTAACTCAAGAACTGAATATAGATTCAGGATTAAAAGTGTATCTGAGGGTCACAAGACCTCGAACTATGTCCTAGGTTATCAAGTATTTCTACCGTAACCTTTAACAGTCGTATAGACTATGGACCATCTATCTCGTACTCAGGGGGATCAGCCGTTTGTACAATGTATTGTGCACAAACATTTTAACGTTGTAGCGTAATTAATCCCCTATATTAGGGTTGTTCATCTCAGTTTAGCATCAGAATCTGTACCAAAAGGAACTTGGTTTGGAAGGATTTTAAAATATTCTAAGTCTTTAGAACGCTCATCAACTAAGGACTAGCCGAATCAATAAGGTTTGCTAGTTTGATTTATCAATAAAAATTATACAATAGGAACTATGTTCAAAATCTGATAAACTATCAATGATCGAATAACAATTGACAGGAATAAAGCTTAAACACTTATCATGGTATCAACCTCGCTTGAATAACAATAAACTAAGGTTAGTAAACTTGCTCAATGATAGAAAACTTGCTTTAAATGAGATAACAAGTTAAGAGAAGGAAAAACTTGCTCAATATAATAATGGAGTTCAGAAACTTGCCTCGTACGTAGCTTTCTTAATTACAAACCACGTACAATAAACAACATGCAAATTCCGTTTGTATTGCAACAAAAACGATTAGTTAAAATACTCACGTACATTAATACTCCAATCCTCACCTCAATTTCCAATTAACTACTAATTATCAACTCTATTTTAGAAGCTACAAGCTTTATTGCTACAATGTTACACTCTAAGAATCTCCACAACTTATCTTTAAGCTAAGGTATATTACCTTATATTTAATCATCATCAAACATCATTTAGAATCCATATTAACATCTCAACATTCACTTATTACATTAATTTAAGTTTAATCCTGCATAAAATGATATATCATAACTACCAAGAAAAGAAAACAAAATAATAAATTTTTTTTTCCAGCAGTGATTCTCGCCGGGGCGAGAATTCCCTTTTAAAATTTCTCGTCGGGGCGAGAATTCCCTTTTAAAATTTCTCACTGGGGCAAGCTCTCGCCGGGGCGAGGATTTACAGTTCGTTTCTCTCGCCGGGGTGAGAGACTCGGCAGTCGTCTCCTACAGTTCGCGAACAGTGAAAACTTAGGCCAACTTTGGCCAAATTTTCTGACTTCTACCATCCAACACATAATTTAAACATACCTAGACATCAAATATAACACAAAACTATTTCCCAACATATTTCTAAACATTCTCAACATCATATTACACATAATCAACCAACTTGAATCAAAAATTCTCTGTTAAAACAAGATATTCAAGTTTTAACCATTTTAATGAAATTAAACACTGTGACTTCATCTTTCAACCATTTTAATCTATTCTACTTGCATTCTTTTCATTTTTCATTATATTAACACAATTAAAAATCAATTTACCGATTAATAATCTAATTGAACATCAATTTCATACACATAAGTCATACATAAAAATAAAGCTCTGTAAAATAAAAAATCAATTCTAAAGCATGCTTTCATGAATTAATTTGTTCAAATTAACTTATAATCACCATATAATCTCTAACACATGCTTATAATCAATTATAATCAAATAATTTCATGCTTTGAACAACTAACTTCATATACAGTAAAGTAAATTAAAAGAATGCAGTGAAGAATATTATACCTTCTATTGCTTAGAAAACTTGATTAATTCTCCTTTGATTGTAGAATTTTCTTCTCCAATCTCCAAACTTCTCTCTAAATTTTCTCTCCAACTCTCAATTTTTCTTTTCTCTCAAAAGCTCTGTTCTTTCTTTCTTTCTTTTTTTAAGCTAAACAAATAAACTGATAAAGCTTCAAATAAAAACTGATGAAGCATAATCACGTGTTTTAATATCAAATCATCAGTTACTCAATTTCAAAAGCCACTAAGGCTTGTTTGGCAAAATAAAATTAAAATAACTCATTATTTCCAACCAAAGGTCATAAGGCCTTGTTTGGTTTGATGGAAATAAAGCTCTTTCTATTTATTTTAATAATTTATTATAACATATAGTTTTAATTGTCACACTTTTAATTTAATTGAACTTATTATTAAATAAATTCAATTAAACCTTACTAACTTAAATAATAGTTCCATTTAACCAATAACAATAACACCAAATAAATTATCTTATTCAAACAAATTCTTTATTCAAATAAATCATTTAATCATCTAATTTAATTATTAAATTAAATTAGAAAAAACACATCCAATCACAATCAAATAACATTTAACAAAAATTCTTTCACCATAACTTATAAATTATTTATTTTACTTAATAAATAAATTGATAAAAATATTTATATAAATCAATAAATATTTTTATTTAATCACAAAAATTGGATTCGTTACATCCTTCCATCCTTAAAAGGATTCTGTCCCCAGAATCACAACGTAATTAATTCGTCCGTTTCATTCTCCCCTCCTTATAAGGATTCTGCCCCCAGAATCGCGATACAATGATGAAACAAATAATTCAGGATAATTTTGCATCATTTTCTCTCCGAGTTCCCACGTAGCTTCTTCAGCACTGTGGTTCCTCCAAATTACCTTTACAGAAGGTATTACTTTATTTCTAAGAACCTGCTCTTTCCTGTCTACTATCTGTACAGGTATCTTTTCATAGGATAAGTCTTTCTCAAACTGTATTGGTTCATATTCTATGACATGTTTATAATCAGGCTTATACGGTCGTAGCACCGATATGTGGAAGACATTATGAATGTGGTCTAACTCGGGATGTAAAGCTACCTCATAAGCCACCTCGCCTACTCGTTTCAGCACTTCGAAGGGTCCAATAAACCGCGGACTGAGCTTACCCTTTTTACCAAATCTAATTTTTCCTTTCCAGGGAGATACTTTGAGAAACACAAAACTCCCAACTTCAAATTCACGATTTTGACGATGTTGATCCGCATATTTCTTTTGCCTGTCTTGAGCAGCTAATAATCTGGCTCTTATCACTTTGACAATTTCAGCAGTTTGCTGTACCAGCTCGGGTCCTAATAGGCGACGTTCACCAACCTCGTCCCAACACAACGGAGTTCTGCACTTCCTTCCATACAATGCTTCGTAGGGTGGCATGCCGATACTCGCGTGATAACTATTATTGTAGGCAAACTCGACCAGAGGTAAATGATCATCCCAGTTGCCCTTAAAATCCATAACGCACGCTCTCAGCATATCTTCCAACGTTTGAATTGTTCTTTCACTCTGGCCAACGGTTTGAGGATGGTAAGCTGTACTCATTCTCAACTGTGTCCCCAAATAAGCTTGCAAACTCCTCCAGAATTTTGATGTAAAACGTGAATCTCTGTCCGACACAATTGATACTGGACACCGTGCCTTGAGATAATCTCTTTGACGTATAACTTTGCCAGCTGATCCAAAGTGAATCTGATTTTGATTGGCAAGAAATGCGCTGATTTCGTTAATCTGTCAACTATGACCCATATTGCGTTATAACCCTTCTGAGTAGTTAAAAGCCCTACCACGAAGTCCATCGTGATATGCTCCCACTTCCATTCTGGTATCTCCAAGGGCTGTAACAAACCACTTGGTCGTTGATGCTCCGCTTTAACTCTCTGACAAGTTAAGTACTTCGCAACACATTCAGCAACCTTTCTTTTCATGTTTGGCCATAAAAAATGTTGGCGAAGATCCTGGTACATCTTTGTACTTCCCGGGTGAATCGAAAATATTGAACTATGAGCTTCGTTCAAAATCTCCTCTCTGATTGCCAGCACTGACGGTACCCAGATTCTACCTTCAAATCTCAGCAACCCTTCGGTATCGATTTTATATTTAAGTTCTTCTCCCTCTAGCACTCTTTTTTGTATCTTAACACATTCCTCATCCTGAAGTTGTGCTTCCTTTACTTTTTCCACCAAAGTTGGTTGGGTTTCTATCTTGAACAATTTTTCATTAGGCTCTGCCAGACCCTTCACCTCTAATTCCAATTTAGCCATTTCCGCTACAAGCTTCTCCTGAGCAGTTAATAAAAATAGCTTCTCCCGACCTTTTCTACTCAAAGCGTCGGCAACCACATTAGCCTTTCCCGGATGGTATAGAATTTCACAATCATAGTCTTTGATCAATTCTATCCATCTCCTCTGCCGCATATTCAAATCCTTCTATGTGAAAATATACTTTAGACTTTTATGGTCTGTATATATTTCACACTTCTCCCCATAGAGATAGTGCCTCCAGATTTTCAAAGCAAACACCATGGCTGCTAACTCCAAATCATGGGTCGAATACCCTTTTTCATACTCTTTTAGTTGGCGCGATGCATATGCAATAACCTTACCGTTTTGCATTAGCACACAACCAAGTCCTTTATGCGATGCGTCACTATACACCACAAAATTTCCTGTATCATCCGGCAAAGACAACACAGGTGCCGAACTTAGTCTCTTCTTTAGTTCTTGGAAACTCTCCTCGCACTTCTCCGTCCAAACGAACTTCACTGATTTTCTTGTTAAATTCGTCAACGGAGTGGCAATCCTGGAGAAATCTTGAATAAAACGCCTGTAGTAACCTGCCAAACCTAAGAAACTCCTCACTTCTGACGGTGTTTTCGACTAATCCCAATTCATCACAGCTTTCACTTTAGCTGGATCAACCGAAATCCCGTCTTTATCAATAACATGTCCAAGGAATTGAACACGCTCTAACCAAAATTCGCACTTCAAAAATTTGGCATACAATTTCTCATTCCTTAACGCCTCCAATGTCACCCTCAAATGCTCCACGTGTTCTTCTTGAGTTTTGGAGTAAACCAAAATGTCGTCTATGAATACCACTACAAATTTATCCAGAAATGGTTTGAACACCCTATTCATTAAGTCCATGAATGTTGCAGGCGCATTCGTTAAACCAAATGACATAACCAAAAACTCATAGTGACCATATCTAATTCGAAATGCCGTCTTTGGTATGTCTTCCTTCCTCACCTTTAGTTGATGGTACCCACTTCGCAGATATATCTTTGAAAAATATCTTGCTCCCTTCAGTTGGTCAAACAGGTCATCGATCCTTGGCAACGGATACTTATTTTTAATCGTGACCTTATTCAACTCTCTATAGTCAATGCAAAGATGCATTGACCCGTCCTTCTTCTTAACGAATAATACCGGCGCTCCCCACGGCGAAACGCTCGGTTGAATATACTTTTTATCCAGCAGCTCTTGCAATTGCACCATCAACTCCTTCATCTCTACCGGAGCCATTCGATACGGGGCTTTTGATATAGGGGTTGTACCTGGTGCTAGATCAATTACAAATTCAATTTCCCTATCTGGCGGTAATCCTGGCAAATCATCAGGAAACACGTCTGCAAAATCCCTAACTACTGGTATCTCCTCCAGCTTTGCACCCACCTTTCGGGTATCGACTATGTAGGCTAGATATCGTACACATCTTTGTCTCAACATCTTTCTAGCCTGCATCACCGTCAGACATCTCGTTTGTCTAGGCGACTTGCTGCCATAAAATACTACCTTTGACGGAGTCATAAGGTTCACACATTTCTTTTGACAGTCAATAACTGCCCCATGATTGAACAACCAATCCATTCCCAGAATGACGTCAAACTCCCCAAGACGAATTGGGATCAAGTTTACTGTCATCACATGACCCTTAATATCTATCTGACAGTTCTTGTGGACAAACTTAACAGGAATCACTTCCCTATTCGCAATTTCTATATTCATAGGGTAATCTAATTCTTCCTGAGGTAACCCTAATTTCTTAGCAAAATCATCGGATATAAATAAGCAAGTAGCACCCGAGTCAAACAATACATAAGCATTAACATTATTGACTGGAATGATACCTGACACTACATCCTTTGACTGCACAGCATCCTGCACTGTCATATTGAATGTTCGAGCAGTAGGTCGATTGGGCTGTGTTGGTCCTGCAATAGTCAGATTGCCTCCACCGCTGTTTCCTTTTCATGCACTGGCTCCACCTGTAGTTGCTTTCTTAGGACAGTCTCAGGCAAAGTGATCCTTCGACCCGCAGATGAAACATGCGCCCTTCTTCGGATTAGGGCAATTTGGTGCGATATGACCCTCCTGACCGCAGTTAAAGCATACCCTCTTACCCTTCAAACAAACACCCACATGGCTCTTTCCGCAGTTACTGCATACCTCCATCTTCTTTTTCTGATTACCCTACTGACTTCTCGCAGAGTTACCATCACTCCACTTCCTCTTCTGACTGCTGCCCCCATGGCTACCACTTGCCTTGTTTTCACTTTCATTCTTCTTTTTCCTTTGCTCCTGATTATACTTAGACAAAGCATCACTGCCTCCTTCAGCGATAATTGCCTTTTCCAAAACTGCCGCAAATGAGTTAAGTTGGAACATTGAAACTCGGCTATACAACCAGGGCTTTAGTCCCTGCTCAAACCTTCTAGCCTTTAGCTCATCCGTGTTGACTTGATATGGCGCAAACCTCGCCAACTCGTTAAATTTTGCAGCATACTTAGGCACCGCCATGGTACCTTGCTTCAATTCTAGAAATTGTACCTCCATTTGATTTTGCGTGCTTGCCGGAAAGTAGGTTTCGAAAAACATCTCCTTAAATCGCTCCCACGGAATAATCCCTTGGCCACCTCGAGTCTTATTTGCTTGCCACCAGTAGTTAGCTTCTGATTTCAGCATAAATGTTGCAAATGCCGTCTTTTGGTCCTCGTTGACCCTAGCGACATCAAACACCTTCTCCATCTCCATGACCCAGGTTTGGGCTTCAATTGGATTCATAGAACCGTGATATTCCGGAGGTCTGACAGCCTTGAAGTCTTTAAAAGTCGTGGCCTGGGCTTGGGGTTGATTCGCAAATGCTCCTGTTAGCAGATTCACCAGTTGCTGCATTGGATTAGCGTTGGCTTCTTCATTTTTATTGGTGGATCCCTCAGGGGTCTGTTAACGGGTTTGTCTTCTTGGCGGCATCTTACTGTCAAGAATTCGCGCTATTAGATTATTACTCAATTACTTAAACATTTAAGTCTTAACTTGAACATTTATAAACAGCACTTAACACATAGCACATCTGATAAACTTTCTCATTTATTCATTTACTGTTTTAAAACATAACAAAAATAACATCATAATTATTTACATCATCTATCCTGAAATCACAAAGTTCCAGGATTATATAATTATACTATCCCATTATATAAAACTGGGATTAACAACTTATTAACTTCATAATTTCATACTAGCATAACTAATCATAATCTACGATGACATCCCACGGCGCACAGCTTCCTCGCGTTCTTGCTCCATAATACGAGTCACCATCCTTCGACCCATTATATCTAGAGACGATGAACTCGATCCTGAGCTCTATCTACTGTGGTGTGAAAAATATACTCCATCTCGTCAATCTTGGCCTTCTTTGACCGCACTTCACATTCAACACGATTTGCACGGTTAGCCTCCCTCAACCAAGCAGTTTCAGCTCTCGCCCGCTTAGCTGACTCCTCTTTCAACTCATCTCGTACAATTTCATTCCTGGCTATCAATTGTCCTCGTCGATACTCAGACTGTGCTAGCCTTTGCTCAACCTCTGCAAGACGTGATGAAAGGTCTTGGATCTCAGCATCCTTCTGCTCTAGAGCGGCTTGACGTTCCACAACCTGTTCTTCTAACTCCTCCTTTTCGCTCTCAACATCAACCAGCTTCCACTCCACGTCCCCAAGACGTATATCTAGCTCCTCAATCTCACTGTTCTTTTTCTCCAAGATAGTCTGTCGCTCAGCCAGCTGCCTCTCTAACTCCTCCACTCTATCTTGCAACTCAATGTTACGATCATACACCTGCTCATACATCTGAACACCTAAGGAGGTTAGTGATATCTCCTCTAGGTCCTCCTCCTCCTCCTCCTCAACCTCCTCCGGATCCTCCTCATGATCAGTCTCAGGCTCGTACTCGGGACCTGCAACTGTGATCAATGGAGATGGCTCCCTCTGCACTAGCTGCTCCCGAACCACATGAATATCTCGGGGCTCCTCCTCCCTAGCCTGGTTGGGTTCTCCTCTATCAGTCATCCTGACACAAAATTTTAAGTTTTAATTACTAATCGATAATACTCGCGAGCACATAAGTTTGTTATCAAATAAGCACATAACACATAATCATTTTATTATCTTTTATGGATTTCCGTAATCCATTCCTTAGAACTCGATAAGAGTTCATTACCTCTATATTCTCTATCTTCTAAAAGGCTACTACCCTAAGGTTTTCCCCACCTAAAGGTTCATAACCTATCAGCTCTGATAACAACCTGTGACACCCCCAAATCTGGGTACTTAATTCCCACTGATTTGGTGTTCACTATATCAATCATTCATAACTATCTACCCAAAATAAGAACAATTAAAATAAACTTAAAGAATTATCTTCCCTCAAATGGGGTTACATCATCAATCTCCAAAATAAAACAAATCCCAGGTTATCTAACCTTAATTACATCTGTGCGAAATAAAACATAATTTATAATAAGTCTCGATACATTCAAACGTTGAATAAATAACAAGTCATTAGCTACTTCAGCATCTTGCTCTTTCCTTTACTCGTGGACGGCTCGTCCAACGTTTCTGTCTTAGCTGCAATGTTGAATGCAAGAGTGAGCAAACAATTGCCCACAAGTGTGATAATAACAGCAATTAATTAATCAATGAAGTAGATTTCAACTAAGGTATAATAGTTTTACTGAGTTCAATCAATAACTGATCAAGATCTGAAGGCTCAATAGAAAGCTTAGCTCAAGAACTGAATATAGATTCGGGATTAAAAATGTATCTGAGGATCACAAGACCTCGAACTATGTCCTAGGTTATCAAGTATTTCTACCGTAACCTTTAACAGTCGTATAGACTATGGACCATCCATCTCGTACTCAGGGGGATCAGCCCTTTGTACAATGTATTGTGCACAAACATTTTAACGCTGTTGCGTAATTAATCCCCTATATTAGGGTTGCTCATCTCAGTTTAGCATCAGAATCCGTACCAAAAGGAACTTGGTTTGGAAGGATTTTAAAATATTCTAAGTCTTTCGAACGCTCATCAACTAAGGACTAGCTGAATCAATAAGGTTTGCTAGTTTGATTTATCAATAAAAATTGTACAATAGGAACTATGTTCAAAATCTGATAAACTATCAATGATCGAATAACAATTGACTGGAATAAAGCTTAAACACTTATCATGGTATCAACCTCGCTTGAATAACAATAAGCTAAGGTTAGTAAACTTGCTCAATGATAGAAAACTTGCTTTAAATGAGATAACAAGTTAAGAGAAGGAAAAACTTGCTCAATATAATAATGGAGTTCAGAAACTTGCCTCGTACGTAGCTTTCCTAATTACAAACCACGTACAATAAACAACCTACAAATTCCGTTTGTATTGCAACAAAAACGATTAGTTACAATACTCACGTACATTAATACTCCAATCCTCACCTCAATTTCCAATTAACTACTGATTATCAACTCTATTTCAGAAGCTATAAGCTTTATTGCTACAATGTTACACTCTAAGAATCTCCACAACTTATCTTTAAGCTAAGGTATATTACCTTATATTTAATCATCATCAAACATCATTTAGAATCCATATTAACATCTTAATATTCACTTATTACATTAATTTAAGTTTAATCCTGCATAAAATGATATATCATAACTACCAAGAAAAGAAAACAAAATAATAAAATATTTTTTTTTCCAGCAGTGATTCTCGCCGGAGCGAGAATTCCCTTTTAAAATTTCTCGCCGGGGCGAGGATTTACAGTTCGTTTCTCTCGCCGGGGCGAGAGACTCAGCAGTCGTCTCCTACAGTTCGCGAACAGTGAAAACTTAGGCCAAATTTGGCCAAATTTTTCGAATTCTACCATCCAATACATAATTTAAACATACCCAGACATCAAATATAACACAAAACTATTTCCCAACATATTTCTAAACATTCTCAACATCATATTACACATAATCAACCAACTTGAATCAAAAATTCTCTGTTAAAACAAGATATTCAAGTTTTAACCATTTTAATGAAATTAAACACTGTGACTTCATCTTTCAACTATTTTAATCTATTCTACTTGCATTCTTTTCATTTTTCATTATATTAACACAATTAAAAATCAATTTACCGATTAATAAACTAATTGAACATCAATTTCATACACATAAGTCATACATGAAAATAAAGCTCTGTAAAACTAAAAACTCAATTCTAAAGCATGCTTTCATGAATTAATTCGTTCAAATTAACTTATAATCACCATATAATCTCTAACACATGCTTATAATCAATTATAATAAAATAATTTCATGATTTGAACAACTAACTTCATATACAGTAAAGTAAATTAAAAGAATGCAGTGAAGAATATTATACCTTCTATTGCTTAGAAAACTTGATTAATTCTCCTTTGATTGTAGAATTTTCTTCTCCAATCTCCAAACTTCTCTCTCAATTTTCTCTCAAACTCTTAATTTTTCTTTTCTCTCAAAAGCTCTGTTCTTTCTTTCTTTCTTTTTTTTAAGCTAAACAAATAAACTGATAAAGCTTCAAATAAAAACTGATGAAGCATAATCACGTGTTTTAATATCAAATCATCAGTTACTCAATTTCAAAAGCCACTAAGGCTTGTTTGGCAAAATAAAATTAAAATAACTCATTATTTCCAACCAAAGGTCATAAGGCCTTGTTTGGTTTGATGGAAATAAAGCTCTTTCTATTTATTTTAATAATTCATTATAACATATAGTTTTAATTGTCACACTTTTAATTTAATTGAACTTATTATTAAATAAATTCAATTAAACCTTACTAACTTAAATAATAGTTCCATTTAACCAATAACAATAACACCAAATAAATTATCTTATTCAAACAAATTCTTTATTCAAATAAATCATTTAATCATCTAATTTAATTATTAAATTAAATTAGAATAAACACATCCAATCACAATCAAATAACATTTAACAAAAATTCTTTTACCATAACTTATAAATTATTTATTTTACTCAATAAATAAATTAATAAAAATATTTATATAACTCAATAAATATTTTTATTTAATCACAAAAATTGCATTCGTTACATATCCCACGAATCTACACTTGTCAGATCTAGTCTTTAGCTTATCATGCTCAAACATTTTGACATAAGCTGGACAACCCCAAGTCTTAACATGCTTAAAATTTGGTTTCCTCCCTGTCCATAACTCATATGGAGTCTTTGGGACGGATTTGGTAGGTACCTTGTTAAGTAGGTATGCAGCCAATTCTAGGGCATAACCCAGAAGGATACTGGAAAGTCGGTATAACTCATCATGGAACGAACCATGTGCAACAATGTTCGAGTTCTCCTTTCAAATACCCCATTCAACTGTGGCATTCTTGGTGGAGTCCATTGTGAGATTATACCATTTTTTTTGAGACAACTGAGAAACTTATTGGTTAAGTATTCCCCTCCTCGGTCCGATCGAAGAATCTTAATACTCTTTCCAGTTTGTTTCTCTATTTCACTTCTAAATTCTTTGAACTTTTCAAATGATTCAGACTTGTATTTCATTAAATACATATATCCAAATCTAGAATGATCATTAATGAAAGTATTAAAATAAGAATACCCTCCTCGTGCATTCGTTTTCATAGGTCCACATACGTCCGTGTGTACCAATGCTAACAACTCTGTAACCCTTTCTCCTTTTCCACTAAAAGGATATTTAGTCATCTTACCCATGAGACAAGATTCACAAGTTGGATATGATAAGTAATCAGATAGCTCTAAAAGCCCATCTTTATGCTGTAGGGTTTTAGACACATGAACGCAGCGGAATTTAAAATTTTAAAACAATTTTTCGAAACCCTAAAACATGATGTAGACACCCAAATTTTGCACTTCGTATACTAACCCTGACAGGAGGGCAAATCCGTCAAATGAACCGGCCTGCAAGAGCAAAAGATGGACAAGTACGAACACTCGACGCCACCGCGACGATTTACAACCGAAACCGACGTGACAACAAGGTTGTCCGATTTGAGCATTCCCGAATGATGTGGCACGTCTTCCAATAATTCTCGAATTGCAAAATACGAACATGTCGGCGAAAACCGACGTCACGACACAAGAATTGAGGCGTAGCACGAAAGTCGAGAAAGTCAAGCCAGCCAGCCGCGGATTGATCTGCGGCCAATGAGTGCGCCTTTTGAAAACACGGAACTCTAAACACGGAACTCGAAACCAGGCTCTGCGGCTGCCCTAGGCCAGCCTATTTCAGCTCAGTTTCTTCATTTCATCCAGGGGGCGGACAACAGTAGTTTTGGAAAAAAAAAGAAGGAGAATTCAGCAGCAAGAAGCACGAAAATAGAGAGAAAAAAGAGAGAAATTTTGCAATCAAATAGGAAGAAAAGAGAGAAAAAAGAGAGAATTTAATTCTTTTGATTTTGATTGTATCAAATACACTCCTTATCCTATTCAAATACACAAGTTCACATCCATTTGAGATCAACTGCAAGGTGAAAATTCCTATTTGTTCTAGCAATTCATATCATATTGATTGGTTAAATTAGATGTAACTTTCATGTATCTTGTTGAACAATCATGGATTAGGGATCATTAGTGAGGGTTCCATCGGAACAAAATTCTTCCTAATAACCCGAGGATATCCAATTGATGAAATTTCTAGCTTGTTTATGGTGATTCATTGGGGGTAATTTATTTATATTGTCATTTTCGGATATCATGGTGTATTAGATAAATCCGGGTTGGTTAGTTATGTAGTATTCATTTTGTGGGCATGTATTAATCTCGTGTGAGCCTAGGAATGCGACCCCGTGGTCCAAATCCGATGATGGACGTTTTGATGTATGTGATAGATTCAAGATGCTCGTTTTGTAACATGTAACCGTCGGGCCTTAAAACGACGCTAAGGCAAGAATCGGGATTTAAGGCCCCGTATTAGTGGAATATGTGATTGTTGGCGTTCGGGGATATTTTGATGGCTTACATGCCCATGAATAGCCCCGACGCGTGTTTATGCTTGATTAGATTTTGTGACACAAAAAATGATTTCAAAGGTTAAACGATGAAGGTTTTTTTATTAAAATCAAACAAGCTAGGTTATTAGAATCACGAGGCTAAAAATTGGAAGTGTTAATAAATGTCGATTCCTATTAAACGAGAAGGCCAAAGGAAATCATTTTCAAACATCACTAAAAGCGGCTTTATGAATGAACGAAACGTTTTATTAAACCTTGATACATAGGGCGAAAGAGATCCTAGAAATTGCCCATCATTTATGAAAGCAACGTATAAATCTCGATTTCTATTTCGGTTAAGGTTTAAGAGAATTCACGTTTTATCAAAACAACGGCTAATAAAGATTCATAGTTTTAACAAGTAAAATCAAATCTTTCTCATGAATGAAGGAGCTCTCTCGTACTAACGGAAACGACGTTCTAAAATATTCCCAAAACAAAAACACGATTTCTCAATAAAATGCCAAATGTTTCACCTCTCATGAAAGAACTCACCACAACATTCACATAAGCACGCACACACACACACACGCGTATACACATTTTACGAATCAAAGGATAGGAAAGCATCGAGATTGCGGTAACCGTGTTTCACGGAAGTCGGGGGGTGCCTAACACCTTCCCCTCGCTTAAGCAAGCCCCCGAACTCTATGAATCTTGGTTCGCAGACCAATTAATTCGGAGTCACATATGAGCCAGCGATTTATAAAAAACGAAACTCGGATGAGTTGGTACATCCATTTCAAAATATACCAACTGGCGACTCTGGTTAATTGGCTCATCATAAAAATGATTTTTCAAAACCCCGTCGACATTAATGCCGACCTTTTCCCAAAATCATATAATAAAAAAGGGCTAGAAATCGGAAGAGGCGAGAAACCGGCGTCGACAGCTGGCGACTCTGCTGGGGACATTAGAGGGCTTAAGCCGCGTACAAGTCTTGATGCTATCCTTTAAAAGTCATGAATATGTGTGTGCATGCAAATATTTTGATCTGTCATACGTTTTGTTGTGTGAATGTGTGTTTTGTCCAATAAGTAAATATTTGAATGGAATTGCTTTACTCATTTGCATACGGTGAGGACGATGAATGTGAATGTATGTTGAGAGAGTACCTCCTCCTGAGGCGAACCTGTCGGTTTCTTATTACTGGACTCGAAGGGGCTGCTCCCCGGAGATGGCTCAGGAAACGCACCACCCAAATCCGCTCCAATCGAAAGGACTCAGACGAGTAGATTGCGAAGATTTGGGAACCTTCATGCCGAAAAGCCCGTGAGAGTAACCCTAGGATAGGTCAGCCTCAGATTAACCCAACGCAGGAAAAGTCTCTTCATGCCTTTTTACATTCACGCGTAAATGTCATGATCCCATTCATATATGCCTCCCTTTTTGTCAAGAGAAATTACTAACCTCTATGTTTTACAGGGAACAGCTGGGGAGCTTAATAGAATCATATTTAGCATTTGTTAAAGGACTACTAACTTTCTGTTTTACAAGGAAAGATTAAAAAACCCCAAAACACAAAAGTTACAGCTTTAGCATGCATCCGCATTTTTCATTCCCCAGGACTAAACTTCGAACCCTTGTTTCTGTAGGATTGCTCCTCAAACACGTTCACAATCTAAAAGAGCCCAGAACTCTATATCTGAAATGGCTGATATTCCATCTACCAATTCCGGTTCCATATCTAGGGAGGAATTTGATGACTTTAAGAAGCAGATGTTAGTAATGGCCATAATGCTAAAGGAGCAATTGATGCCCAGACAGGATCCACCTAAGGAAGATCCACCTCAACTTAAGGGCAAGCCAGTCGTCCCAAAGGCCATTCCCGTACCAAACAAGACAGTGATTACTATCCCGGAAGAGGGAGATACGGATGACCTGCGAAAGAAAATGAGACAAATGGAGGAAACCATCCAATCTATGAAGGGCATAGGGTCCCTAGGCAGGGTTAACTATTCAGATTTATGTGTCTTCCCCGGAGCCAGATACCCGGAGAAATTTAAAATCCCCGAATTTGAAAAATACAATGGGAAGGGGGATCCTTACACACATTTGAAAATCTACATCGGGGAGCTTGGATCTTACGCCGAGGATGAGGGTCTAAGGATGCAGCTTTTCCAAAAAAGTTTGACGGGAGAAGCGAGAATCTGGTACGCCCGTCTTGACAATGCCCGGATCCATAATTGGGAGGAATTGGCCCATACTTTCTTAACACAATACAGCTTCCAAGCACAGATGGCCCCTGACAGGTATCAAATGACAAAGGTCAAGAAACAACCGAAAAAATCTTTCACTTAGGTTCCCCTGGTCACGATACGCAGGAATGTTGGACGCTGAAGCACAAAATTCATGATTTGATTGATAGTGGGGAAATCATGGTGGAACAGCCAGGGTCACCAAACGTGGAATCCTCTACTTAAGCATGATGGGGAAAGGGGTAAATCCAGAAGTATGGCAGTGAATCCTGACCAGTAGAAGATCAATGGGTTTTAAAATTCTGAGTTTTATTTCAAATCCATGCACGCTCATGTCATTTTGTCATGTTATCCAAAAGGAAGATCATGTGCTGAAATATGTTATATATATGACAAGCATTTTTCGTTTTATGGCAGTACCCCGATTTGAGGCATTCTAGCCTGACAAGCAATATGGCCAAATTTGAAGAAGGATCACGATTTTGGTATAAAGCTAGATTTCGATCTGATGGCGATTGAGCAAGACGAGACAGATATCGACAATACGCCTGACGAGATCTGGGGATGGGTCGAAGATAGACCCAAACACGACTTAGACCAAACCATCGCCATCAAACATCAGAACCCCTAACGATCACGAAGAACCCGGAGTGGGGGCAAATGCGATCACAATTAAAAAAAAAGAATAATAATAATAATAATAATAATAATAATAATAATAATAAAAATCTCAAAAATCAAAAATCAAAAAATTCCCTAAACCTTTCAACAAGTCAAAGGACCGGATCTTTTGTCAGCCTAGCGAGATACCGTTGCAACCGGTCCGAGGGAGATCACAAGAAAAGCCACTTAATACTGGGGCATTTGTCAACTACCCAGGAAGTGATGGCGTGCAAATTGGCACCCATGCGACAATCTCGTCAACATGCACCATCATCATCAAATGTTACGATCATCTGGCATTTGTCAAGCATAGTTTTCCCGGGATACGGTGACCCGCGTGAAAGGGGATTTTATTTGACTTGATAGGAATCGGATTAATTCTGACAAGCAACCGTGGAGCACGATTGTGAGTATGATTAGACGAAGAAGGCTATTCAACCTTTTGATCGGGTACAAAGCCATAATTCAAAGCAGTGTTTGCGACAGGATCGACCTCAAATGACAGCCTTCACTTTGCAATTGCACAAACTTTCAGTGTGGGGTATAAAACTGTGACGACGATGATGGCAGTTAACATGTAGTCAGACAGTCAATAATTATCAAGCTAATATCAAGAAGTCAGACGATAAATGATTATCAAGCTAATGTCTCGAATCGTGGCCTGGGTTATTCGAGTAATTAAGCCCGAGGGGTGTCTCTACACCTGGTGCCCTAAAGCCATCTGGTTTGGGAGTCGCTGGCCCAACACTCGTTACATGGGTAACTCAGAGCCTAAGAAAACGAGCATTACAGTAGAGGAGGCCCAAGCAGATTCGAATCGTGGCATGGGCTACTCGAGTAATTAAGCCTAAGGGGTGTCTATGCATCTGGTGCCCTAAAGCCGTCTGATTTGGGAGTCACCGGCCTAACACTCGCTACATGGGTAAATAAAGCCTAAGAAAACGAATCTTGCGCAAGGTCAAGCAAAGAATGAATGGTGCAGACCACCAGCTTGTCTCGAACCGTGGCCTTTGTTACTCGAGTAAATAAAATCCGAAGGGGTGTTCTGTACACCTAAATGCCCCAAAACCATCTGGTTTGGGAGTCATTGGTCCAACTCTCGTTAAATGGGTAACTTTGAATAGCCTAAGAAAACGAGACAAGTGAAGTGGGCTACTAAAGAGAAAAGATAATACGAAAAACTCTCGGCCTTAAACAAGAAGTCATGGAAGAGAAACCCCTACTGAATGCTGCGTCGCACAGTGCATTTGTCATATGACGTCAATCCTGCTAAGGACGTTGTCGAGAATGGAGACAGAATACCTTTGACGAGGGAAGGTAGTTCTTTTGAATTCGATCTTACTCACGTACAATGACCATGAATGCTTGAAGGTTTTCTTACGATTTCATAACTTGTTAAATAGAAAATCATCAGCTCATGAAGGATCGAAAATAACTTCCAATCTAGTACATTCACGGTTCACAACATGCTAGATTGTTGTGCGACTCAATAGATATTCAATTTCATGTGCTTTAACTGCATTTTTGTCGAGATTATAATATCTTTATGTTGAACTAAGACACTAACAGGACGGCCCAAGCCTTCAAGTTTTGGCATTTGTTAGTCATCTGATATGCAGGATTTTGCAGAGCTGTGGATAACGCAGCACGGTCAACATCGCGAGTTTCCGATAGAAATCCTTGGTAACAACACGTGCCAAGGCTGGGGCAGTTAAGAATCGTGAAATGGAAGGAAGCTGAGGCTGCACAGAACTTCTCGTCATTGGGCTTCTCCCCAATCCTGACTATCACTGCCTCGACATCCACATTATCCACGTGCATGAGCATATACAAGGATGATATAATGCGGGACAACAGCATATCAGCCAGCAGAAATGATCAAAAGGCTAAGGAGCCCAACATAGCTGTCGATCATTACCGAGAGCGAAACAGACTACCTCAACTCGATGAAATGAAGACGACCAAGAACAGGCAGAGTACCAAACCAATGTTGAAGTCTAGAAGCTACACGTCACGACGAGGCGGGATCCAATCAAATGTTGGCAAACAATGACGACGGTCGAATCGTATCATTTGACTGAACAGGTGTCATTTCTATCTTAACATATGTGTGCACATGCATCTGTCCATAACATATCTGCCAGATCATGCATAAACATCCGTTGCATGCATACATGTACGATCAAAATGAAAATCTTCAGGGGAATGTACAAGCACGTCGCTTTCAACCTCACAAATGATCAGAGTGATGGCTTTTGCGGCACGGTACGTGGACGATGTTGGTGGGAGATCCAGGACAGAAGCCGATCACACATCCCACTTCAAGAAATCACTTAAATCAAGTCAACGATCCCTGGGAAGGGCTGGTATCCAAAAAATCAACGATCCCTGGGAAGGGCTGGTATCCAAAAAATCAACTAACACCCTGGGAAGGGCTGAGATCCAAACAACTAACACCCTGGGAAGGGCTGGTATCCAACCAATCAACTAACACCCTGGGAAGGGCTGGTATCCAACCAATCAACTAACACCCTAGGAAGGGCTGAGATCCAAACAACTAACACCCTGGGAAGGGCTGAGATCTAAACAATTAACACCCTGGGAAGGGCTGAGATCCAAACAACTAACACCCTGGGAAGGGCTGGTATCCAACCAATCAACTAACCCCATGGGAAGGGCTGGTATCCAACCAATCAACTAACACCATGGGAAGGGCTGAGATCCAAACAACTAACACCCTGGGAAGGGCTGAGATCCAAACAATTAACACCCTGGGAAGGGCTGAGATCCAAACAACTAACACCCTGGGAAGGGCTGGTATCCAACCAATCAACTAACACCTTGGGAAGGGCTGAGATCCAAAAAATCAACTAACACCCTGGGAAGGGCTGAGATCCAAACAATCAACGACCCCTGGGAAGGGCTGAGATCCAAACAAGGTGGTAAGTGAACCTGGGAAGGCATCCAAGCAAACCACAACAAGGTGGTGAACAACCCCTGGGAAGGGCCAATATCCAAAAAGTGAGCGATCCCTGGGAAGGGCTGAGATCCAAGCAAACCCTGACAAATGATGACATCTGTAGAACAGTATCAAGAGACTGTACAGGGGTCATTTTTCATCAGATTTGCATTTTAAATGTTGTTTCACATGCATTGAATAGATGATAACTCTGTATGTGATCCATGCAGGTTAGGTGTCAAGGTCCTAGCCTATCTGAGTCAAAAGCGATGGCTGCCAAGAACGATGTACGAGGACGAATTCCAGGGATGCCTTTCAAGCTAGTCAGGAAAATAACTTCCTCTGATGACAATGCGATGGAGTAAGGTGATTACGAGATGGGTGACCGGATACGAGACCCGGCCCCGACCAGACGAGCGACCGGATACGAGACCCGACACTCACAGGACAATCGACCGGAGACGAGACCCGGCGATTACGAGACGAGCGACCGGATACGACACCCGGCACTCACAAGACGATCAACCGGATACAAGACCCGGTGATCACGAGACTGACGACCGGATACGAGACCCGGCGCAAACGAGACAACCAATTGGAAGACGAAACCCGTCGACTAACAGGGCGGGCGAGGATTGATGCATTGACACCTTTACGAATGTTTTGCATGCCTTATATCTTGTGTTGCATCATAAGTTGCATGTGCTGCATCATGTATGTATTGTCATTCTTGTGAACTGCCATTCATGCGTCGGGTGTCTATTTCTTTATCATGTTCATTTCATTTAACATTTCATAAACATGATAAAGAGGGGCAGCTGTAGACACCCAAATTTTGCACTTCGTATACTAACCCTGACAGGAGGGCAAATCCGTCAAATGAACCGGCCTGCAAGAGCAAAAGATGGACAAGTACGAACACTCGACGCCACCGCGACGATTTACAACCGAAACCGACGTGACAACAAGGCTATCCAATTTGAGCATTCCCGAATGATGTGGCACGTCTTCTAATAATTCTCGGACTGCAAAATACGAACATGTCGGCGAAAACCGACGTCACGACATAAGAATTGAGGCGTAGCACGAAAGTCGAGAAAGTCAAGCCAGCCAGCCGCGGATTGATCTGCGGCCAATGAGTGCGCCTTTTGAAAACACGGAACTCGAAACACGGAACTCGAAACCAGGTGAGTGGCTGGTGGGCCAGCCAGCCGCAGATCAATCTGCGGCCAAGCCGCAGATCAATCTGCGGCTGCCCTAGGCCAGCCTATTTCAGCTCAGTTTCTTCATTTCATCCAGGGGGCGGACAACAGCAGTTTTGGAAAAAAAAAGAAGGAGAATTCAGCAGCAAGAAGCACAGAAATAGAGAGAAAAAAGAGAGAAATTTTGTAATCAAATAGGAAGAAAAGAGAGAAAAAAGAGAGAATTTAATTATTTTGATTTTGATTGTATCAAATACACTCCTTATCCTATTCAAATACACAAGTTCACATCCATTTGAGATCAATTGCAAGGTGAAAATTCCTATTTGTTCTAGAAATTCATATCATATTGATTGGTTAAATTAGATGTAACTTTCATGTATCTTATTGAACAATCATGGATTAGGGATCATTAGTGAGGGTTCCATCGGAACAAAATTCTTCCTAATAACCCGAGGATATCCAATTGATGAAATTTCTAGCTTGTTTATGGTGATTCATTGGGGGTAATTTATTTAGATTGTCATTTTCGGATATCATGGTGTATTAGATAAATCCGGGTTGGTTAGTTATGTAGTATTCATTTTGTGGGCATGTATTAATCTCGTGTGAGCCTAGGAATGCGACCCCGTGGTCCAAATCCGATGATGGACGTTTTGATGTATGTGATAGATTCAAGATGCTCGTTCTGTAACATGTAACCGTTGGGCCTTAAAACGACGCTAAGGCGAGAATCGGGTTTAAGGCCCCGTATTAGTGGAATATGTGATTGTTGGCGTTCGGGGATATTTTGATGGCTTACATGCCCATGAATAGCCCCGACGCGTGTTTATGCTTGATTAGATTTTGTGACACAAAAAATGATTTCAAAGGTTAAACGATGAAGGTTTTTTTATTAAAATCAAACAAGCTAGGTTATTAGAATCACGAGGCTAAAAATTGGAAGTGTTAATAAATGTCGATTCCTATTAAACGAGAAGGCCAAAGGAAATCATTTTCAAACATCACTAAAAGCGACTTTATGAATGAACGAAACGTTTTATTAAACCTTGATATATAGGGCGAAAGAGATCCTAGAAATTGCCCATCATTTATGAAAGCAACGTATAAATCTCGATTCCTATTTCGGTTAAGGTTTAAGAGAATTCACGTTTTATCAAAACAACGGCTAATAAAGATTCATAGTTTTGACAAGTAAAATCAAATCTTTCTCATGAATGAAGGAGCTCTCTCGTACTAACGGAAACGACGTTCTAAAATATTCCCAAAACAAAAACACGATTTCTCAATAAAATGCCAAATGTTTCACCTCTCATGAAAGAACTCACCACAACATTCACATAAGCACGCACACACACACACACACGCACGTATACACATTTTACGAATCAAAGGATAAGAAAGCATCGAGATTGCGGTAACCGTGTTTCACGGAAGTCGGGGGGTGCCTAACACCTTCCCCTCGCTTAAGCAAGCCCCCTAACTCTATGAATCTCGGTTCGCAGACCAATTAATTCGGAGTCACATATGAGCCAGCGATTTACAAAAAACGAAACTCGGATGAGTTGGTACATCCATTTCAAAATATACCAACTGGCGACTCTGGTTAATTGGCTCATCATAAAAATGATTTTTCAAAACCCCGTCGACATTAATGCCGACCTTTTCCCAAAATCATATAATAAAAAAAGGGCTAGAAATCGTAAGAGGCGAGAAACCGACGTCGATACATGATCCATGCGAAAAGAACAAATTAATTCAGAGGTTTAGAATTTTTTTACCGATTATCCGAGCTTGAATGGAACGATGAAATTCTGAACGGCTTCAAATCTCCAACGCAATCCAACGGAACTGCGTCTCTACTGTATCCACACGAACGTCCCACAAATCGTCACACGATCTGTAGCAAAAAGAACTCCGGTACTAGCCGCCA
Organism: Aralia elata; assembly: GCA_034770075.1. NCBI lineage: Eukaryota > Viridiplantae > Streptophyta > Magnoliopsida > Apiales > Araliaceae > Aralia > Aralia elata. The sequence goes on along the minus strand of JAVJAP010000229.1, from coordinate 54,252 downwards.
AGATCTAGATTTTCTCAAGTTTTGCTCTCAACTCTCTTTTCTAAAAACGGCTAGGGTTTTATTTTCTTTTGGTTTTACCTCCCTCAGACTGCTGATATATCAGATATATATAGTATCCAAAAAGTAATTAAACAAAATCCTAATCCTATTAGAAAAGTAAAATTCGAATTTATATATATTATATTTTAATTAAGTCTTACTTAATTAATATACATATATACAAATTATCCTGTTAATTTAAATTCGTAATTTAAATACTATCAATTATATTGATATATTTAAATCTTTACATTTAAATTAATTCTCTTTTAATTACGTTCTAAGTGTGTGACCCTATAGATTATTATTATATTGGCAATAATTTTAAAATCATATTATAAAATTATAAACACTGAGTGGCATCTAGTAATGCATCACTGCTACCCAAATAATAATAAGATCGGTGACTCGATGCAACCTTTTTGTGACCAATGTTTCAATATAATTTAATCCTTTTAACCTTGACATCCTAGATTAAACTCGAGCCATGGAATGTGTCATACTCTTCATAATTTAATCTGAGTTTTCTTGATCAATGAGTAGACTATATGAAACAAATCACTATTTGAGCATGGCCATGCATTTCATAGTCCTACTCAATCAAGAGGCCTATGGATATCACCCCTAATATATAGGAGGGTTAAATTCCATCTAGATCACTCATATTCCTCACACGATTCATGATGTACCCAATAATTACCTTTATTGTCCACCCTATTAAAGGTGACCTTTGATGATATCAAAGTACATAAATTCTCGTATAGTAATATAGTGATTTCAGGTCGGAGGACCATTACATCATTGTCACTATGAGAATTGCTTATGACACTTTGCATAATGCTCCACGTAGAATTCTCATGATGGGTCTGTCCAGTACATTGTTCTCTAACATGTACCTATGCATTGACTTAATATCTCATATATTAATGACCAATGAGATTTGGCCATCAGTCAGTCCACATACTACTCTCAATGTATCATTGTTGTCCCATTCTCAATGATACTCGACTGGGGACATTTAAGACTAATGATACTTATTGTAATTATATAATCTCATGTTCAAGTCACATACTTGAAGCTATATAATTTGTATCATTATTCTAAGAACTTTTATTATGCTAACATTTATATAACACAGTAAATGAAACCAAAATAAAATAATTCATTTATTCAATCAAATATCAAAAGAAATGTTAAGCAATTACATTAAATAATTGGCCTCTAGGGCATAAACTCTAACATATGCAACTTGATTAATCTTGTTTCATTGATATAACCGAGTCTACAGTGCCACATAAAGGTATAATTAACATCATCTCTTTTTTTTTCTTAGTTTGTTCAATTTGAAGTATATTTTAATGCAAGTCAAGTATGTAAAGTTCATTCAGTAAATTGTCAACACCATATAAAATATTTTTATTATAAATAGAACAATTGTTGTTCTTTATTATAACATCAAAATCATCCATATCCGATACAGAAATTGAAATAATGTTTCTAATGAGTGTTGGAACATAATAACAATTATTTAAACTAATAGACTTGCCCATAGGTAGTGCCAAACAATAAGTTCCTACAGCTAATGCAGTAACCTTTGCTCCATTCCCCACTCGTAGGATGACTTCTTCCTTGTTCAACTTTCTACTTCTGCTTAGTCCCTGCATACCTATATAATAAAACAGGACCCATTTTGAATTTTTTTTATTATAAGCACAAGAACGGTTCAGATTTCAACTCAATTTTTCTAACTTAATCTAAAGGCTCACATTTCATCTCATACAAAAAAATTTCCGCCCAAATTTCTCTCTCTTCCTTCCCTTTCTCTCTCCTCTACTCCTCCTTTTCTCTCTCCTCTCCTCTATTTTTTCCACCTTCTCTCTTTCTCTCTCCTCTTATTATTACTCCTCATTTTCTTTCTCTCTCCTCTCTTCTCTTCCTTAGTCTCTCTTCTCATTTTCTTTCATTTACTTAATTAATTGTTATTTTTATATTTTATTTTAAATTGTAATAATTTTTTGGAGGGTATATATGCATACATTTAAAATATATAATACATAAAAAAACTACAATAGTAAAAAAATAAAATTAAAAATAAGATCATAACTTACATATAAAAAAAATCAATTACAAAATAAATTCTTTTTCTTTTTTCTAGACAAGGAACAAATAAAAAAGATTGTCAATTGGTATCACTTTTAATCATATTCTTTTCTCTTTGTTTTTACAATGGATCCTGCCCAAATTATATTGGGCTAATGACAAAGTTTGTGAATATTCAATCAATACATCTAAGTATTTTGAAACAATAACTGTGTCCCTTTTGACCGGACCAACCAATTTTTCGCCAAATATTACCACGTGTCAAGGAGAGAGGAGAGAGAAGAGAGAAAATGAGGAGCATAAATAAAAAAACATTCTATTTTTTCTTTTTTCTTATTTTTTTATCAATTTTTTCTCTCCTCTGCTCCTCCTTTTCTCTCTTCTTTCTCCTATTTCCTCCACATTCTCTCTTTCTTTCTCCTCATATCCCTGCTCCTCCTTTTCTTTCTCTCTCCTCTTTTCTCTTTCTCTCTCTCCTCTTCTTGGGTCTCTCTTTTCCCCTCTTCCTCTATTTACTTAATTAATTATTATTTTAATATTTTATTTTAAATTGTAATAATTTTTTGGAGTGTATATATATGCATACATTTAAAATGTATAATACATAAAAAAACATCAATGGTAAGTAGACAAAATTAAAAACAAGACCATAACTTACTTATAAAAAAATAATTACAAAATAACTACCAAATCAAAAAATTAAATAGATTTTTTTTCTTTTTTCTAGACAAGAAACAAATAAAAAAGATTGCTAATTGGTATCACTTTTAATCCTATTCTTTTCTCTCTATTTTAACAATGGATTTGAATGTTATTGATTTTAAAAAAATTTAAGTTTCGTTTTATGTATAACGTTTGATTTGTCAACATATTTTTTGTTTGTCTAATTTAATTTTACTTATTTTTTTTATAGTTTGATTCTGTGTATACAATTGAATTACTGATGAACTATGATTTTTTAATTTTTTTTTACCAATTTTGTAGTTGAGAGTTTTAGTTTTTTAATATCAATGTTGCTTTGTAGCCTTTAAGCTTTTGTTCTGACATATAATTTGAATCTTTTGTTGGGTCTCATTTTTTAAAACTCTAAATTTGTTTGAACATTGCATAATTTGAAGCATCGATCAATATTGAAATCTCAACCTTTTCTAGTTGTTTGAAATATATTGTGATCTTTTTTATAACATACATTTGTTAAATTCAATATGCTATTGATCGAGCATATTATTATAGAATAATTTGTTGGATGCAACTGTTGCTATAATATTTTATTTTTGCATCAAACAAAAACTTTATTATAATTATAGTGTTGATAAATGGTTGGGTAGATAGTTCTGTTAATGCAACACTTTATTGTCATGTTACCTCACGTTGCTATATATACAAAGTGAAAACGATACGATATAAGTTAAATCAATAAAATAATAATTAATTCTTTATGAGTTTGTAAAGTTAACTACTTATACATGATTATGATGATTTTGGATATGGAATGATGATTGTTTTGGTGGTTTGGATATGTATTGATGATTGTAAGTTTTGTAGATAGTTTTTAAATTTTTCTGGATATCTATTGTTGAAGGAAACTCTGCCAAAAATTTTTGGAATTAGTAGCGACTAGCTTAATATTTTGGTTGTTGGATATGTGTTGATGACTGAGTATGTATTATTTATTGTGGTTGTATGGTGAATTATGATAATTATTATGTCTGATTGTAAGTTATTTTAGGTTGCAGAAAGTTTTTAAGTAATGTAGTATTTTTCGAATTTTAATTTAATTTTTTGTTATTCCGTGCCTTCAGGCACGGGCAATTATTAGTTGTTACATATGTGAGAACCACAGCCAGTATCCAATACCCAAGTAGAATTTTGACTTTCAGAAAAATTAATTTCAATCATGAACAAACCTAGATCGGAAGTCGAAGCTTCTTCAAGCTTCTTCAAGCTTCTTCTGCTTTTGATCCGCAAGATAATCCTTGCAGTTCCTCTTCTAGTGACCACTAGTAAGACTTGGTTCTTGTTAGATGAGAAGTGACCTTCAGCAGTTTTCAACATGTTAAGTAACTCAGGCAAGCTGACGTCCAACTTATTCATGTGAAAATTCACAACAAATTGTGAGAAGGTGTCCGGGAGTGACTGCAAGATCAAATCTTGACTTAACTCCCCATCCATCATGAACCCCAGTTGTCCAAGTTGTTCAATCAGATTGATCATCTTAAGGACATGAATCTCAACGGTAGTGCCCTCGGTCATACGAGATCGGAAGAGCTCCTTAGATATCTGATATCTAGCAGTCCTACTTTGCTCACCATACAACTCCTTGAGGTGCAACAATATAGTAGGAGCATCCATAGTTTCATGTTGACGCTGAAGCTCGTTACTCATAGATGCGAGCATGATGCATTGAGCCAAGATTGTATCATCTTGGCACGTTCTGAAAGTAGCAATCTCTTCCTCAGAGGCTGTTTCTGCAACATTTACAGGGACTGACGAATTTAGGACATAAGAAATCTTTTTTAGCAGTGAGAACAATTCTCAGATTCCTTAACCAGTCCGTGTAATTCGGTCCAGTCAGTTTGTTAGCATCAAGTATGCTACGTAGAGATAGTGAGTTTGACATTTTTAAATTCTGCATGTGAAATAGACAACATTTTAGCATACATTCATTTTATTAATTACCAAAATAAATTAGGTCTTTATTTAAATTGGTATCTCCCACTATTTTTTATCAAACTATATTACCCTCAATATATAGTTTGACAAATCTAATTAAATATTTTCTAGTGAGAATAAGGATCCCATTTCAAATATATATAGCCTTGTGGTGACACATCAAACGATATATAAATAAATAGGTAGACAACTATTGTCAATTACATCACTATGTAACTCCTTTTATTTTGCCTCTTAGATTATTTTGATCAAGTGGTGACACATTCGAATCAAAATTATCTAAGTTAAGTCCAACCTAGCACTTCCATATATGTGAAGAGAAAAATATCATCCTTGTGGTAACACAACAAAATAGTAATGTTCAATTCCTTAATAAGCATCAAATGTGATAATGCAACATCTTAAATATTTAACATTTACCTTGTGGTGACACAACAAACTCATATTAAATATTTAGTACTCTATTGCTTTACCATGCTAGAAGGCGATGCTCTGTGACGCCCCCAAATCCGGGTACCTCAACTCCATAGATTTGGTGCTCACTATTCACCACATTCATAACTAACTACCCACAATAAAGGATAATAACAATAATAAACTTAATGAACAATATTCCCATTAAAGGGTTACATAATTAATACGAAATCCCAGGTCATCTAACCTTTATTACATCTTTTGCAGAATTAAAACATAACAATAATAATATCTCAATACATAAACTTTATCAAGTAAATTAATCTTCTTCATTTGTTCATCTTGCCCTTGCCCTTGCTCGAGGACGGCTCATCAGACTTTTTAACTTTAGCTGTAATGTTTTACGCAAGGGTGAGCAAACAATTACCCACAAGTACAACAATAACAATAACAACATATGTATGATTAATGAAATAGATCTCAACTGAAGAGTGTAAGCTTTTCTGAAGTCAATCAATGATAATCAAAGAACTGAAAACTCAATAGAAAGCTCGGTTTTTGAATCAAGTTTAGATTGCAAGATCATAAGTATATCTGAGAGTCACAAGACCTCGAACTATGTCCTAGGTTAGCAAGTATCTCTACCGTAACCTTTAACAGTCTTATAGACTATGGACCGTCTATCTCGTACTCCGGGAGATCAACTCTTTTGTACAATGTATTGTGCACAAACATTTTAACGATATTGCGTAGTATAATCCCATACATTAGGGTTGTTCATCTCAACTTTGACATTAGAGTCCATACCAAAGGAAGTTTGGCTTGGAATAGTTTCAATAGAAATTCTAGATTTTAGAACGCTTATCGACTATGGACTAGTCGAATCAAAAGGGTTAACTAGCCATATAACAGTCCGATTACAACAACAATACAATCTTTGTAAAATAAAACTTCAACAATAGTAGAATACGAGGATTGCAAACGAATGTATTGGAGTAATGCATTTAAAAGTCTAGAGAACTCAATCAATATATAAGCGTTGAATATTATAGAAAACCTTGTTTGATTAATAATAGCCGAGGTTAGAAAACTTGCTCAATGAAAAAGTAGAGTTTAGAAACTTGCCTTGCGTGTTAGCTACAAACTTACAATTCACACTCTTCAATTATCCTACATAAATCATTAGGATCACAATACCAATTAGTTATAACAACTTCATTGGTTTACATTCTTCATTTAAGTTAAACTTATAATCCTTAGCTTTAGTTGACCATACTAACCACATTCCATAAATCTGAAACCCTCACTAGCATATAACATAAAGCTTAGCATTTACACGATGTTACTAAGCTTCATGAACATCAAGTTAAAGATTTTCATAAACTTCTAATTCAAAGCTTATAAACATCATCTTTATAGTTATAATATGATATTATGCCTTATTACATGTTTTAGACTTCACTAAATTCATTTGGATAGGTTAAATTAACATCCTTTGAACTATACATTTAACAGATCATTACTGGGTCTGATCTGATACTGGCGCGGCCGCGCCACTTTTACTCTTGGAACCAGCGCGGCCGCGCAGCGCGGCAGCGCTCGACTACAGAATCAGTTGCTGCAGTTTCGTGAAGAATACAGAGCAACCCAAAAACTCCCAATTTCTCCACTCAAACAACAAATTAGACATACCCAGATGTTATTAACTTAGCCAAAACAAAACCCAACATATACAAATTGATTCTAACAACACAAACCACATAAACAACCAATTTAAAGACTCAAAATCAAGGTTCATGCTCCATTCTCATATTTTGACATGTTTTACGAATTCACTCACCCTGAATTCGTTTTACAACCCATTTAATTCATTCAAGTTGCATTCTTTTCATTTCTTAACGTATTAATATAAACAACTATCAATTTACAACACCAATTTTTATACATACAAGCCATACTCGTGAACTTTCACTGTAAATTCCAAAAACTCCATTTTTAAAGCATAATCTCTTGGATTAACTCAACCAAATCGATTTATAAACATCATATAAGGATTTATACATACCAACTAACACATACAATAATTTCCTCATGAATTGATCCATCAAAACCCATTTATAGAGAAATAAAAATAATTTCTAAGTCAACAACTCTAAGAACTATAAATAAAGAAATTATAATCAATTTATACCTCTTGGTTCCTTCTTAGACTTAACTAGATGATGAGAATAACTTAGCAATTCACTTTCTTCCTCTTTGATTTTCCAAAATTTCTCTAAACTCTCAATCCCTCTATGAGCTCTCAACTCTTAGTCTTTTCAAACTCTGTGTTTTTTCTCTTCTTTTCTCTTAGGCTTAGCAATATTAAGCGTAAAGAAATTAAACTGCAGACTTAAGTTGTCAGTTACCAACACCGGTTTAATATTGTTTTCAGTTACAAAATTCAAAAAGCCATAGGGCTATGTTTGGCAATTACAATTAAAAACCTTGGTTTATATACATATTATTACCCGTATTATACTATATGATATATCTTCTAATGTCACACTTAAATTTAATCAAATTCATTTTATTAATAAATCTAATTAAACCTTACTAATAAAATCATAAATCATTTTATTAAGTAAAACATTAATCCTCTAATTTAATTATTTAATTAAATTAGAATATTATCACCACATTAGTGTAATAAAATATACATCAATTATAAATTTATTTAACATAAATTTGATTAATATAATCACAAAATAGTTTATTCCACAACAATTCCATCAATTATTTATTTAACTCAATAAATAAATCAACTAAAATATTTATTTAATTCAATAAATATTTTAAATAAAATATAAAATTCTTGATCGTGACACGCTCGATATTCCAAATATCTCTGAACGTTTAGGACTTAATATGATTTCTTTGAGGGGTTTGTTATTATTAGTCTCATCTTGTTTAGCGCGCATGCACATATATAAAATATGCGTCATATTATTTGACATGTGAAGCATGTTGGATAATATATAATATATATATATATATATATATAGTAAGCATGCACATATAGAATACTATATTCTACCCGAATTGATTATGGACTTTTATTCTAGTTTGGTTCACTAGAACCACCAAGTGAACCAAAATGTCAAACCCAGGGTGCAAGAATTAAATCTAAATATAACTATTACATTTAAACTCGGGCTCCATTACAAACGGGTTTTCAAGCGCTTCTTGCTCCTTTGTCTCCAATTCTTCAAAATAAATCTAACTAATCCTATTATATAAACTATTTATAATAATAGAAACCTTGATCAGCAGTCAAGAAAAAGTACATTGGAGGGAGATAGAATTTACATCAAGAAAAACTAGATAAGACGAGGTACGCATACCCCATTTATAAAAACTCATTCATTCAAGCATCCTCTAAAATAAATCCAATCACACATTGGTCAATAGTCCATAATCAATCCCTATTTATTATCATACATATCTCCATATGCATCAATAAATAATATTCATCTCATGAAATTAAAACATTCAATATATATACTGATATCATTCAATGGGTAATTTAAGTTAATATAAAATCCAATTTCAACTCCAATTAGTTATCATGGAATCCAATTCCAACTCTAATTAGTTATCATGAAATTCAATCCCAATTAAAATAAACATCTTTATTTTAATCCTTTTTTCAAAAACAAAATAAACCTTTTATCTTAATTTGAAAATTGCACAAAATTTAAAAAATCGGATTTTCTACTGGACCGGTGCGCCCCGCGTTGGACCTGCAGAAGACCGGCGTGCCCCGCGCCACGACGGATTTCTAGTTTTTCCAAATCGCGATTTTTGTTGTTTTCTCCAAAAACATGATTTTATATCAACAATAATGCCCAATCAAATTGATCTAAACATATATCAACATATATATGAATCAAAATAATTAACATTTCGCATAAAGTTTGGTTGTGATACCACTGTTAGGTTTGTATATAACGCGAACATGCAATCAAATTACATAAATAAAGCGTAAGAGCGATAAAATCAGATTTTAAAATTTTATACAAACCATCACCATGATCTTTCTTTATGCATAATTATTAATTAAACGAAAAAGATGGAGAATAAGAATTATACTCTCGTAGATTAAAGCATCCTCGGGTACAAGTTCAACTCCTAGTCCTTCGTGTTCTCCTTGAAATCCACCGGTTAGATTCCTTCTCTTGATCAACGTTAGCCACCTAAGTGTTTGGCCTCTAGAGGTGATCCACCAAGGAATACTACTTATTCAAGAAGATGGGTGTTGGCAAAACCCTAGTTTCTATCTCTATAGAAATTGTAAGTACTCTCCACAATTCTTATGCAAGAGTGTGTAACCCTAATTTATGATAAGACTTCTCTTATTTATAGATGTAGAAAAAACCTTCCCTAAACTATTTAGGATTAGGGTTTCAATTCTAATTAAACTATTTTAATTAAATTAAACTCCTAATCTAATTAAGAATTAATGAGAGAGTACTTCTATTAATTAATTCTCAATCCCTATTAGAAATTAAATAATAGTAATAGTAATAATAATAATAATAATAAGATTCTTCTTATTAATTTATATTTAATATTTCCAAGATATTAAATAATAAATATTAAGCTATTTAATTTATTCTATCTCCACATATTAAATTAAATACACTTAATTTTTTATTATAATTATGTAATTAGTTCTTAAATAAATAGTTTTCTTTTGCGGTGTGACCCTTTAAGTTCTCCATATTAAATCGGTTGTGAATAAATCAACTAGAACAATTCTAATCTTATTTAAATAAATAAATTACTCTATTTAATTCATTTAATTAAATAATATTTATTCTACAATAAGGGTAAACCCCCTTAGCGATCAACGACTTTCCAAATAATATAGATTTTAATATTAATCACAAAAAAACCTTTCAGTTAATAGTTACCGTACAATTCAATCCTTCTACCATACAATATCCCAATTAAATATAAGATATGTAATTACTGTCAAGTCTTATTTTATTTAATTATATGTATTTCGATTCCCAAATGCACAACTCTAAATAATGCAAATTAGAAACTCCTTTCTAATTTCATTCTGCCTTAGCAAAGGACTACTGAGTTGTCATTTATCGAATCACATAGGACATGCACATCTTTTACCAGACATGGTAGATTTTTTATTGATCATTCACCTATCTCTATGTACAACTTATTATACCCAATCATACCCTTTGATATACCCTAAAGGTCTTAAGGGACATGTGAAAGTATAACTCATCATAAACAAGATTACTATGATGATCTCAAGTCCAAGGATCACTTGTACTACTATCACTAGAGGAATTCCTATTGACAGGCGAGTAAAACTCTATTGGGTATTCCTTAGCGAGCCACGTTCAGTGAACTTATTCTCCAATAACTACCTACATACTTACTTTAGTGTGTCACGCCCCCGACATCCACCTGCTTGCTTCTTTTAGCCAGGTCGGACTTCGTGCTAACTTGTATAACCTTATTCAAAATATTCATTAACTTAAAGGTAATGTACACGATAAGTTTCTATAAAAACTCGCAATATAATGGATTTGAATCGTATATAGAAATCTTAACTTCTAATAATCAGAGTATTGTGCGGAAAAGTGATAATATTATAAAATATCATTTGTTCATTGTTACAACATTCCCAGGTTACTTTGTTCTTATTACAAATAAGTCCTAAAAGACTTAAAAACAAATCTCCATTTATCTATCTGAGACTTGCAGTATTAGCAGCCAGTTAGTTCCTAGGAAAGAGGGGGCTTTCCATTAAAACGGCGCGCAATTAAATGACCTAACCCCTTTCCTCGTCAGAACTTTCTAGACATTGCCAATAATGTTAATCTAACATAGTTAAAATCACTTCTACATCTTCAACTTAAATCTTTATACCTCTGTAACCAAAATGTCACTCATATCCATAACTGGATAGCACCTGACAAGTGTACCTATCAGTTTGCCACCTATTAGATATTCCATAATATATAACTTCTATCTATCCAAGGTTCACAGTATCCCATAACAAGTACTAGTTCCGGCCAGAACGTTGTCTGTATTTGGATACCCTCACTTGGATGTATAGATTCATATCTAATGAATACCTCTTTCATATTTATATTCCCTATCTATCTGACATTCACAGTATTAATAATAAGATTGTTCTTGGAACTAAGGGGCGTATTCCGGTAAAGGTGGCACCATACCGGCGCTCATTAAGTGTAACCTCAGCGCTTACAGAACTTTCAACATCATTTAAATACCCTCATTCAGATGTATAGTTAGTATAGATATTGTATTTAACTTAGTACAGCTATTCTAAATAACTTAAAGATCAGAGTATAACGCATTCGATGAAATAAAGGATCATAATATATTACATATCATTTGGTTCGATTACATCGTTCTAAGTACTAAGTTATTACAACAAAGCCTTATTCAAAACAGAAATAAAACTAATAAACATGTCCTTTTCCTTTATCTGTACCAGAGGTGCTGGGATTATCATTTAAAGCTGCAAAGAAGATACGCGCAAGAATGAGCTACAAATGCTCAGCAAGTTCATTTGAAAAATATAAACACAATGTGTTTGATTTGAAAGATGTCAGTTGATGTATATAACTGAGGGTTCTATACCGGAACCATATATTTCAATTTGTTCTGTCAGTCTTCAATGACTTAGAACCTTTTGAGTTCGGATATCTGGTAGGGGATCAGCCTAACCAATATCCTAGGAGTATGCATATCATCCTACCATTTTGGTCAATTCATTTAATTGACAATTTAAACCTTATTTGAAGGTTTGTCGGACCACCTTCCATCCACGGTGTCCCTTTTACTCAGTATAGATGTCGTACCAAAACAATTTGGTTTGACACAATAAATTTAAGCTCAAACAATCAATAAATGATTCATTTCTTAAGTTATGCTGAACAAATGACAATAACTTCATAATAATTGATAGCAAGACATAAAAGAATTGCTTAAAGGTAACAAGGTTCAGAGACTTACCTCGTATATCTTTTACAGTTAATATAACGGTTTAAACGTTCGTCATAATTCCTACATGATTATAAGTTTATGTAGACAAATAAGCGTTTAACGATTAAATCTTTTAAGTTTTATTTCGGGTATCATAACCGCATATAAATAAGACTTCTTTTACAATATATGAAATAATTTTAGCATTATAACTGCTTACATAATGAATATTTTTCAATTATATTCAAAATAAATTGAGCATTATAACTGCTTATAAAATGAATATTCGGCTATTAGATTTGAGAAAATTTCAGCATTATAACTGCTTATAAAATGAATATTCGGCTATTATATTTGAGATAATTTCAGCATTATAACTGTTTATAAATGAATATTTTTACTAAATAGTTGAAGAAATTCGGACATAGTAACTGCTTATAAAAGTATATTTTCTAATATAAGAGAAATAAATTGGACATTATAACTGCTTGTAAATAGAACTTTTGTACTATATACTTAAAATAATTTGGGCATTATAACTGCTTATAAAAGTATATTTTAACTAAATATATAAAGAAGAATGAAAATAATAACCACTAGAGTAATATCTCTTGTAGTTGCTAGCTTTACTTCCAATCGTGTAGCGCTTCGATGCTTAGAAAGTAATTTTTATCTCACAATATCTCTCAGAATATAAATATAGAGTGTTTTTGCTCTTGAACTGCTCTTGAAAAGTAATAAGGAATGAATGAACTGAGCTTGCTATTTATAGAAAAACCAAGTTTCGCTAATTGCACGTTAGGGGCTCGGCTTATTACACTTTGGTACCTAGGTTAATTACACTTTAGTACCTAACAAATTCATAGAATATTCTTCTAAGCTCCTCAATAAGCACAACAAAGCGTAAGTACGACAATACGTAAGCACGACAATGCGTAAGCACGTCAAAGCGTAAGCACGACAAAGCGTAAGCACGACAATGCGTAAGCACGACAATGCGTAAGCACACGTCAAAGCGTAAGCACGACAATGCGTAAGCACGACAATGCGTAAGCACGTCGAAGCGTAAGCACGACAATGCGTAAGCACGATAATGCGTAAGCACGTCAAAGCACGGAGTGCATTTTAACAAATAAGTAGACTTGCGTTATTGCACGGAGTGCATTTCAACGAATAAGTAGAGTTGCGTTATTGCACGGAGTGCATTTCAACGAATAAGTAGACTTGCGTTATTGCACGGAGTGCATTTCAACAAATAAGTAGACTTGCGTGAATATGAATAATATGTTAACGCTAATTTTTCATTCCTCGCTCAATCTCCTGAAGTGTAAGCTCTAGAACTTTGATCCTCCAAGCTTTTCCTTTCCTTGGATTATGCCAGGCTAATTAAGCATTTTAACGATTAAATATTTTAAATTTTATTTCGGTTATTATAACCGCTTATAAATAAGACTCCTTCTAATATACATGAAATAATTTCAGCATTATAACTGCTTATAGAATGAATATTTTTCAACTATATTTAAAATAAATTGAGCATTATAACTGCTTGCAAAATGAATATTCGGCTATTATATTTGAGAAAATTTCAGCATTATAACTGCTTATAAAATGAATATTTTAACTAAATAGTTGAAAAAATTCGGACATAGTAACTGCTTGTAATTAGGAATTTTGTAGTATATACTTAAAATAATTTGGGCATTATAACTGCTTATAAAAGTATATTTTTACTAAATATATAAAGAAGAATGAAAATAATAACCACTAGAGTAATACCTCTTGTAGTTGCTAGCTTTACTTCCAATCGCGTAGCGCTTCGATCATTAGAAAGTAATATTTATCTCACAATATCTCTCAGAATATATAAATATAGAGTGTTTGTGCTCTTGAAGTGCTCTTGAAATGGTAGTAAAGAATGAATGAACTGAGCTTGCTATTTATAGAAAAACCCAGTTTCGCTAATTGCACGTTAGGGGCTCGGCTTATTACACTTTGGTACCTAGGTTAATTACACTTTAGTACCTAGCAAATTCTTAGAATATTCTTCTAAGCGCCTCAATAAGCACGACAAAGCGTAAGCACGACAAAGCGTAAGCACGACAATGCGTAAGCACGTCAAAGCGTAAGCACGACTAAGCGTAAGCACGACAATGCATAAGCACGACAAAGCGTAAGCACATCGAAGCGTAAGCACGACAATGCGTAAGCACGACAAATCACTTTGTCATTTCGAAGCACGATACAACAGCTTACTAAGAATAATTTGTCAGGACGCTTCTCGGTGAATTCGCCGGAAGCACGACAAATCATTTTGTTCTTGTAAGCACGACACAGCTGCTTGGTGAAATTTTTTTTATTTGACCAAATTTATCGTTTACACGATATAATCACAAAACACCTGCTTCAAAATATCATTTGGATCTTTATTTAAGCACATATGATACAAAATTTGAATCTCATTGGGGTTTAAGATTTTAAACTTCTCGATACCTAGTTTTAGGTCACTAAATTAACCTCTAACCATATACGATCGTATTTACAAGCCTCATAAATATTCAGGGTATTACATTCACCCCTACTTCAATGAATTTTGTCCTCAAAATTAACTTTACAGCTAACTTTAGTCATTCAATATCATATTTATAAGTTCTAGAAATATTCAGGATATTACATTCTCCCCTCCTTATTAGAATTTCGTCCTCGAAATTCCAGTATAAGAATTTTTAACCTTCGTTTTTCGAGTTTTTCTATCTCCAAAATTTTACGCAGGCTATATCCTAAGGTACTCTTACCCTAGAGCTATAACCTAATGCTCTGATACCAAACTATCACTCATATCCATAACTGGATAACACCTGACAAGTGTACCTATCAGTTTGCCACCGACACCTTCGGCGTCCCCTATGGAGAGTCTGGCTTCGGTGCATCCCCATTTGGGAGTCACCAGCAAGAGGCTCGGGGCTCTTTGCAACATTTGTGCTTATAGCTCTGATACCATCCTGTCACGCCCCGAAAATCCACCTGCTAGCTTCTTTTAGTCAGGTCGAACTTTGTGCTGACTTGTATACCCTTATCCAAAACATTCATTAACTTAAAGGTAAAGTACATGATAAGTTTCTATAAAAACTCGCAATATAATGGATTTGAATCGTATATAGAAATCTTAACTTCTAATAATAAGAGTATAATGCGGAAAAGTGATAATATTATAAAATATCATCTGCTCATTGTTACAACATTCTCAGATAACTTGTTCTTATTACAAATAAGTCCTAAAATACTTAAAAACAAATCTCCATTTATCTATCTGAGACTTTCAGTATTAGCAACCAGGCAGTTCCCAGGAAAGAGGGGGCTTTCCGTTAAAACGACGCACAATTAAATGACCTAACCCCTTTCCTCGTCAGAACTTTCTAGACATTGCCAATAATGTTAATCTAGCATAGTTTAAATACTTCTATATCTTCAACTTTCTTTGTACCTCCAGAATCGTCTGGTAAATCTTCCTTGGTTGTAATTTGTTTTAGGATAGTTGCAAGAATGAGCATAAGAATGCCCAACAAGTCTAACAAATATATATGAGAAGAGAATCACATTTTCAAGATATATATATATATATACAGAATAAGCTGATACAAGATTTAATGATTATCAATATAGTGAACTGAGTGGTTCCCCACCCACGAACTAATGAATTAGTTCCCCGTCTCATCAACACTGCTACAATTGCATCAGCAGTGTATATCGCTTCAACGATACCTCTACACTGCGACAAATGTTACCTCAATGAGTTAGATCAGTTTCCTAACACATCATAAACTCCTGCCCATACAAGAGAGTTGTTCAACTCAGATACTAACATGGTTTTCAATTGAAATTCAACAATCACTATCACGTTGCACATAAAAGATAACAAGCATGTTAATGCACGGGGTGCAAAAGAAACAATACTTGCATAACAATAAACTTCATAAATAAGATACGTTATTGCACGGAGTGCATTTCAACAAATAAGTAGACTTGCGTTATTGTACGGAGTGCATTTCAAACAAATAAGTAGACTTGCGTTATTGCACGGAGTGCATTTCAACAAATAAGTAGACTTGCGTGAATATGAATAATATGTTAACGCTAATTTTCATTCCTCGCTCAATCTCCTGAAGTGTAAGCTCTAGAACTTTGATCCTCCAAGCTTTTCCTTTCTTTGGATTATGCCAGGCTAATTAAGCATTTTAACGATTAAATATTTTAAATTTTATTTCGGTTATTATAACCGCTTATAAATAAAACTCCTTCTAATATACATGAAATAATTTCAGCATTATAACTACTTATAAAATGAATATTTTTCAACTATATTTAAAATAAATTGAGCATTATAACTGCTTGCAAAATGAATATTCGGCTATTATATTTGAGAAAATTTCAGCATTATAACTGCTTATAAAATAAATATTTTAACTAAATAGTTGAAGAAATTCGGACATAGTAACTACTTGTAATTAGGAAATTTGTACTATATACTTAAAATAATTTGGGCATTATAACTGTTTATAAAAGTATATTTTTACTAAATATATAAAGAAGAATGAAAATAATAACCACTAGAGTAATACCTCTTGTAGTTGCTAGCTTTACTTCTAATCGCGTAGCGCTTCGATGGTTAGAAAGTAATATTTATCTCGCAATATCTCTCAGAATATAAATATAGAGTGTTTTTGCTCTTGAAGTGCCCTTGAAATGGTAGTAAGGAATGAATGAACTGAGCTTGCTATTTATAGAAAAACTAAGTTTCGCTAATTGCACGTTAGGGGCTCGGCTTATTACACTTTGGTACCTAGGTTAATTACACTTTAGTACCTAGCAAATTCTTAGAATATTCTTCTAAGCTCCTCAATAAGCACGACAAAGAGTAAGCACGACAATGCGTAAGCACGTCAAAGCGTAAGAACAACAAAGCGTAAGCACGACAATGCGTAAGCACGACAAAGCATAAGCACGACAATGCGTAAGCACGACAATGCGTAAGCACGACAAAGCGTAAGCACGACAATGCGTAATCACGACAATGCGTAAGCACGACAATGCGTAAGCACGACAAACCGTAAGCACGACAAAGCGTAAGCACGTCAAAGCGTAAGCACGACAAAGCGTAAGCATGACAAATCACTTTGTCATTTCGAAGCACGACACAGCAGCTTACTAAGAATAATTTGTCAGAACGCTTCTCGGTGAATTCGTCGGAAGCACGACAAATCATTTTGTCCGTGTAAGCACGAAACAGCTGCTTGGCGAAAATTTTTTTATTTAACCCAATTTATCGTTTACACGATATAATCACAAAACACCTGCTTCAAAATATCATTTGGATCTTTATTTAAGCACATATGTTACAAAAATTGAATCTCATTGGGGTTTAAGATTTTAAACTTCTCGATACCTAGTTTTAGGTCACTAAATTAACCTCTAACCATATACGATCGTATTTACAAGCCTCATAAATATTCAGGGTATTACATTCACCCCTACTTCAAAGAATTTTGTCCTCGAAATTAACTTTACAACTAACTTTAGTATTTCAATATCATATTTATAAGTTCTAGAAATATTCAGGATATTACATTCTCCCCTCCTTATAAGAATTTTTTCCTCGAAATTCCAGTATAAGAATTTTTAACCTTCGTTTTACGAGTTTTTCTATCTCCAAAATTTTGCGCAGGCTATATCCTAAGGTACTCTTACCCTAGAGCTATAACCTAATGCTCTGATACCAAACTGTCACTCATATCTATAACTGGATAGCACCTGACAAGTGTACCTATCAGTTTACCACCGACACCTTCGGCGTCCCCTATGGAGAGTCTGGCTTCGGTGCATCCCCATTTGGGAGTCACCAGCAAGAGGCTCAGGGCTCTTTGCACCATTTGTGCTTATAGCTCTGATACCATCCTGTCACGCCCCGAAAATCCACCTGCTAGCTTCTTTTAGTCAGGTCGGACTTTGTGCTGACTTGTATACCCTTATTCAAAACAATCATTAACTTAAAGGTAAAGTACATGATAAGTTTCTATAAAAACTCGCAATATAATGGATTTGAATCGTATATAGAAATCTTAACTTCTAATAATCAAAGTATAATACGAAAAAATGATAATATTATAAAATATCATCTGTTCATTGTTACAATATTCTCAGATAACTTGTTCTTATTACAAATAAGTCCTAAAATACTTAAAAACAAATCTCCATTTATCTATCTGAGACTTTCAGTATTAGCAACCAGGCAGTTCCCAGGAAAGAGGGGGCTTTTCGTTAAAACGGCACACAATTAAATGACCTAACCCCCTTCCTCGTCAGAACTTTCTAGACACTGCCAATAATGTTAATCTAGCATAGTTTAAATACTTCTATATCTTCAACTTTCTTTGTACCTCCAGAATCGTCTGGTAAATCTTCCTTGGTTGTAATTTGTTTTAGGATAGTTGCAAGAATGAGCATAAGAATGCCCAACAAGTCTAACAAATATATATGAGAAGAGAATCACATTTTCAAGATATATATATATACAGAATAAGCTGATACAAGATTTTAATGATTATCAATATAGTGAACTGAGTGGTTCCCCACCCACGAACTAATGAATTAGTTTCCCGTCTCATCAACACTGCTACAATTGCATCAACAGTGTATATCGCTTCTACGATACCTCTACACTGCGACAAATGTTACCTCAATGAGTTAGATCAGTTTCCTAACACATCATAAACTCCTGCCCATACAAGAGAGTTGTTCAACCCAGATACTAACATGGTTTTCAATTGAAATTCAACAATCACTATCACGTTGCACATAAAAGATAACAAGCATGTTAATGCACGGGGTGCAAAAGAAACAATACTTGCATAACAATAAACTTCATAAATAAGATACGTTATTGCACGGAGTGCATTTCAACAAATAAGTAGACTTGCGTTATTGTACGGAGTGCATTTCAACAAATAAGTAGACTTTTGTTATTGCACGGAGTGCATTTCAACAAATAAGTAGACTTGCATGAATATGAATAATATGTTAACGCTAATTTTTCTTTCCTCGTTCAATCTCCTGAAGTGTAAGCTCTAGAACTTTGATCCTCCAAACTTTTCCTTTCCTTGGATTATGCCAGGCTAATTAAGCATTTTAACGATTAAATATTTTAAATTTTATTTCGGTTATTATAACCGCTTATAAATAAGACTCATTCTAATATACATGAAATAATTTCAGCATTATAACTACTTATAAAATGAATATTTTTCAACTATATTTAAAATAAATTGAGCATTATAATTGCTTGCAAAATGAATATTCGGCTATTATATTTGAGAAGATTTCAGCATTATAACTGCTTATAAAATGAATATTTTAACTAAATAGGTGAAGAAATTCGGACATAGTAACTACTTGTAATTAGGAAATTTGTACTATATACTTAAAATAATTTGGGCATTATAACTGTTTATAAAACTATATTTTTACTAAATATATAAAGAAGAATGAAAATAATAACCACTAGAGTAATACCTCTTGTAGTTGCTAGCTTTACGTCCAATCGCGTAGCGCTTCGATGCTTAGAAAGTAATATTTATCTCACAATATCTCTCAGAATATAAATATAGAGTGTTTTTGCTCTTGAAGTGCTCTTGAAATGGTAGTAAGGAATGAATGAACTGAGCTTGCTATTTATAGAAAAACCAAGTTTCGCTAATTGCACGTTAGGGGCTCGGCTTATTACACTTTGGTACCTAGGTTAATTACACTTTAGTACCTAGCAAAATCTTAGAATATTCTTCTAAGCTCCTCAATAAGCAAGACAAAGCGTAAGCACGACAATGTGTAAGCACGACAAAGCGTAAGCACGTCAAAGCGTAAGCACGACAAAGCGTAAACATGACAAATCACTTTGTCATTTCGAAGCACGACACAACAGCTTACTAAGAATAATTTGTCAGAACGCTTCTCGGTGAATTCGCCGGAAGCACGACAAAGCTGCTTGGCGAAATTTTTTTTATTTGACCAAATTTATCGTTTACACGATATAATCACAAAACACCTGCTTCAAAATATCATTTGGATCTTTATTTAAGCACATATGATACAAAAATTGAATCTCATTGGGGTTTAAGATTTTAAACTTCTCGATACCTAGTTTTAGGTCACTAAATTAACCTCTAACCATATACGATCGTATTTACAAGCCTCAGAAATATTCAGGGTATTACATTCACCCTTACTTCAAAGAATTTTGTCCTCGAAATTAACTTTACAACTAACTTTAGTCATTCAGTATCATATTTATAAGTTCTAGAAATATTCAGGATATTACATTCTCCCCTCCTTATAAGAATTTCGTCCTCGAAATTCCAGTATAAGAATTTTTAACCTTCGTTTTACGAGTTTTTCTATCTCTAAAATTTTGTGCAGGCTATATCCTAAGGTACTCTTACCCTAGAGCTATAACCTAATGCTCTGATACCAAACTGTCACTCATATCCATAACTGGATAACACCTGACAAGTGTACCTATCAGTTTGCCACAAATGTTACCTCAGTGAGTTAGATCGGTTTCCTAACACATCTTAAACTCCTGCCTATACTAGAGAGTTGTTCAACTCAGATACTAACATGGTTTTCAATTGAAATTCAACAATCACTATCACGTTGCACATAAAAGATAACAAGCATGTTAAAGCACGGGGTGCAAAAGAAACAATACTTGCATAACAATAAACTTCATAAATAAGATACGTTATTGCACGGAGTGCATTTCAACAAATAAGTAGACTTGCGTTATTGCACGGAGTGCATTTCAACAAATAAGTAGACTTGCGTTATTGTACGGAGTGCATTTCAACAAATAAGTAGACTTGCGTTATTGCACGGAGTGCATTTCAACAAATAAGTAGACTTGCGTGAATATGAATAATATGTTAACGCTAATTTTTCTTTCCTCGTTCAATCTCCTGAAGTGTAAGCTCTAGAACTTTGATCCTCCAAGCTTTTCCTTTCCTTGGATTATGCCAGGCTAATTAAGCATTTAACGATTAAATATTTTAAATTTTATTTCGGTTATTATAACCGCTTATAAATAAGACTCCTTCTAATATACATGAAATAATTTCAGCATTATAACTACTTATAGAATGAATATTTTTCAACTATATTTAAAATAAATTGAGCATTATAACTGCTTGCAAAATGAATATTCGGCTATTGTATTTGAGAAAATATCAGCATTATAACTGCTTATAAAATGAATATTTTAACTAAATAGTTGAAGAAATTCGGACATAGTAACTGCTTGTAATTAGGAAATTTGTACAATATACTTAAAATAATTTGGGCATTATAACTGTTTATAAAAGCATATTTTTACTAAATATATAAAGAAGAATGAAAATAATAACCACTAGAGTAATACCTCTTGTAGTTGCTAGCTTTACTTCTAATCGCGTAGCGCTTCGATGCTTAGAAAGTAATATTTATCTCACAATATCTCTCAGAATATAAATATAGAGTGTTTTTGCTCTTGAAGTGCTCTTGAAATGGTAGTAAGGAATGAATGAACTGAGCTTGCTATTTATAGAAAAATCAAGTTTCGCTAATTGTACATTAGGGGCTCGACTTATTACACTTTGGTACCTAGGTTGTAATGTCCAGGAATTTTCAAACGTTGTATCAAATTTATTTTGATAAATAAAATTCGTTTTATTTAATTTTACAAATTTAATTGGATCCGTGTAGGTATTATTATTTAATTAAATAATTATATGGTCCAATAATTTTCTTGCATTAGAAAGGGCTCATTAATAGTTTGATTTAAATTAGTGGGCTAACCCTAAGAATTTAATTGCAAGAAAATTGGGAAGAAAATTCAATAAATAATTTTGTCACTATCGAATGTAATAATCCGAATGAGAAATTTTTGGTAAGACAAATATTTTAAATAATTAATTGAATTAATTATTCACTTTAAATATTAGAACATAATGTGGTTAATTTAAAGTGGATCACTAATCTTTTAATTAGATTGGCCCATCTCTTATTTCTAATTTGGACCCAAACTCCATTTTATTTCTATTGGGCTGGATTCATTTTTCTTTATTTTCCAGATTGGGCCGAACCCTTTTTCTTTTAATGCAACCGGCCCAACCCTATTGGGTTGAGCCCAAAAACAATTCCAGCCGGGTTATACCAAATCCAAGCGGGTTGGATCCGTTCCTTCAATTTGGGGAAAAACTTGCTTGGTAGGATTAATTTGGGGTAACCGAACCAAAGAAAGGCAATTGAACCAAAACCCCAACTCAGACTCAATCAGGAAGAGGAAGAAGACCGAGTCAACCCATCAATCAATCAGGCCAGTCAAGCGAGAAAGCGGGAAGGGTGGTGTCGCCAGGAATGCGCCGGCGACAGCTTGCGTCGACTGGTTGGATTGAAGAGGAAGGTCGCCGACTAGCGGATAATGGAGGCAACCATCAACGGACCTTAGGTTCCGGGTTTTAGGCGAAGCGACCGACGGGATGTGCGACGCTCGAGGAAGTGCCGGCGAAGCTCACAGTCGGCGATGGGACGACTGGACGACCCCTCCCTCCGACCCTTGGTCCTTAACTGGCCAAGTTAGGTAATACCCAAACCAATTTGGGTAGAATTTCCACTATAAATTTACACCCTCCTAAACCCTAATTGAAGGCTGCCGAAAATTTTAATTAAAGGGAGGGAAGCAAGTCGCAGAGAAGGAAGACAACTAGCCGAGTAAACCCAAGGTACAGCTCTAGGAATTTTAATGAGCTATTGTAATAGTTTTCTTTTTGGTTTTGTAAAATTTTCCTTCAGTGCTCGGATTATTATTAGATTTTGTTGGATTGTATGGTTCTGATTTGGGAAAACAAAATCTGGAATTTGCAGAACCTTATGGTTCGGGTAGCACAAACTCTGTATTGGGTGATTTGTTTCTGGGTGTGTATTGAACTGAATTGTTTCTCTGTGTTGGGGTATTTGTTTCTCTGTATTGGATTAGATTGTTCTTTTGTATTGTTTGGGATGTGTTGTCCCCTCATATTGGATTGTTGTGTTGAAACTCTGGATGTCCAGGAACCATAAGGTTCTGGTAGTTAAATTGATGAGTAAATAGATCAGTATTAATGTTTAGGGAATGCCCAGCATGTGGTGGTTATAATGCTTGAATGAAAAACTGATTTTATTTTTGAGAACTGTTGTCGACAGTACTGTTTATATGGAACTCAGTTGGGCTATGAACTTATGGGAGTTTTCCTTGTTATTTGAGTAATGAACTGCACGATTGGAATAAAATTGCAGGAATTGGTACTATGGCTACTGATTTGGCATACCTATGGAGGAATAAAACAGGATTACCCTTAATAATGCTATGCACTAATTGGAACAATTCTCTAAATGGGTTACTTAGATTAATAGCTTATTCAGCTAAGGTAAGCTAGCAAATGAAGTCTAGTAATCAAGTGTTAATTGCTTAACTAGAGTGTGATTAATAATAGCTAATAACATTAGAGGAATTATTAGTTATTACGTGAATTAAGAATGCACAAATAAATACTTATTTATTTTAAATAATAAAGGTTAATTATTTATTTTCAACAAATAATAAATAAAGATAATAAGTATTTAATTATTATTTAATATTAAATAATAATTAAGTACGAATAAAGTTATTTGTCAATAAACAATAAATATTTAATTTTTATTTAATTAGTACTAGATAATAATTAAGTATGAATAAGCAGTAATAAAATAATAGCCTTATATGTTATTATATTTTCCATGTATAGTAAATTATTTATTTATTTATTTTCGATTAACTTTAATTGATGAATAAACCTAATTAGTTATTATTTACTATTAGATAATAACTAAAGGTAACTCTTACTCAGTAATTAATTATTTATTATTTAATTAACTTTAAATAACAAATAAATCTAATTAGTTATTATTTATTAAATAATAACTAAAGATGATTATTACTCACTAATTAATTATTTATTATTTGATTAACATTAAATAATAAATAAACCTAATTAGTTATTATTAAATAATAACTAAAGGTAATTCATACGTGTTAATTAATTATTATTTGAATAACCTTAAATAATAAATAAATCTAATTAGTTATTATTTATTATTAAATAATAACTAAAGATAATTCATATTTACTAATTAATTATTTATTTTTAATTTTTTTGATTAACCTTAAATAATAAACGAACCTAATTAATTATTATTTAAGCTTAAATAATAATTAAATACAATTAAAATTTATAATTCGATTATTATTTAATTAATAATTAAATAATTAGTAAATATAATTAGTTATTAATTACTATTATTAATAACTAAAGATAATTAATTAATTACTATTTAACAAATATTAAATAGTAATTAAATAAAGATAAAGTTAATAAGTAAGGAGATTTTAAATAGCACCTTAACTGGACAATTTTGATAAATTGTCTAAGGGGTAATAAATGAATATTACCTAAGAAAGAGTAGTGTTCATTAATTAAACAATTATAATTAATTGTTTAAGGGTTCAATCAGTGTTTATTCTTAAGGGATTCGTGGTTGATTAATTAAACCACCAATCTAGAAAGCAATTAAGTGCCTTATAAAATTACTATAGTTTATTTACTGTGTGCTATGTGAATTGCTTAATTGTTAAATAAATAGCATAAGTAAGCGTATCGGCGTACAACTACGCAGTACTAATTGATAGACCGACATTATCTATGTTAGGTTCTTCAAGGCCAAATAGTTAAAGCTAGAATTATTTGTAGCTGAGCAAACAGGCAAGTTCCTAACCCTAAACTTCTTACATTATTGCAAGTTCCCTAACTCAAACTCGAGTTATTATTTTCGAAGCATGTTAGTGAATAATTATTGTTGATTATTCACATCTATACTGGTTATTGAGATTCGCACCTTGTGCAATTGAATTCCTATTCTATTGTTATTGAACTATGAATTAGATTAAAGTTCTTTCAAGCATGAACTGTTTATGAGGTAGATCTATGCTATTTGTATCAGCTAGATCAATCAGGTCTAAATTTGTTGAATCAAGGGTATTTAAAAGCTGTTCTTATTAAATTGTTATGGTAAGAACTCTTGGCTGAGAAAAGGATAAATTTGATTAAGGCATGATATCAATGCTGGTTTATTAAGTGTTTATGCATAAATCACGGGGTATGAGAGGCTGATCCCCTCGATTACCAAAACTTTTTAAGAGGTCCAGCTTACATGCTGAGAACCTTGGTAAACGTCCTTGGTTATTTCAAACCACTCAGTAATTGACATTCAATTATCCGAATATTCAACTGTTGACTGATAATTCATAATTCTTCACAATGTTATACTGTTGTTGAACATTAAAAGCGAAATTTCCTTCTATCATGATATATCTCTTTGTGTATATACTTGCTAAGCAAATTAGTTGCTTACCCTTGCTATATCATGATCTTTATTTCAGCTAAGGCAGAAACGTCTAGAGCAGACAATGGAAAAGGGAACGTGCAAGAATAGACGCCCGATAGTGCCTATGTACTAGTTATTCTTGAATGTTGTTTGATTAAGTGAACCTTTTATTGTATTAAGGGTACGTTTTATGTTAAGGTTAAAGAACCTTGGGACCAAGATTGCAAGACCTTATTATTATTTCAATAAACAATGTATGTTTATTATTCCGCATTTAGTTAGAAAGTATGTTTGTCGTTGAGTATCGTGAGCACCGAATTCGAGGTTAGGAAACCCGGATTTGGGGGCGTCACAGGTTGGTATCAAAGCTGTAGGTTATAAACGTTAGGAACAAAAAACCTAGGATATAACCTTAGTAGAAAACTCACGTAGAGTATGTAGGTGATGGGTCGGGGAGATTCATAGAGTTCTAGTTGTACCGAATAAAATATCATTTCATTTCATCAATGAATATATTTTATTATGGTACTGATGTTGATTTATTTGTGTGGTGTTTGTAGGATGTCGGACGAGAGTCAGGATAGCTGTCCAGTGAACCAGGAGCCCATAGAGCCTGATGTGATAGGAGATTTGCTGGCGAGGAACGCCGAGTTAGAGGTTAGGGCTAAACAATTAGAGGCGCAGAACCACATCCACCAGATTTCTGAACAGCAGTACAAGGACGCTGCTTACCAGGCTCAGGCTGAGTTAGCCGAGTTGCGAGGGAGGCTGCTGCTAAGGGAGCTGCAGTTAGGACAATTGAAGGATGAGGTAAAGGCTAAGGATGCGAAGATAGTTGAATTGGAGCGAGCCTTAGACATTGTCTGGATGCAGTTCGACGCCAGATGGATGGATCTGCCCTCCAGTAGCGAGAGCAAGCGTTGAGTTGCATTCACCTTGTGTCCCTTAGAGGATAGTTGGAAGTGGGTGGTTATGCCTTGAGCAGTGTTATTGGTACTACCATTTGGTTTACTAGAAATTGTATTAACCTCAGCAAGGTGCGAGGTAGCTCTTATGTAGGATGTACTTCCCAATTATGTAGGTAGGAAAGAATGGTTTAAGTGAATCCCACCTTTTGTTATATTAAATGGGATGGTAGCAATTATGACAATATGCCTGTGATAAACGTGTAAGACGCTTAAGTCGGTATATGAATATAGATGCATTATTATGGTATGTGCTTGAGAATTTTACTTGATATACCATTTATGCAATGATTATGTTAATTCAAGTTTTTGGAATTGAAACAAGAAAATTTATCAGTGTCGGAGTACGCTGCAAAATTCAATGAATTGGCTAGATTCGCCCCACATCAGGTGGACACGGAGGTGAGGAAGGCCAGGAGATTTGAGAATGGATTAAAGCCGTGGATCTACAGTAAGGTAGTTGTTTTGCAAATTACATCGTTCTCAACCTTGTTAGAGAAAGCTCTCATTGCTGAAGGTGGGAGTGAAGCGGTTTCGAAATATAATCGGGAAAGGAACAAGAAGAAGGTAGAAGGAGGAAATGTGAATGTTAGCAGTGGTGGCAGCAACAGCAGGAAGCGTCAATGGAGCAGTGGGGGTAGCAATTCTAAAATGCAGAAAGGGAACACGCAGCAGAAAAGGCCGGTATGTGAGAATTGCGGAAAGGGTCACTCGGGAGAGTGTATGAAGGGGAAAATGGTCTGTTATACCTATGGACAGGAAGGGCATATCTCGCCCAATTGTCCTAAGGCAAAGAAGGGAGGTTGCTTCAATTGTGGAGAGATAGGACATCGGAGCAAGGAATGTCCCCGAAAGAGAAATATGTATGGCAGAAACGGCAATAGGGGCACCAACTCGAGGGCAACCAGTGGAGGACCAGCCCAGCCAAATAAGCCAACAGCAAGGACCTTCAACATGACAGTACAAGATGCTGTGGCATCCAGAGAGGTGGTGTCAGGTATTATTCCAATCAACAACATAGATGCCTATGTGCTATTTGATTCGGGAGCTTCATGTTCTTTTGTTTCTGATGAATTTACTCAAAGACTTAATTTGCCTAGTGAACTGTTAGAACACCCGATGAATATAGAAGTAGCGAACAAAGAGATTATCCCCGTAAACTACATTTATAAGAATTATTGTGCTGATGTGAGAGGGTTTAAGCTTAACGTGGACTTGTTGCCGATTCGTCTTGGAGAATTCGATGTAATCCTGGGGATGGATTGGTTAGTGAGCCACGGGGCGGTCATTGACTGTAAGAAAAAGTGCATACACCTGCAGACTCCGGGTAAGTCGAAGGTGGTGTTCTATGGTAGTAAATCGCCGAGACAATCTTGTTGTCTAACGATGATGGAAGCGAAGAGATTGCTTAAAAAGGGTTGTATGGGTTATTTGGCCCACGTGGTAGATACTCGACGAGTCGAGGGTGAACTGAGTCAGATACCCGTTGTAAGGGAATTCACTGATGTCTTCCCAGATGAACTTCCGGGACTGCCGCCGGATAGGGAGATAGAATTTGCAATCGACTTGGTACCCGGGACGGCACCGATATCTAAGGTGCCTTACCGAATGGCACCAGTAGAGATGAAAGAACTGATGGTTCAACTGCAGGAACTGTTAGACAGGGGTTATATCAGGCTGAGCGTGTCACCATGGGGAGCGCCAGTTCTGTTCGTAAATAAGAAGGATGGCTCGATGAGGCTTTGTATCGACTACCGTGAGTTGAACAAAGTTACGATTAAGAATAGGTATCCGCTGCCCAGGATAGACGATCTGTTTGATCAACTCAAGGGAGCGAAATACTTTTCGAAGATCGATTTAAGGACGGGCTATCATCAACTAAGGGTGAGACAAGAGGATATTCCGAAGACGGCATTCAGAACTCGTTATGGACATTTCGAGTTTCTGGTTATGTCATTTGGCCTGACAAATGCACCAGCAGCATTCATGGATATGATGAACATAATGTTCAAGCAGTATTTGGACAAGTTCGTGGTAGTATTCATCGATGATATCTTGGTGTATTCAGTGTCAGAGGAAGAACATGCTGAACATCTAAGGATTGCCTGGAGGCATTAAGAAGGGAGAAATTGTACGCAAAGTTTTCGAAGTGTGAATTTTGGTTGCAGAGGGTGCAGTTTCTTGGACACGTCATTGACAGTAGTGGTGTTTCGGTAGACCCAGCAAAGGTGGAAGCCATTATCAACTGGGAGCAGCCAAAGACACCAACGGAGATCAGAAGTTTCCTTGGGTTAGCGGGATACTATCGGAGATTCATCCAGGATTTTTCGAAGATAGCATCACCGTTGACCAATCTAACTAGAAAGACGGTAAAGTTCGTCTGGACAGAGAAGTGCGAGGAGAGTTTCTTGGAGTTAAAGAAGAGACTTAGCTAAGCACCAGTGTTGGCATTACCGGACGACACTGGAGGTTTTGTAGTATACAGTGATGCGTCACACAAGGGCCTTGGTTGTGTACTAATGCAGCACGGCAGGGTCATTGCGTACGCTTCACGCCAGCTGAAGGACTATGAGAAGGGATACCCGACTCATGATCTGGAGTTAGCAGCAGTAGTGTTCGCCTTGAAGATTTGGAGGTACTACTTATGTGGAGAGAAGTGCGAGATATATACAGATCACAAAAGTCTGAAATATATCTTCACTCAGAAGTAGCTGAATATGAGGCAGCGCCGATGGTTAGAATTGATCAAGGATTACGATTGTGAGATTTTGTACCATCCGGGCAAAGCAAATGTAGTGGCAGATGCCCTGAGTAGGAAAGGCAGAGAGAAATTGATGAGGCTTACAACTCAGGCAGAGCTGATAAAGGACTTTGGACGCCTGGAACTGGAGGTTAAGTATCCAATGGAGACGGACGAAAAATTGTTCACCGTGACAGTGGGTCCGACTCTACTAGATAAGATAAAGGAGGCTCAAGAATTTGATGAAGAATACATTGGCATTAAGAAGCAACTATCGGAAGGAAAAACGTTGAAGTTCAAGGTTGACAGCATGGGTCTGCTGAGATTCGAGGGAAGGATCTGGATACCCTATGTACCAGACTTAAGGGAAGAAATATTGCAGGAGGCCCATAATACGAGATTTTCGGTACATCCGGGTAGCACCAAGATGTATCAAGATCTTCGTCAACATTATTGGAGGCCGCATTTGAAAGGGGAAGTTGCAGAATTCGTTAGCCGGTGTTTAACTTGTCAGAGGGTCAAGGCAGAGCACCAATGGCCGAGCGGATTGTTGCAACCCTTAGAGATTCCAGAGTGGAAGTGGGAGCACATCACTATAGATTTTGTGGTAGGACTCCCGACAACACAAAAGGGTCTAGACGCCATCTGGGTGATCGTAGATTGGTTGACCAAGTCTGCCCACTTTCTACCGATCAAGATCAGGTACAAATTGGAACAGTTGGCGAAACTTTATGTGAAGGAGATAGTATCGCGACATGGAGTGCCAGTATCTATTGTGTCTAACACAGATCCGCGCTTCACGTCAAATTTTTGGAGAAGTCTGCAGGAAAGAATGGGAACACAGTTGAGAATGAGTACGGCGTATCATCCTCAAACTGATGGTCAGAGTGAGCGAACAATTCAAACCTTAGAGGATATGCTCCGGGCAGTTGTGCTGGACTTAGGTGGCAGCTGGGACGATCACTTGCCCTTGGTAGAGTTCGCTTACAACAATAGTTATCACGCTAGCATCGGTATGCCACCGTACGAAGCGTTATATGAAAGGAAGTGTCGAACGCCGTTCTGTTGGGATGAAGTTGGTGAACGTAGATTGTTGGGACTAGAATTGGTACAACAAACCGTGGAAATCATTAAAGTAATAAGACAACGGTTAGTAGCAGCCCAGGATCGCCAGAAGAAGTACGCCGACTTACATCGTCAAAAACGAGACCTTGAAGTTGGTAGCTATGTATTTTTGAAGGTATCTCCCTGGAAAGGGAAGATCCGCTTTGGGAAGAAGGGCAAGCTGAGCCCTAGGTTCATAGGACCTTTTGAAATATTAAGGAGAATAGGCGAAGTGGCGTACGAGGTAGCATTACCTCCTAAACTTGAGCACATTCACAACGTGTTCCATGTATCAGTGTTGCGTCCGTATAAGCCAGATTACAAGCATGTCATTTCCTATGAGCCAATTCAAGTCGAAAAGGACTTATCGTACGAGGAGATTCCTGTCCAAATACTTGATAGGAAGGAGCAAACGCTGAGGAATAAAACCATTCATTCGGTTAAAGTTCTCTGGAGAAACCACGCGGTGGAGGAAGCTACGTGGGAACTCGAAGAGAAGATGAGAGCGAATTACCCCCAGTTGTTTGAGTAACTCTAGATTGAAATTCCGAGGACGGAATTTTTATAAGGGGGAGAGGATGTAATGTCCAGGAATTTTCAAACGTTGTATCAAATTTATTTTGATAAATAAAATTCGTTTTATTTAATTTTACAAATTTAATTGGATCCGTGTAGGTATTATTATTTAATTAAATAATTATATGGTCCAATAATTTTCTTGCATTAGAAAGGGCTCATTAATAGTTTGATTTAAATTAGTGGGCTAACCCTAAGAATTTAATTGCAAGAAAATTGGGAAGAAAATTCAATAAATAATTTTGTCACTATCGAATGTAATAATCCGAATGAGAAATTTTTGGTAAGACAAATATTTTAAATAATTAATTGAATTAATTATTCACTTTAAATATTAGAACATAATGTGGTTAATTTAAAGTGGATCACTAATCTTTTAATTAGATTGGCCCATCTCTTATTTCTAATTTGGACCCAAACTCCTTTTTATTTCTATTGGGCTGGATTCATTTTTCTTTATTTTTCAGATTGGGCCGAACCCTTTTTCTTTTAATGCAACCGGCCCAACCATATTGGGTTGAGCCCAAAAACAATTCCAGTCGGGTTGTACCAAATCCAAGCGGGTTGGATCCGTTCCTTCAATTTGGGGAAAAACTTGCTCGGTAGGATTAATTTGGGGTAACCGAACCAAAGAAAGGTAATTGAACCAAAACCCCAACTCAGACTCAATCAGGAAGAGGAAGAAGACCGAGTCGACCCATCAATCAATCAGGCCAGTCAAGCGAGAAAGCGGGAAGGGTGGTGTCGCCAGGCATGCGCCGGCGACAGCTTGCGTCGACTGGTTGGATTGAAGAGGAAGGTCGCCGACCAGCGGATAATGGAGGCAACCATCAACGGACCTTAGGTTCCGGGTTTTAGGCGAAGCGACCGACGGGATGTGCGACGCTCGAGGAAGTGCCGGCGAAGCTCACAGTCGGCGATGGGACGACTGGACGACCCCTCCCTCCGACCCTTGGTCCTTAACTGGCCAAGTTAGGTAATACCCAAACCAATTTGGGTAGAATTTCCACTATAAATTTACACCCTCCTAAACCCTAATTGAAGGCTGCCAAAAATTTTAATTAAAGGGAGGGAAGCAAGTCGCAGAGAAGGAAGACAACTAGCCGAGTAAACCCAAGGTACAGCTCTAGGAATTTTAATGAGCTATTGTAATAGTTTTCTTTTTGGTTTTGTAAAATTTTCCTTCAGTGCTCGGATTATTATTAGATTTTGTTGGATTGTATGGTTCTGATTTGGGGAAAAAAAATCTGGAATTTGCAGAACCTTATGGTTCGGGTAGCACAAACTCTGTATTGGGTGATTTGTTTCTGGGTGTGTATTGAACTGAATTGTTTCTCTGTGTTGGGGTATTTGTTTCTCTGTATTGGATTAGATTGTTCTTTTGTATTGCTTGGGATGTGTTGTCCCCTCATATTGGATTGTTGTGCTGAAACTTTGGATGTCCAGGAACCATAAGGTTCTGGTAGTTAAACTGATGAGGTAAATAGATCAGTATTAATGTTTAGGGAATGCCCAGCATGTGGTGGCTATAATGCTTGAATGAAAAACTGATTTTATTTTTGAGAACTGTTGTCGACAGTACTGTTTATATGGAACTCAGTTGGGCTATGAACTTATGGGAGTTTTCCTTGTTATTTGAGTAATGAGCTGCACGATTGGAATAAAATTGCAGGAATTGGTACTATGGCTACTGATTTGGCATACCTATGGAGGAATAAAACAGGATTACCCTTAATAGTGCTATGCACTAATTGGAACAATTCTCTAAATGGGTTACTTAGATTAATAGCTTATTCAGCTAAGGTAAGCTAGCAAATGAAGTCTAGTAATCAAGTGTTAATTGCTTAACTAGAGTGTGATTAATAATAGCTAATAACATTAGAGGAATTATTAGTTATTACGTGAATTAAGAATGCACAAATAAATACTTATTTATTTTAAATAATAAAGGTTAATTATTTATTTTCAATAAATAATAAATAAAGATAATAAGTATTTAATTATTATTTAATATTAAATAATAATTAAGTACGAATAAAGTTATTTGTCAATAAACAATAAATATTTAATTTTTATTTAATTAGTACTAGATAATAATTAAGTATGAATAAGCAGTAATAAAATAATAGCCTTATATGCTATTATATTTTTCATGTATAGTAAATTATTTATTTATTTATTTTCGATTAACTTTAATTGATGAATAAACCTAATTAGTTATTATTTACTATTAGATAATAACTAAAGGTAACTCTTACTCACTAATTAATTATTTATTATTTAATTAACTTTAAATAATAAATAAATCTAATTAGTTATTATTTATTAAATAATAACTAAAGATGATTATTACTCACTAATTAATTATTTATTATTTGATTAACATTAAATAATAAATAAACCTAATTAGTTATTATTAAATAATAACTAAAGGTAATTCATACGTGTTAATTAATTATTATTTGAATAACCTTAAATAATAAATAAATCTAATTAGTTATTATTTATTATTAAATAATAACTAAAGATAATTCATATTTACTAATTAATTATTTATTTTTAATTTTTCGATTAACCTTAAATAATAAAAAAACCTAATTAATTATTATTTAAGCTTAAATAATAATTAAAGACAATTAAAATTTATAATTCGATTATTATTTAATTAATAATTAAATAATTAGTAAATATAATTAGTTATTAATTACTATTATTAATAACTAAAGATAATTAATTAATTACTGTTTAACAAATATTAAATAGTAATTAAATAAAGATAAAGTTAATAAGTAAGGAGATTTTAAATAGCACCTTAACTGGACAATTTTGATAAATTGTCTAAGGGGTAATAAATGAATATTACCTAAGAAAGAGTAGTGTTCATTAATTAAACAATTATAATTAATTGTTTAAGGGTTCAATCAGTGTTTATTCTTAAGGGATTCGTGGTTGATTAATTAAACCACCAATCTAGAAAGCAATTAAGTGCCTTATAAAATTACTATAGTTTATTTACTGTGTGCTATGTGAATTGCTTAATTGTTAAATAAATAGCACAAGTAAGCGTATCGGCGTACAACTACGCGTACTAATTGATAGACTGACATTATCTATGTTAGGTTCTTCAAGGCCAAATAGTTAAAGCTGGAATTATTTGTAGCTGAGCAAACAGGCAAG
The DNA here is from genome assembly GCA_034770075.1 of Aralia elata. NCBI lineage: Eukaryota > Viridiplantae > Streptophyta > Magnoliopsida > Apiales > Araliaceae > Aralia > Aralia elata. The sequence goes on along the minus strand of JAVJAP010000229.1, from coordinate 19,956 downwards.
TTCCTTACCCTAAACTTCTTACATTATTGCAAGTTCCCTAACTCAAACTCGAGTTATTATTTTCGAAGCATGTTAGTGAATAATTATTGTTGATTATTCCAATCTATACTGGTTATTGAGATTCGCACCTTGTGCAATTGAATTCCTATTCTATTGTTATTGAACTGTGAATTAGATTAAAGTTCTTTCAAGCATGAACTGTTTATGAGGTAGATCTATGCTATTTGTATCAGCTAGATCAATCAGGTCTAAATTTGTTGAATCAAAGGTATTTAAAAGCTGTTCTTATTAAATTATTATGGTAAGAACTCTTGGCTGAGAAAAGGATAAATTTGATTAAGGCATGATATCAATGCTGGTTTATTAAGTGTTTATGCATAAATCACGGGGTATGAAAGGTTGATCCCCTCGATTACCAAAACTTTTTAAGAGGTCCAGCTTACATGCTGAGAACCTTGGTAAACGTCCTTGGTTATTTCAAACCACTCAGTAATTGACATTCAATTATCCGAATATTCAACTGTTGACTGATAATTCATAATTCTTCACAATGCTATACTGTTGTTGAACATTGAAAGCGAAATTTTCTTCTATCATGATATATCTCTTTATGTATATACTTGCTAAGCAAATTAGTTGCTTACCCTTGCTATATCATGATCTTTATTTCAGCTAAGACAGAAACGTCTAGAGCACACAAAGGAAAAGCGAAGGTGCAAGAATAGACGCCCGATAGTGCCTATGTACTAGTTATTCTTGAATGTTGTTTGATTAAGTGAACCTTTTATTGTATTAAGGGTACATTTTATGTTAAGGTTAAAGAACCTTGGGACCAAGATTGCAAGACCTTATTATTATTTCAATAAACAATGTATGTTTATTATTCCGCATTTAGTTAGAAAGTATGTTTGTCGTTGAGTACCGTGAGCACCGAATTCGAGGTTAGGAAACCCGGATTTGGGGGCGTCACAGGTTGGTATCAAAGCTGTAGGTTATAAACGTTAGGAACAAGAAACCTAGGATATAACCTTAGTAGAAAACTCACATAGAGTATGTAGGTGATGGGTCGGGGAGATTCATAGAGTTCTAGTTGTACCAAATAAAATATCATTTCATTTCATCAATGAATATATTTTATTATGGTACTGATGTTGATTTATTTGTGTGGTGTTTGTAGGATGTCGGACGAGAGTCAGGATAGCTGTCCAGTGAACCAGGAGCCCATAGAGCCTGATGTGATAGGAGATTTGCTGGCGAGGAACGCCGAGTCAGAGGTTAGGGCTAAACAATTAGAGGCGCAGAACCACATCCACCAGATTTCTGAACAGCAGTACAAGGACGCTGCTTACCAGGCTCAGGCTGAGTTAGCCGAGTTGCGAGGGAGGCTGCTGCTAAGGGAGCTGCAGTTAGGACAATTGAAGGATGAGGTAAAGGCTAAGGATGCGAAGATAGTTGAATTGGAGCGAGCCTTAGACATTGTCTGGATGCAGTTCGACGCCAGATGGATGGATCTGCCCTCCAGCAGCGAGAGCAAGCGTTGAGTTGCATTCACCTTGTGTCCCTTAGAGGATAGTTGGAAGTGGGTGGTTATGCCTTGAGCAGTGTTATTGGTACTACCATTTGGTTTACTAGAAATTGTATTAACCTCAGCAAGGTGCGAGGTAGCTCTTATGTAGGATGTACTTCCCAATTATGTAGGTAGGAAAGAATGGTTTAAGTGAATCCCACCTTTTGTTATATTAAATGGGATGGTAGCAATTATGACAATATGCCTGTGATAAACGTGTAAGACGCTTAAGTCGGTATATGAATATAGATGCATTATTATGGTATGTGCTTGAGAATTTTACTTGATATACCATTTATGCAATGATTATGTTAATTCAGCGAGACTGAATCGGTATCTTAGTAACTTAAATCACTAATCGGGAAAGCAGAATTTCCGAGGTTGGGTAATCTAAAACTCCCACACAAGAGTCATGTGATTATTGTATTACATGCTAAATACTTATGTTTTAAGAAAGCCCGAGTAACGTGTTAGGGTTTGCTTAAACAGATAATGCCGCCCAGACGAATCCTACGAAACCAAGGGAATGAAGAGTCAGTTAACAATGTAGAGGGAACTCCACCAAACCCAATGCAAGATTTTGTGAACATGATGGCAGAAGCCTTGCGGAATCAAACCACTACTACAGGAAACCAGGCAGGCAACCACTTAGCCAATTTTAAAGACTCCAAGGCAGTAGGGCCTCCGGAGTTTAGAGGAACAGCGAACCCGATAGAGGCCCAGTCATGGATAAAGGAGATTGAAAAGGCCTTTGTCATCGCTAGAGTCGCTGAGGAGCAGAAGACAGTTTTTGCTACTTACTTAATGAAAGGTGAGGCTAACTTCTGGTGGGAAGCCAATCAGAACAAAGCTGGAACTGGAGTCGTGGCGTGGGAAGCTTTCAAGACGTTGTTTTTTGAGAATTACTTTCCTGAGAGTACGCAGGCGAAAATGGAAATCAAGTTTTTGGAATTGAAACAACAAAATTTGTCAGTGTCGGAGTACGCTGCAAAATTTAATGAATTGGCTTGATTCGCCCCACATCAGGTGGACACGGAGGTGAGGAAGGCCAGGAGATTTGAGAATGGATTAAAGCTGTGGATCTACAGCAATGTAGCGGTTTTGCAAATTACATCGTTCTCAACCTTGTTGGAGAAAGCTCTCATTGCTGAAGGTGGGAGTGAAGCGGTTTCGAAATATAATCGGGAAAGGAACAAGAAGAAGGTAGAAGGAGGAAATGTGAATGTTAGCAGTGGTGGCAGCAACAGCAGGAAGCGTCAATGGAGCAGTGGGGGTTGCAATTCTGAAATGCAGAAAGGGAACACGCAGCAGAAAAGGCCGGTATGTGGGAATTGCGGAAAGGGTCACTCAGGAGAGTGTATGAAGGGGAAAATGGTCTGTTATACCTGTGGACAGGAAGGGCATATCTCGCCCAATTGTCCTAAGGCAAAGAAGGGAGGTTGCTTCAATTGTGGAGAGATAGGAAATCGGAGCAAGGAATGTCCCCGAAAGAGAAATATGGATGGCGGAAACGGCAATAGGGGCAACAACTCGAGGGCAACCAGTGGAGGACCAGCCCAGCCAAATAAGCCAACAGCAAGGACCTTCAACATGACAGTACAAGATGCTGTGGCATTCAGAGAGGTGGTGTCAGGTATTATTCCAATCAACAACATAGATGCCTATGTGCTATTTGATTCGGGAGCTTCATGTTCTTTTGTTTCTGATGAATTTACTCAAAGACTTAATTTGCCTAGTGAACTGTTAGAACACCCGATGAATATAGAAGTAGCGAACAAAGAGATTATCCCCGTAAACTACATTTATAAGAATTGTTGTGCTGATGTGAGAGGGTTTAAGCTTAACGTGGACTTGTTGCCGATTCGTCTTGGAGAATTCGATGTAATCCTGGGGATGGATTGGTTAGCGAGCCACGGGGCGGTCATTGACTGTAAGAAAAAGTGCATACACCTGCAGACTCCGGGTAAGTCGAAGGTAGTGTTCTATGGTAGTAAATCGCCGAGACAATCTTGTTGTCTAACGATGATGGAAGCGAAGAGATTGCTTAAAAAGGGTTGTATGGGTTATTTGGCTCACGTAGTAGATACTCGACGAGTCGAGGGTGAACTGAGTCAGATACCCGTTGTAAGGGAATTCGCTGATGTCTTCCCAGATGAACTTCCGGGACTGCCGCCGGATAGGGAGATAGAATTTGCAATCGACTTGGTACCCGGGACGGCACCGATATCTAAGGTGCCTTACCGAATGGCACTAGTAGAGATGAAAGAACTGATGGTTCAATTGCAGGAACTGTTAGACAGGGGTTATATCAGGCCGAGCGTGTCACCATGGGGAGCGCCAGTTCTGTTCGTAAAGAAGAAGGATGGCTCGATGAGGCTTTGTATCGACTACCGTGAGTTGAACAAAGTTACGATTAAGAATAGGTATCCGCTGCCCAGGATAGACGATCTGTTTGATCAACTCAAGGGAGCAAAATACTTTTTGAAGATCGATTTAAGGACGGGCTATCATCAACTAAGGGTGAGACAAGAGGATATTCTGAAGACGGCATTCAGAACTCATTATGGACATTTCGAGTTTCTGGTTATGTCATTTGGCCTGACAAATGCACCAGCGGCATTCATGGATATGATGAACAGAATGTTCAAGTAGTATTTGGACAAGTTCGTGGTAGTATTCATCGATGATATCTTGGTGTATTCAGTGTCAGAGGAAGAACATGCTGAACATCTAAGGATTGCCCTGGAGGCATTAAGAAGGGAGAAACTGTACGCAAAGTTTTCGAAGTGTGAATTTTGGTTGCAGAGGGTGCAGTTTCTTGGACACGTCATTGACAGTAGTGGTGTTTCGGTAGACCCAGCAAAGGTGGAAGCCATTATCAACTGGGAGCAGCCAAAGACACCAACGGAGATCAGAAGTTTCCTTGGGTTAGCGGGATACTATCAGAGATTCATCCAGGATTTTTCGAAGATAGCATCACCGTTGACCAATCTAACTAGAAAGACGGTAAAGTTCGTCTGGACAGAGAAGTGCGAGGAGAGTTTCTTGGAGTTGAAGAAGAGACTTAGCCAAGCACCAGTGTTGGCATTACCGGACGACACTTGAGGTTTTGTAGTATACAGTGATGCGTCACACAAGGGCCTTGGTTGTGTACTAATGCAGCACGGCAGGGTCATTGCGTACGCTTCACGCCAGCTGAAGGACTATGAGAAGGGATACCCGACTCATGATCTGGAGTTAGCAGCAGTAGTGTTCGCCTTGAAGATTTGGAGGCACTACTTATATGGAGAGAAGTGCGAGATATATACAGATCACAAAAGTCTGAAAATATCTTCACTCAGAAGTAGCTGAATATGAGGCAGCGCCGATGGTTAGAATTGATCAAGGATTACGATTGTGAGATTCTGTACCATCCAGGCAAAGCAAATGTAGTGGCAGATGCCCTGAGTAGGAAAGGCAGAGAGAAATTGATGAGGCTTACAACTCAGGCAGAGCTGATAAAGGACTTTGGACGCCTGGAACTGGAGGTTAAGTATCCAATGGAGACGGATGAAAAATTGTTCACCGTGACAGTGGGTCTGACTCTACTGGATAAGATAAAGGAGGCTCAAGAATTTGATGAAGAATGCATTGGCATTAAGAAGCAACTATCGGAAGGAAAAACGTTGAAGTTCAAGGTTGACAGCATGGGTCTGCTGAGATTCGAGGGAAGGATCTGGATACCCAATGTACCAGACTTAAGGGAAGAAATATTGCAGGAGGCCCATAATATGAGATTTTCGGTACATCCGGGTAGCACCAAGATGTATCAAGATCTTCATTAACATTATTGGTGGCCGCATTTGAAAGGGGAAGTTGCAGAATTCGTCAGCCGGTGTTTAACTTGTCAGAGGGTCAAGGCAGAGCACCAACGGCCGAGCGGATTGTTGCAACCCTTAGAGATTCCCGAGTGGAAGTGGGAGCACATCACTATGGATTTTGTGGTAGGACTCCCGACAACACAAAAGGGTCTAGACGCCATCTCGGTGATCGTAGATCGGTTGACCAAGTCTGCCCACTTTCTACCGATCAAGATCAGGTACAAATTGGAACAGTTGGCGAAACTTTATGTGAAGGAGATAGTATCGCAACATGGAGTGCCAGTATCTATTGTGTCTGACAGAGATCCGCGCTTCACGTCAAATTTTTGGAGAAGTCTGCAGGAAAGAATGGGAACACAGTTGAGAATGAGTACGGCGTATCATCCTCAGACTGATGGTCAGAGTGAGCGAACAATTCAAACCTTAGAGGATATGCTTCGGGCAGTTGTGATGGACTTAGGTGGCAGCTGGGACGATCACTTGCCCTTGGTAGAGTTCGCTTACAACAATAGTTATCACGCTAGCATCGGTATGCCACCGTACGAAGCGTTATATGGAAGGAAGTGTCGAATGCCGTTGTGTTGGGATGAAGTTGGTGAACGTAGATTGTTGGGACCAGAATTGGTACAACAAACCGTGGAAATCATTAAAGTAATAAGACAACGGTTAGTAGCAGCCCAGGATCGCCAGAAGAAGTACGCCGACTTACATCGTCAAAAACGAGACCTTGAAGTTGGTAGCTATGTATTTTTGAAGGTATCTCCCTGGAAAAGGGAAGATCCGCTTTGGGAAGAAGGGCAAGCTGAGCCCTAGGTTCATAGGACCTTTTGAAATATTAAGGAGAATAGGCGAAGTGGCGTACGAGGTAGCATTACCTCCTGAACTTGAGCACATTCACAACGTGTTCCATGTATCAGTGTTGCGTCCGTATAAGCCAGATTACAAGCATGTCATTTCCTATGAGCCAATTCAAGTCGAAAAGGACTTATCGTACGAGGAGATTCCTGTCCAAATACTTGATAGGAAGGAGCAAACGCTGAGGAATAAAACCATTCATTCGGTTAAAGTTCTCTGGAGAAACCACGCGGTGGAGGAAGCTACGTGGGAACTCGAAGAGAAGATGAGAGCGACCCCCAGTTGTTTGAGTAACTCTAGATTGAAATTCCGAGGACGGAATTTTTATAAGGGGGAGAGGATGTAATGTCCAGGAATTTTCAAACGTTGTATCAAATTTATTTTGATAAATAAAATTCATTTTATTTAATTTTACAAATTTAAATGGATCCGTGTAGGTATTATTATTTAATTAAATAATTATATGGTCCAATAATTTTCTTGCATTAGAAAGGGCTCATTAATAGTTTGATTTGAATTAGTGGGCTAACCCTAAGAATTTAATTGCAAGAAAATTGGGAAGAAAATTCAATAAATAATTTTGTCACTATCGAATGTAATAATCCGAATGAGAAATTTTTGGTAAGACAAATATTTTAAATAATTAATTGAATTAATTATTCTCTTTAAATATTAGAACATAATGTGGTTAATTTAAAGTGGATCACTAATCTTTTAATTAGATTGGCCCATCTCTTATTTCTAATTTGGACCCAAACTCCTTTTTATTTCTATTGGGCTGGATTCATTTTTCTTTATTTTCCAGATTGGGCCGAACCCTTTTTCTTTTAATGCAACCGGCCCAACCCTATTGGGTTGAGCCCAAAAACAATTCCAGTCGGGTTGTACCAAATCCAAGCGGGTTGGATCCGTTCCTTCAATTTGGGGAAAAACTTGCTCGGTAGGATTAATTTGGGGGTAAGCCGAACCAAAGAAAGGCAATTGAACCAAAACCCCAACTCAGACTCAATCAGGAAGAGGAAGAAGACCGAGTCGACCCATCAATCAATCAGGCTAGTCAAGCGAGGGGGGGGAAAGCGGGAAGTGTGGTGTAGCCAGGCATGCGCCGGCGACAGCTTGCGTCGACTGGTTGGATTGAAGAGGAAGGTCGCCGACCAGCGGATAATGGAGGCAACCATCAACGGACCTTAGGTTCCGGGTTTTAGGCGAAGCGACCGACGGGATGTGCGACGCTCGAGGAAGTGCCGGCGAAGCTCACAGTCGGCGATGGGACGACTGGACGACCCCTCCCTCCGACCCTTGGTCCTTAACTGGCCAAGTTAGGTAATACCCAAACCAATTTGGGTAGAATTTCCACTATAAATTTACACCCTCCTAAACCCTAATTGAAGGCTGCCGAAAATTTTAATTAAAGGGAGGGAAGCAAGTCGCAGAGAAGGAAGACAACTAGCCGAGTAAACCCAAGGTACAGCTCTAGGAATTTTAATGAGCTATTGTAATAGTTTTCTTTTTGGTTTTGTAAAATTTTCCTTCAGTGCTCGGATTAGTATTAGATTTTGTTGGATTGTATGGTTCTGATTTGGGGAAAAAAAAATCTGGAATTTGCAGAACCTTATGGTTCGGGTAGCACAAACTCTGTATTGGGTGATTTGTTTCTGGGTGTGTATTGAACTGAATTGTTTCTCTGTGTTGGGGTATTTGTTTCTCTGTATTGGATTATATTGTTCTTTTGTATTGCTTGAGATGTGTTGTCCCCTCATATTGGATTGTTGTGCTGAAACTCTGGATGTCCAGGAACCATAAGGTTCTGGTAGTTAAACTGATGAGGTAAATAGATCAGTATTAATGTTTAGGGAATGCCCAGCATGTGGTGGCTATAATGCTTGAATGAAAAACTGATTTTATTTTTGAGAAATGTTGTCGACAGTACTGTTTATATGGAACTCAGTTGGGCTATGAACTGATGGGAGTTTTCCTTGTTATTTGAGTAATGAACTGCACGATTGGAATAAAATTGCAGGAATTGGTACTATGGCTACTGATTTGGCATACCTATGGAGGAATAAAACAGGATTACCCTTAATAATGCTATGCACTAATTGGAACAATTCTCTAAATGAGTTACTTAGATTAATAGCTTATTCAGCTAAGGTAAGCTAGCAAATGAAGTCTAGTAATCAAGTGTTAATTGCTTAACTAGAGTGTGATTAATAATAGCTAATAACATTAGAGGAATTATTAGTTATTACGTGAATTAAGAATGCACAAATAAATACTTATTTATTTTAAATAATAAAGGTTAATTATTTATTTTCAATAAATAATAAATAAAGATAATAAGTATTTAATTATTATTTAATATTAAATAATAATTAAGTACGAATAAAGTTATTTGTCAATAAACAATAAATATTTAATTTTTATTTAATTAGTACTAGATAATAATTAAGTATGAATAAGCAGTAATAAAATAATAGCCTTATATGCTATTATATTTTCCATGTATAGTAAATTATTTATTTATTTATTTTCGATTAACTTTAATTGATGAATAAACCTAATTAGTTATTATTTACTATTAGATAATAACTAAAGGTAACTCTTACTCACTAATTAATTATTTATTATTTAATTAACTTTAAATAATAAATAAATCTAATTAGTTATTATTTATTAAATAATAACTTAAGATGATTATTACTCACTAATTAATTATTTATTATTTGATTAACATTAAATAATAAATAAACCTAATTAGTTATTATTAAATAATAACTAAAGGTAATTCATACGTGTTAATTAATTATTATTTGAATAACCTTAAATAATAAATAAATCTAATTAGTTATTATTTATTATTAAATAATAACTAAAGATAATTTATATTTACTAATTAATTATTTATTTTTAATTTTTTCGATTAACCTTAAATAATAAACAAACCTAATTAATTATTATTTAAGCTTAAATAATAATTAAAGATAATTAAAATTTATAATTCGATTATTATTTAATTAATAATTAAATAATTAGTAAATATAATTAGTTATTAATTACTATTATTAATAACTAAAGATAATTAATTAATTACTGTTTAACAAATATTAAATAGTAATTAAATAAAGATAAAGTTAATAAGTAAGGAGATTTTAAATAGCACCTTAACTGGACAATTTTGATAAATTGTCTAAGGGGTAATAAATGAATATTACCTAAGAAAGAGTAGTGTTCATTAATTAAACAATTATAATTAATTGTTTAAGGGTTCAATCAGTGTTTATTCTTAAGGGATTCGTGGTTGATTAATTAAACCACCAATCTAGAAAGCAATTAAGTGCCTTATAAAATTACTATAGTTTATTTACTGTGTGCTATGTGAATTGCTTAATTGTTAAATAAATAGCATAAGTAAGCGTATCGGCGTACAACTACGCAGTACTAATTGATAGACCGACATTATCTATGTTAGGTTCTTCAAGGCCAAATAGTTAAACCTAGAATTATTTGTAGCTGAGCAAACAGGCAAGTTCCTAACCCTAAACTTCTTACATTATTGCAAGTTCCCTAACTCAAACTCGAGTTATTATTTTCGAAGCATGTTAGTGAATAATTATTGTTGATTATTCACATCTATACTGGTTATTGAGATTCGCACCTTGTGCAATTGAATTCCTATTCTATTGTTATTGAACTGTGAATTAGATTAAAGTTCTTTCAAGCATGAACTATTTATGAGGTAGATCTATGCTATTGTATCAGCTAGATCAATCAGGTCTAAATTTGTTGAATCAAAGGTATTTAAAAGTTGTTCTTATTAAATTGTTATGGTAAGAACTCTTGGCTGAGAAAAGGATAAATTTGATTAAGGCATGATATCAATGTTGGTTTATTAAGTGTTTATGCATAAATCACGGGGTATGAGAGGCTGATCCCCTCGATTACCAAAACTTTTTAAGAGGTCCAGCTTACATGCTGAGAACCTTGGTAAACGTCCTTGGTTATTTCAAACCACTCAGTAATTGACATTCAATTATCCGAATATTCAACTGTTGACTGATAATTCATAATTCTTCACAATGCTATACTGTTGTTGAACATTGAAAGCGAAATTTCCTTCTATCATGATATATCTCTTTGTGTATATACTTGCTAAGCAAATTAGTTGCTTACCCTTGCTATATCATGATCTTTATTTCAGCTAAGGCAGAAACGTCTAGAGCAGACAAAGGAAAAGGGAAGGTGCAAGAATAGACACCCGATAGTGCCTATGTACTAGTTATTCTTGAATGTTGTTTGATTAAGTGAACCTTTTATTGTATTAAGGGTACATTTTATGTTAAGGTTAAAGAACCTTGGGACCAAGATTGCAAGACCTTATTATTATTTCAATAAACAATGTATGTTTATTATTCCGCATTTAGTTAGAAAGTATGTTTGTCGTTGAGTATCGTGAGCACCGAATTCGAGGTTAGGAAACCCAGATTTGGGGGCATCACAGGTTGGTATCAAAGCTGTAGGTTATAAACGTTAGGAACAAGAAACCTAGGATATAACCTTAGTAGAAAACTCACATAGAGTATGTAGGTGATGGGTCGGGGAGATTCATAGAGTTCTAGTTGTACCGAATAAAATATCATTTCATTTCATCAATGAATATATTTTATTATGGTACTGATGTTGATTTATTTGTGTGGTGTTTGTAGGATGTCGGTGAAAGTAGTATGCACACAAGCCAATCATATTTGATATGATGTAGCATATACTTTGTAATCTTATTCATTTATTTAATAAAGGAATTGATTTTTATTAAAAGGATTTTTATATTATCTACATGGTGCTGTTATATTAAATGTGATAAACCCATAGTTTTGAGCAATGCTTTTAGAATCATGATGGTGATCATGCTAATGAGATCTAAATTCAAGATAGCTCACAAACTAAAATTGTTCCTAATCGTTGGATTACTAAATTGGGGATTAGTGAATCCGGATAGATTAGTACATACGTTGCTTGCTCTTATGAAGAGGATGATTGATCTCATAATCATTTGTGTGGAGACACTAAAGCAAGTATGTAGGTGCTTATTGGAGAATAAGTTCACTGAACGTGACTCGCTAAGGAATACCTAATGGAGTTTTACTCGGCTGTCAATAGGAGTTCCTCTAGTGATAGTAGTACAAGTGATCCTTAGACTTGAGATCATCATAGTATCTTGTGTATGATAAGTTATACGTTGACATGTCCCTTAAGACCTTTAGGGTATATCAAAGGGTATGATTGGGTATAATAAGTTGTACATGGAGATAGGTGAATGATCAACAAAGAATCTACCACGTCTAGTAAAAGATGTGAATGTCCTATGTGATTCGATAAATGATAACTCAGTAGTCCTTGGCCAAGGCAGAATGAAATTAGAAAGGAGTTTCTAATTTGCATTATTTAGAGTTGTGCATTTGGGAATCGAAATACATATAATTAAATAAAATAAGACTTGACAGAAATTCCATGTCTTATATTTAATTGGGACATTGTATGGTAGAAGGATTGAATTGTACGGTAAACTATTTTACTCAAAGGTTCTTTTGTGATTAATGTTGAAATCTATATTATCTGGAAAGTCGTTGATCGCTAAGGGGGCTTACCCTTATTGTAGAATAAATATTATTTATTTAAATGAATTAAATAGTTTAATTTATTTATTTAAATAAGATTAGAATTGTTCTAATTGATTTATTCACAACCGGTTTAATATGGAGAACCTAAAGGGTCACACCGCAAAAGGAAAATATTTATGTAAGAAGTAAATGACATAATTGTAATAATAAGTTAAGTGTATTTAATTTAATCTATGGAGATAGAATAAATTAAATAGCTTAATATTTATTATTTAATATTTTGGAAATATTAAATATAAATTAATAAGAGGAGTCTTATTATTATTATTGCTATTACTATTATTTAATTCCTAATAGGGATTGGGAATTAATTAAATATTTACTATTATTTAATTCCTAATAGGGATTGGGAATTAATTAATATAACTATTATTTAATTCCTAATAGGGATTGAGAATTAATTAATAGAAGTACTCTCTCTCATTAATTCCTAATTGGATTAGGAATATAATTAAAGGAGTTTTAATTAAAATAGAAACCCTAATCCTAAATAGTTTAGGGAAGGGGTTTTCCTACATCTATAAATAAGAGAAGTCTTATCATAGATTAGGGTTACACACTCTTGCATTAGATTGTGGAGAGTACTTTACAATTTCTATAGAGATAGAAAACTAGGGTTTTGCCAAACACCCATCTTCTTGAATAGGTATTATTCCTTGGTGGATCACCTCTAGAGGCCAAACACTTGGGTGGCTAACATTGATCAAAGGAAAGAATCACACCGTTGAATTCAAGGAGAACGCGAAGGAATTGGAGTTGAACTTGTACCTGAGGAAGCTAGAATTCTACAAGGGTATAATTCTTATTCTCTATCTCTTTCGTTTAATTAATAATTGTGCATAAAGAACGATCATGGTGATGGTTTGTATAAAAAAAATAAAATCCGTTTTGTCGCGCTTCCGCTATATTTATGTAATTTGATTGCATGCTCGCGTTACATACAAACCTAACAGTGGTATCAAGAGCCAATCTTTATGCGAATTATTAATTGTTTTGATTCTATTTATATATGGGTATGTATTTAGAATAATTTATTGGGCATAATTAGTTGTGTAAAATTATTATTTTATGAAAAACGAAATCACTTGATTTAATTAAATGGGTGATTAGTAATGGATTACATATATTATATATATATATATATAATATATAGTAACAGATTTATATATATATATATACATATCACATGATTACATATATTATATATATATATAAGATATAAAGTAACGGATTTATATATATATATATATATACATATCACGTGATTATATATATATAATATATACCGTGGTTATATATATATATATATATATATATATATATATATATATATATATGTATATATATAATATTCTTAATAATTTTATAATTAAAATAAAGAGTTTATTTTAATCTTGAAATTGGATTTCATGCAACTTAAAATTGCCCATTAAATGATACTCGTATATATATAGAATGATTTTATTATTCATGAGATGAATGTTATTTATTGATACATATAGAGATATGTATGATAATAAATAGGGATTGTTTATGGACTATAGACCAATGTGTGATTGGAATTATTTTAGAGGATGCTTGAATGTATGGGTTTTTATAAATGGGGTCTGCGTACCTCGTCTTCTCTAATTTTTTCTTAATGTAAATTCTATCTCCCTTCTATGTACTTCCCCTTGACTGCTGATCAAGGTTTCTATTTAATGTAAATAGTTTTTGTAATAGGATTAGTTAGAATTAAATTTTGAAGAATTGGAGACCAAGGAGCAAGGAGCGCTTGAAGACCTGTTTGTAATGGAGCCCGGGTTTAAATGTAATAGTTATATTTAAATTTAATTCTTGCACCCTAGGTTTGACCTTTTGGTTCACTTGGTGGCTCTAGTGAACCAAACTAGAATAAAAGTCCATAATCAATCCGGGTAGAATATAGTATTCTATATGTGCATGCTTATTATATATATATATTATATATTATCCAACATGCTTCGCATGTAAAATAATATGACGCGTATTTTATATATATATGTGCATGCGCGCTAAACAAGATGAGACTAATAATAACAAATCCCTCAAAGTAATTATATTAAGTCCTAAGCGTTCAAAGATATTTGGAATATCGAACGTCGCCTTCTAGCATGGTAAAGCGATAGAGTATTAAATATTTAATATGAGTTTGTTGTGTTACACAAGGCAAGTATTAAATATTTAAGATGTTGCTTTATCACATTTGATGCTTATACATAGACTGAACGATACTATTTTGTTGTGTCACACAAGGACAGTGTTTTTCTTTCGAATATATGGAAGTGCTAGGTTGAACTTAACTTAGATAATTTTGATTCGGATGTGTCACACTTGATCAAAATAATCTAAGAGGCAAAATACAAGGAGTTACATAGTGGATGTAATTGACAATAGTTGTCATACCTATTTATTTATATATATGTTTGTTGTGTCACACAAGGCTATTATACATTTGAAATGGGATCCTTATTCTCACTAGCAAATCTTTAATTAGATTTGCCGAACTATATAATGAGGGTAATATAGTTTGATGAAAATAGTGGGAGATACCAATTTAAAATAAAGACCTAATTTATTTTGGTAATTAATTAAATGAATGTATGCTAAAATGTTGTCTATTTCACATGCAGAATTTAAAAAATGTCAAACTCACTATCACTGCGTAGCATACTTGATGCTAACAAACTGACCGGACCGGAATTACACGGAACTGGTTAAGGAATCTGAGAATTGTTCTCACTGCTGAAAAGATTTCTTATGTCCTAAATTCGCCAGTCCCTGCAAATGTTGCAGAAACAGCCTCTGAGGAAGAGATTGCTACTTTTAGAAAGTGGCAAGATGATGCAATCTTGGCTCAATGCATCATGCTCGCATCCTATGAGTAACGAGCTTCAACGTCAGCATGAAACTATGGATGCTCCTACTATATTGCTTGCACCTCAAAGAGTTGTATGGTGAGCAAAGTAGGACTGCCTAGATATCAGATATCTAAGGAGTTTTTCTGATCTCGTATGACCGAGGGCACTGCTGTTGAGACTCATGTTCCTTAAGATGATCAATCTGATTGAACAACTTGGACAGCTTGCGGTTCGTGATGGATGGGGAGTTAAGCCAAGATTTGATCTTGCAGTCACTCCCGGACACCTTCTCACAATTTGTTGTGAATTTTCACATGAATAAGTTGGACGGTCAGCTTGCCTGAGTTACTTAACATGCTGAAAACAGCTGAAGGTCACTTCTCATCCAACAAGAAACCAAGTCTTACTGGTGGATGATTCTTCCAAGAAAAGGAAGAGGCCCAAGGTATCTTCTGAAAAGAAGAAAGACAAGAAGGCTAAGGGCAAGGCGAAGAGAAAAGGATAAGAAGAAAACCTGATCCAGATAGCAAAGGAGTTTTGCTACCACTGCAACAAGCCGGGACATTGGAAGAGGAACTGCAAGCAGTATCTTGCAGACCAAAAGAAGCTTGGAGAAGCTTCGGACTTCTGATCTAGGTTTGTTCATGATTGAAATTAATTTTTTTGAAAGTCAAAATTTCTACTTGGGTATTGGAATACCGGCTTGTGGTTCTCACATATGTAATAATATGCAGGGACTAAGCAGAAGTAGAAAGCTGAACAAGGATTGAAGTCGTCCTACGAGTGGGAAATGGAGCAAAGGTTGCTGCATTAGCTGTAGGGACTTATTGTTTAGCACTGCCTTCGGGAAAGTTCATTAGTTTAAATAATTTGTTATTATGTTCCGACACTCATTAGAAACATTATTTCAAATTTCTGTATTGGATTATGGATGGTTTTGATATTATAATAAAGAACAACAGTTGTTCTATTTATAATAAAAAATGTTTTATATGGTATTGGGAAACCTACTGAGATGGACTTTATATACTTGACTTGCATGAAAATATACTTCAAATTGAAACAAACTAAGAAAAGAAAAAGAGATGATGTTAATTATACCTTTATGTGGCACTGTAGACTAGGTCATATCAATGAAAACAAGATTAACCAAGTTGCATAAAGATGGGCTTTTAGAGCTATCTGATTATGAATCATATCCAACTTGTGAATCTTGTCTCATGGGTAAGATGACTAAATCTCCTTTTAGTGGGAAAGGAGAAAGAGTTACAGAGTTGTTAGCGTTGGTACACACAGACGTTTGTGGACCTATGACAACGAATGCACGAGGAGGGTATTCTTATTTTATTACTTTCACTGTATGATCCATTTCTAGATTTGGATATGTGTATTTAATGAAATACAAATCTGAATCGTTTGAAAAGTTCAAAGAATTCAGAAGTGAAGTAGAGAAAACAAACTGGTAAAAGTATTAAGATTCTTCGATCGGATCGAGGAGGGGAATTACTTGACCAATGAGTTTCCTCAATTGTCTCAAAGAAAATGGTATAATCTCACAATGGACTCCACCGGGAACGCCACAGTTGAATGGTGTTATCTGAAAGGAGAAATCGAACATTGTTTGGACATAGTTCGTTCCATGATGAGTTTTACCGACCTTCCAGTATCATTCTGGGGTTATGCCCTAGAAACGGCTGCATATCTACTTAACAAGGTACCTACCAAATCCATCCCAAAGACCCCATATGAGATATGGACAGGGAGGAAACCAAATCTTTAAGTATGTTAAGACTTGGGGTTTGTCCAGCTTATGTCAAAAGGTTTGAACAAGATAAGCTAAAGACTAGATCCGACAAGTGTAGATTTGTGGGATACCCTAAAGAAACTGTAGAGGTATTATTTCTATCATCCCAATGATCAAAAGGTGTTTGTAGCGAAACACGCTGCCTTCTTGGAAAAGGAGTTTATCCTCGAAGGGGTCAGTGGGAGTAAGATATATCTTGAAGAAGTTCAAGAACCACAAAATACTACGGATCAAAGTCAGGTACCTGACCAAGTAGAAGAACCCTACTGTACCATTACCTATTCGTAAATCTGGAAGAGTACCGAAGATACCTGAGAGGTATGGATTCATCATAGAGGATGATGATGAGGTACGCATCATAGATGATGATGATCCATTGACTTACGAAGAGGCTATGAGTAGTAATGACTCAGAGAAATGGCTAGAAGCCATGAAATCCGAGATGGACTTCCATGTATGAAAACCAAGTATGGACTTTGGTTTCACACCACCTGAGGGCATTAAGCCTATTGGGTGTAAATGGGTCTTTAAGAGAAAGACTGGGGCAGATGGCAAGGTAGAGACCTATAAGGCCCGACTGGTTGCAAAACGTTTCAAACAAAGATAAGGAGTTGACTATGATGAAACCTTCTCGCCAGTAGCTATGCTCAAGTCTATTCGGATTTTGCTTGCAATTGCAGCTTATTATGACTACGAGATCTGGCAAATGGACGTGAAAACGGCCTTCCTCAATGGAGAGCTTGAGGAGAATGTATATATGATACAGCCAGAGGGTTTTGTTTCAACGGTTGGAACAAACCAAGTCTGTAAGCTACAACGATCCATTTATGGATTGAAGCAAGCTTCTCGAAGGTGGAACATCCGTTTTTTGATGAGATAATCAAAAGGTTTGATTTTAATTCAAAAATGAGGATGAACCTTGTGTGTACAAGAAGGTTTAGTGGGAGCGCTGTTTTCATTCCTTGTATTATATGTTTGATGACATATTATTGATAGGGAATGATGTTCCTATGGCTACAGTCGATCAAAATTTTGGTTATCTAAACACTTCTCCATGAAGGACTTAGGTGAGGCATCCTATATTTTGGGGATAAAGATCTATAGAGATAGATCTAAAAGGATGCTGGGCTTGACCCAAGGAAAGTACATTGACTCGATGCTAAAGAAGTTTAGCATGGAAGATTCTAAGGAGAGGTCTCATGCCGATGAGCCATGGAATACATCTCTCCAAGAAACAGGCCCCCAAAGACACCTGAGGAGAGAAGACCGTATGAGTAAGATTCCTTATGCTTCTGCAATAGGATCCATCATGTACGGTATGATATGTACCAGACCAGATGTCGCTCCATGCACTTAGGTGTAACAAGCAGATATCAGTCGAATCCAGGAGAAGAGCACTGGAAGGCAGTGAAAAACATCCTAAAGTACTTGAGAAGAACTAAGGATGTATTTCTTATCTACGGTGGGTCTGAATTGAAACTAGAGGGCTATACAGACTCAAGTTTTCAAACGGACCAAGATGACAGTAAATCCGTTTCAGGGTACGTGTTTACCTTAAAACGGTGGGCGCAGTGAGTTGGAAGAGTTCCAAGCAGCAAACAGTTGCTGATTCAGTGGACAGAGGCAGAGTACATAGCTGCAAGTGAAGCTGCAAAGGAAGATGTTTGGATGAAGAAGTTCATAACTGAACTTGGAGTGGTTCCTAGCATTAGAGGAGCCGTACCTTTATTCTGTGACAACAACGGAGCTGTTGCACAGGCTAAGGGAACCCAGGTCTTCATCAGAAATCCAAACACGTGTTGCGGCGGTTTCAATTTGATTAGAGAGATCATTGAAAGAGGAGATGTCACCCTGGAGCGTGGTGGACTCTCAAGACAACATTGCAGATCCATTTACTAAAGCTTTAACTCAACAGCAGTTTGATCATCACTTAGAGAAGATGGGTATTAGATACCATGGCGATTGGCTTTAGTGCAAGTGGGAGATTGAAAGTAGATATGCACACAAGCCAATCATATTTGATATGATGTAGCATATACTGTGTAATCTTATTCATTTATTTAATAAAGGAATTGATTTTTATTAAAAGGCATTTTATATTATCTACATGGTGCTGTTATATTAAATGTGATAAACCCATAGTTTTGAGCAATGCTTTTAGAATCATGATGGTGATCATGCTAATGAGATCTAAATTTCAAGATAGCTCACAAACTAAAATTGTTCCTAATCGTTGGATTACTAAATTGGGGATTAGTGAATCCGGATAGGATTAGTACATACGTTGCTTGCTCTTATGAAGAGGATGATTGATCTCATAATCATTTGTGTGGAGAACACTAAAGGCAAGTATGTAGGTGCTTATTGGAGAATAAGTTCACATGAACGTGACTCGCTAAGGAATACCTAATGGAGTTTTACTCGGCTGTCAATAGGAGTTCCTCTAGTGATAGTAGTACAAGTGATCCTTAGACTTGAGATCATCATAGTATCTTGTGTATGATAAGTTATACGTTGACATGTCCCTTAAGACCTTTAGGGTATATCAAAGGGTATGATTGGGTATAATAAGTTTGTACATGGAGATAGGTGAATGATCAACAAAGAATCTACCACGTCTAGTAAAAGATGTGAATGTCCTATGTGATTCGATAAATGATAACTCAGTAGTCCTTTGGGCCAAGGCAGAATGAAATTAGAAAGGAGTTTCTAATTTGCATTATTTAGAGTTGTGCATTTGGGAATCGAAATACATATAATTAAATAAAAATAAGACTTGACAGAAATTCCATGTCTTATATTTAATTGGGACATTGTATGGTAGAAGAAGGATTGAATTGTACGGTAACTATTTACTCAAAGGTTCTTTTGTGATTAATGTTGAAATCTATATTAATCTGGAAAGTCGTTTTTGATCGCTAAGGGGGCTTACCCTTATTGTAGAATAAATATTATTTATTTAAATGAATTAAATAGTTTAATTTATTTATTTAAATAAGATTAGAATTGTTCTAATTGATTTATTCACAACCGGTTTAATATGGAGAACCTAAAGGGTCACACCGCAAAAGGAAAATATTTATTTAAGAAGTAAATGACATAATTGTAATAATAAGTTAAGTGTATTTAATTTAATCTATGGAGATAGAATAAATTAAATAGCTTAATATTTATTATTTAATATTTTGGAAATATTAAATATAAATTAATAAGAGGAGTCTTATTATTATTATTGCTATTACTATTATTTAATTCCTAATAGGGATTGGGAATTAATTAATATTACTATTATTTAATTCCTAATAGGGATTGGGAA